>JBAIZL010000001.1:142395691-142400691 GCA_036971475.1 Prosapia bicincta | reverse complement strand
TGCCCTAAGCGGATTTTTCCGAAATCAAATATGACTTCTTCTATTATAACCTAATTTCTTAGGCTATTACACTTTAACATTTAATCTTTACTTTTACATAAATACTATTTTCCCTAGCTAGGCCTAATTTACTTTCCTCACATCTTAATTTACATTCTTTATTCCTGATTATTTTTAAGTACAATTATTTTAATAGCCGGCATCTAGGCCTAGTTTGTTATACTACACAATTACCGTCTTTTTTTGTTTACATAATTTAGGCTATCCACTTTGAAGTGATAATATTTCTTATTGCTTATAATTTATGTTTTTTAAGTCTAAAGTTATTTCTAATTTTCTTCATTTTACTATTATTTACCCTAGTTTTAATATTATTATTATTATAATGTTTTAAAAATTTTTATATATATAAATTTAGTCAATTATTTAACCCGGTTAGGTTTGATTCTGGTATTCTGTACAATTACCCAGATTCTTTGCATCGGACATTCTGGCCGCTGCAAAATTCCCCCCTTTTTAAATATATGAAAATTTTGGTCCTTCTCTCCCTTGAAACAGATAAACATAATTAATAACATATTTGTGAAAAGTAACATTAACACTTATACTAGTTTATATTAAAATTTTCATATTCCTTTCATTAATCTACTATTCCTATTCATCTTCATAACTTAATTAATTTTACTAAAGTTCACAATTTACTCTCCTGTCCCTTTCACTCATATATATCATTGTCACATTAGTCACTTCACATGCTATTTACTCATTTATTACTCCTGTCCTTAGTCACATTCTTTTTTATTTAATCTTATTTCAAGTTTATATTAACTATACAATATTGTATATTGTAATCCTTATTTTACACATTCATTGTTGTTTAACACAACCTTTACTTTAATAAATTCAATGAATCCCGTTCATTTAACATATGGCTTTTTCTTTCACATTTAATACTGATTTTATATTATTTGTCCTTTGTATTTGGATTATGTTACTGCTTTAATCTACTACTTAGATTTATTTTACATTTTTATTTTTATTACTTAACCGTTACTCCCTATGTCACTGATGGATCATTTTTTATTTACCTTGCCTTATTATCCTTTATTCTTTAAATATTTTCTTATTATCCGTCTAGCTTTATCTTTCTTTTTCTTCTTTCTTCTTTTCCAATTTCTTAACTTTCCCTTATTCTCCTTAAATCTACCTTTTATTTTTCTGTTTTTGACTTGTAATAAAATGAAGGTTCTTCTCGTATTTGGATTGGCTCTCATTTTAATTGACTTTCGAACTCTTGAACTAGTAAATGGGTTTTTCTTTTTTCTTTCTTTAATTTCAATTTCTTTCCTTTGGGTTATCTCTCCAGAATCTAAAGTCTTAGTCATGGGCTTCCGAGCTACTTGTTGGTTATTCATTTTAACCTCGTTGTTCCCCCCTTTTAATTGTTTCGACGCGACGTTTATACTTTTATTTATATTTATTTTCTTATTTATTATTTTTCCACTCACATTATTTCCCCTTTTTGGCACTATTTCGGCCTTACCTTGTTTATATTTTGGTTTGCTCTTAATCTCAGCTGCAGCTCTTCTTTCCATGTCCTTTGTTTCTTTATCTCCTGTTTTGACTCCCTCAGGTCTTAAATTTATTTCCTTATTTATTATATTTTCATTTTTGTTTTTTAATTTTTTGTTTTTGTTTAATTTTTCCTCTGTTTCATTTTTTATTTTTCTTTGATATTCGTTCGTTATATTTAAGATTTCCCCTTTACTTGTTTCTTGTCCATTTCCTCCTTCATTCATTCGGCAGTGCCCCTGCTTCTCGCACTGTCGCATTAACCCCTCCTTTTTGCTTTGATGCCCTATTGTTGATGCATCTTCTTTTTCCTGGGTTATCTTGCATATTTTTCGGACTTCTTCATTTTCCTCTATCTTTTGTATTTTACTTTTAAAGTCCTGGTACACCATTTCCCCTTCTATTTCGAATGTCACAAAGCGTCTATCCATGTTTATCCGTGCCTTTAGGTCATACAGTGTGTTGCACCCCATAATCATCTCCGACCGAAGTTTGGAGACCACTATGAAGATGCAGTCCACTTTTATGCCTTTAATTGTTAAGGGAATTAAGCATTGCCGGGTAACCTTTATTTGTGCAGTCTTAATGGCTGTTACAACTCCCACATTGTTGATGGGTAGTTCCAGGAACTTAAGCCCATGCAACTTGAGGTTGTTGTAAGCCTTTTCTTGAATGACTGACACGTCTGCACCCGTGTCAATCTCTACCTCTATAGAGTGCCCTTCTACCTCACAGTCAATTACAGGGCATGTTTCTTTCTTCTGGTTACCTTCGCCAATCTCCTTGTCCTCTTCTAACAATTCAGCACGAATATCAAGAGATAGTCCACCAACTCTACGCTCTTGATTTTGGTGTACTTCATTGTTATTTTCCTGTTGTATTGTTTTTTTATTTTTGTTCTTTAGGTCTTCCGCCTTTCCTTTATTTACTGTTCCCTGTTTCTCCGGGTAATATTTCCTATATTTTGTTTGTTGTTGGATCTCTAATGGTTGTCTCCTCTTTTCCTTCCTACCATTAGGGATCCTCTCATTTAGTTTTTTGATTGACCACTTGGCCCTGGATTTTGTGGTCTCTTTTCTTTTGTCTGTGGGCCTTCTTCCGTTTGGTTTTGTGGCCTGTACTCTGGCCTTTGTTGTTGCCACTGATTTTGCGGCCTATTTCTTGGTCCCTCTCTTTGGTAGGGCCCCTGTCTCCCGTTTCCTCTCCCTTCTACCGGGTAAGGCTCTTGCCTCCAATTTCCCTTGTATCCGGGGTTTCTCATTTGGTGTGTAAACCCTCTCCTTTCAGGTTCCCGTTCCTCAGTCCTAGGCTGGGTCCGGTTCCTGGTAGCCTCCTGCTCCATGTTCCTTCGGATGTATTTTACCGCCTCCTCTATGTCGGTAGCCGCCATCCCGGAACATCCTATATACATTCTGTTCCCATAATGCTTCATAATCTTCATAATTAACTCCGCCTGATTGTATGGCGGGGTTAGGTGTCTCGCCGTGTTCACCATTTTTAAGAAATAATTTACCATGTTGTTTGTGCCTCGATGGTATTCATATTTTCCATTTTCGATTCTTCCTCGAATTCTCTCTTGTGCATGAGATCCCCAAAAGTGGCTAAAGAATCTCTCCTTAACTTCATCATAATTTTCCTCCTCCATATTCATGGCCAACCACCATTCTTGTGCTGGTCCTTTAAGATGTCTCTCCATTATTTTCCTTTTTTGTCCTTCCTCCATGTCAGGATCAATTTCGGACATTATACCTTCTAGGTGTTTAATGAAATCAATAGGGTCTTCATCTTCCCTACCGTAGAATTCCTTCTTGCTTTTGTCTCCATTATCACCCATCTCAAACATCCTTGATTTAAACAAGGTAGCTATATTTATCCCTTCTCCCATATTCTTTATCTTATTCTCAACTACTTGTACCCTTCTTTCTACTTTTTTGACTTCTCCCTTAACTGTTTCTACAGTCTGTTTATTTTCACTGACTGTTACCTCTAAGTTATACATCTTTTCTATAGTTTCTTGGATTTTATTTCCCATTTCCTCATTATTTCTTGTAATTCCTTCATTTATTTCCTCTATCCTCTTATTCATGATTTCCCAAAGATTCTTAATTTCTTGTTTATCCTCCTCTCTTTCTTTCTTTCTTTCTACTTTTTCCTCCTCTCTTTCTTTCTTTCTTTCTTTGTTCCTCTATCATTTTTACTAATTCTTCTTGTTCCTTTATTCTCCCTTGTTTCTGTTCCTCCATCTCTTTTAATCTTTCCTGTTTTTGTTCCTCTATCTTTTTTATTAATTCTTCTTGTTCCTTTATTCTCCCTTGTTTCTGTTCTTCCATCTCTTTTAATCTTTCCTGTTTTTGTTCCTCCATCTCTTTTAATCTTTCCTGTTTTTGTTCCTCCATCTCTTTTAATCTCTCCTGTTTTTGTTCCTCCATCATTTTTTTAAAAAACTCCATCATTTCAGATGGTTCTGTGTCTTTTCTCTGTCTTGTCGCCATCTTAAAGTCTCGTATTTAACTATCCTTTTATTCCCTTACTAACTTCTCCTACTTCTATATTTTTACTATATACTGAGTATTTAATTAAATATTCATTTAGAATTGTGCTCGATGTGATCCGGTTCAGTGTTCCCTTGACCTTGTCTATCTAACGCCTATGTATTCTATTTACTTTCATTAATAACTAACATTATTATTTATATTATGCCCTACCGACACCTACTGAATTTTATTTTACTTAATTATTTCCTTTTAATTATTATTATTTATTCTAAGTTCTTTTTAATTTCATTTTTATTATAATTAACTCTTATTTAATTTAAAGAACTTCTTTGGTTTTCATTTTATGATTCCTATTATTTTTTACAATTTTAATTGAATTCTATTTAATTAATTTTGTTTCACTAGGCTCCTTAGTCGATTTAAATCTGTCTCTATTTGATGTTGACCCGATGTTACAATGTAAGCATCTAGCCTCAAACGTTGGGCGCCATTCTTTTCTTACCGACTTACTTTTTATAACCTTTGCCGTTGTTTATTTCTCTTCCTCAATTGCTAAGTCAGTAAGAAAGTAATGGTTTATCCATTGACTACGAACCTAATTTCATAGACCTGTGCCTCAAGGAATAAACCTCTCAGAGGAACCAACCCCTGAATTTTTGATAAAACCAATTAGCCTCCGATAAGCCCTGTTCAAGCTCCTTTTCGGGTAGTGGAATCTTTGAGAGACACTTGTGATTTAAAGACTATACCTGGATACCTAGTGAACTTATCTTATCTAGAATGAAAACACAGCTAATTGGAAAATATACATTTTTATTTATTTGTTCCAAGGTTCAAATTAATTATTATTGTTTTTATTTAATTTCACAGGATTTTCTTGACTAATTATTTTTTCAAAATTTCATACAACTTGCCATTTAACTAAACATTATT
>JBAIZL010000001.1:141925691-142390691 GCA_036971475.1 Prosapia bicincta | reverse complement strand
TCTTGGTGTTGGCCGACAGAAGAATCTCTCTGGCCGCTTCGACGATGGCGGTCACTTCTCCTTCGAAGTTGGTTCCGTTTTTCCCCACTGCTATTGATTTTTGCCCAATTGAGGAGAAATATCCGGCTCCGCATGCGTCATGCATTGCCGATCCATCTGTGTACACACGCAGCCATTCGTCGACCGGATACCTCTCGTTGATCATAGCTTCTGTTAGTACTTTGAGTTCGCAGATTTGGATGTCGGCTTTTCTCAGGCTTACACCAGGTATTGATGTGCACGATGGTATTTCGATCCTTTCCTTTATATATTTCGTTTTCTTGAAAGGTTGTCGCTCTGATTCTTCCAATCCATGTCTTCTTCTTATTTCTGCGGCTTTTGCCAGTAGTGTGACTTGGGTTTTAAGCATTTGGCTTGCGCATCTGTATTTCTTCCAGAAGTCATCGTTGGTTCTTAAGGCTCTTTCAAAGAATTTGATAGCAGCCTTGTCCCTGCGAGCGTTAAGGGGCTCAATATCTGTTTAAATCTCTAACGCTGCAATTGAGTTAGACTTCGCAGCACCACATATCAGTCTCAATGCATTGTTTTGGACTGTATTAAGGTCCTTCTTTGCATTATCAAAAGGATAATGTTGTAAGCTTCTGAGCCGTATTCAAGGATTGGGCGGATGTAAGACTTGTATGTAGTAATCAGAACGTCCTGAGTAGCACCCCACTTCGTTCCAGTCAGCCTCTTCATCATATTCAGCCTTTTTGCAGCTTTTGAAACAGCACCCTCTATATGTCCCGACCACTGGAGTTTGCTGTCCAGAGCGATACCTAAGTACCTGGTTGATCGCGTTATTGGCAGGCCAGTAGTCCCTATTACTACGTGTGGATCGTAAGTTTTAGTTGATAGCGTCAATAACTGTGCCGTGGTCTGGTCGTGAGGAGAACAATTTACAGAAAAGGTTGGCAATGTCCTCCCTGTTGACAATGATTTCTTGTCCATGTTTGATCGGGTGGGCTTTGAAGCTCTTACTTTCGTTATTTAGCCTGGTGATGAATTTGTGTGCTTTAGTTCCGTCCTTCCTGAAGTCGATTCCCGCGATGAAATTTCTGAATTTACTTCTTTTGCTACTTACTATCGTCCGTTGAAGTTTTGCCTGTGCCTTCCTAAGTTTGATGCAATCACCCAGGTTGTTGCTGTGTTCTGCCGTGTGCCTGGCAGCGTCTCTTTCTTTCTTGAGTTTTGAAAGTTCCTCACTCCAGAATGGTGAGTACTTTTTTACTTGGCCTCTGGGGATATGGAGTTTGGCGATCTCTAGTATAGATTTCGTGATTTTCTTCATTGTGCTGTTTGGGTTTCCTGTCAGAAATATATTCTTCAGTCTTTTGTCAGTGTCTTCAGCGAAGGCAGTCCAATTTGCCTTTTTGAAGTTCCACCTCGTAAGTCTTTTCCTGGGCTTGACGTTTTCCTTTGGTCTTGTTTTAGTAGAATAATTTTGTGTCCACACCCGGAGGGGTCCTTCAGCAGTTGGTGTTGGCAGCGGTCGGCGATACTTGCATGCGGCATGATCAGGTCCGGTTTGCCGAGGCGGCCGGTAAAGGAAAGAAAGGTATGATCGGTCGTCAGGAGAGTGAGCGGCACGCTGTCGATGAAATCTTCCATGGCTCTTCCCACCGTTGTTGTTCGCGAGCACCCGCATCTGACAGAAGGTGCGTTGAAATCGCCAATAATAATTGTATCATTGTCGATCGTCTGATCCAGTCTATGGTCATTAAAAACGTTGTTCGGTGGGTTGTAGGCTCCTACAACTCGAAAATGATTGTTGTCAATCCAGCAATCAACTTGTATTGCTTCCATTTTGTCGTCTTCGTCCATTTCATGTATGATTTTAAACTTAGATGGTAGGTTTTCATAATCCCAACAATCATTCCCGATGCCACTTGTCTGCTTCTTTGCAATGTATGAATCGTGTAGTTGTCAACCTGGTAAAATTGAGTTGTGTCGGTCGCGGCTCCTGCTTCAGCCACTATAAAAAGGTCAATCTGATATTCATGCAAAATAGTCTTCAGCTCGCTGAATTTTGTGAGACTCAGTCCGCCTGCGTTCCAAAATATAATATTAAAACTACGCAATTTATGCCTGATAGAGGCGTCGTTATGCTAGCCCCGAAAAGGGCCGATTCGTTTTCTTGTTCTTTTAGGTTGTGGCACGGTTATAGACGAAGAGCTGTAGTTCATTTAGCATTACCCAGGGTACACCGCGTGGAGGCGAACTACTTTGTACCCCACAATGAAAGATAAAACTGCATTTATATTACCATAGTTTCGTAAAATCACTTTTGCTTGAAACAGTTTTTGACTAGAATCAAAACTATGAAGCTGAAGAGCTTTTGGGAAGTTTGTAAGTTATCCTTAACGTATTTATTTAATTTTGGTATTATTTCACCTACGCAATGCTGTTGTACACTTAGATTGAATAAAAACAAACAACTAACTTTTTATAATTCTAATTAATGCTTTCCTCAGAAAGCAGTTTAATTAAACTATTTTATTATTTTTATTAAAATCTACACATTACCCGAGTAAATATTACAGGCGGAAAATATTCGAACTACTACTTGACCGAGTAAACATTGCTGCCAAAGACGGGAGTACTATCATCACTGCTGCGAGTAAACACTGCGTGTGGGAAATGTTTGAGTTACTGCTACTGTGCTGCTAGTGTTCCCCTCTTCGGCCGCAATGTTTACTCGGTCTGATAATAAATAATTTTAAAGCGTGATTAACTCTCATACATTTTCTTTCGTCTCTTAGTTTACTTCCAATAATCAGTTTCTCCTCTTTTACTTGTTTATTGTGAAAACATGTTTTTAGGCAGGCTATACGGGACGTTCATGAGGCATTTCGCGGTTTTTGCAAGTAGAAGTTCTCGTTTCGGAAGTAGAAAATGAAGGAAATAATAAAACCAAAGCTGATTTAATAAATGATATAAATGACTTAGTAAAACTTATTTAATTAGTACAGTTGCAACAATATTTAAAACCCCCCCCAAAACTGATATTTAATCTTATAAAATATTTATAATAAGGTAATTTTATCTTCCTTAAGCACTTATCTTATCTTATACATAATACTATAGAAAAGAAACAAACAAAGACAATACAGAATATTTATAACTTCATGTAATACTTCATTACTAAAATTATCCCTATCTATAAATTTTACTTGGGATGTAAGCCCTGATAAAGGCACACAACTAATAAATTTATCGCAAGTTATTAACAATTTTGTCTAACAAAGTTAGATACCTTCATCTTAACATATTAGATAATAATGTTCTTTATTTTGACTTTTTATTCTTAGTTGAATATATTTATTCTATTCGTCTAATTTTATCGAAGTTGATAATTGTAGTTTGTTTTAAAATAATAAATTTCCACTGTGAAAAACCACTATATTTTTTCCACTTTAAAAAATTATATATATTTTACCTTATAAAATGTAACTTAACCTGTAGAAATACAGCTCTAGTATAAAATCAAGCGTTATGTGTGTGAATTCTTAATATGTTTTACTCTAAATTAAAATGTTCCTATTCAGCATAAAGAAATTTACATTCACTCTCCCTAACTTTTAGTCGTTTTCTACAGGTATAATAAGAATATTTTGTATTTAAGTCATATTTTTAGTGAACATTATAAGCATTGGTAGGCCTAATTGCACTTCCGGCGAGGATTACAAAAAGTAATGAGTGCTTTATGGTCCATTGCCTGCTTCGTACCAGCGAATTTGATTCAGTTCATATATACAAAGGAACGTTGAAAATACGCAACAATTTTCTTTGTTGTTTATATTTAATTTATTCAAAAGTAATTCATGAGACTGACGTGGAGGCCCAACTAAAAATCATAATGTTCTAACACTGTTTATAAGTCATTACATGTCTAAAGTATAAGACTCTATATTCCAAATGTGGCATGTTGTAGACTATATCTTCCTTTCCAGTAAGTTATACTTCAAATTTCAACTCTTCTAAAATACTTTTTTTGTTAGGAGCAAGTTTTGATGCGATATAGATTGTTTATAAAATAGTCATTATATTCTGTATTTGTAAATATTGGATATTTCATACCTTTGTGATATATTTTATAATAAATTCCTCAGTACTCTCTTCTGCGCTGAATTAATTACTTCCTTATAACTGTTATTAAAAATTATAACCAAATATATTTTTAAAATATATATGAATATGACCTTCCGTACGTATCATATAGGTAGACTCCAAGATAGATCAAAAACAACAGGCCAAGCAATCATTTATAAGAATGGCTCTTATCGTGACATAATTTTTTTAAGTTAGCATAAATCAAATATCAGCAATAAAAACCATATAATTCACAAAAAACAATTCTTCACAAATGAGTTTTAAAATAACTAAAAAAATGTCAATTAAAGCGGCTTGGGTTCTAGGAAAAGTGGGAAGGCCTATATAAACTTTGAGGAATAAAATTAAATAATTATTTGAGCCATATTTTTTTATAAGCATTGATAATGCTATTTTATCAATTTACGCAATAAACATAATAGCAAAGTACAACAATATTTATGTTGTCATTTTAATATTTTAAGAAAATATTTACTTTTATTTTATTGGGAAAATATTACGACTACTTGATTGTAAATAACACGGCCATGATAAATTTGTCATTAATTTTATTTTGACAATGAACGTCGTTAAATAAATTTTGGTTTTTATTGTTGTTCAGAAGGTCAGAGAACGGCATTTACGAGCTTCTGTTGTTAAGTATCTGTGCGAGCCATGAAACCATTGAACAGTAATATTATTCATTTAAAGTTATATTTCATTGCATGGTCGTTCAGTTAATATTATGGAATCTGTTAAAATAATTATCGAGGCTACATAGCCGGAGATCCTGATATCGACCTCACACTTGATCGTTTTCATGATTTGTATTCTTAATTATGCAAATTTATTTTATGCATTGTCGTGTTGTAACTTTTGAAATTATCAAGAGGGTTTCAATAGGTCTTATAAAAAGAGCAGTGAGGGAGGGATTTTGTTAGCGTCAAATTATTGATCTCATGAGAGATGAACTGTAAATATTCTTATATTTGGTTGAAGCTGAATTGAAAATGTGATTTTTATAATATTTGTTTACCCAAACATAAAAGATCTCATTGAAAAACAGATCTTATAGAAAACTCACTTTCAAAGGTTTTGTTACAAATGAGTTAGATAGACATTTTGCTAACCCAACCGTATAGGATTACGTTTTTATGAGTTTATTATGATGATGACGACGAAGATGGTGATTCTAAAGGTGATGATGACGATGATGATAATGACTAAGACATCGAAGACGATGACGAAGACATTGACCATGACAAAGACAACGACGATGATGATAACGACTAAGACATCGAAGACGACGACAAATACAACGACGATGATGATAACGACTAAGACATCGAAGACGACGACAAATACAACGACGATGATGATAACGACTAAGACATCGAAGACGACGACAAAGACAACGACGATGACGATAACGACTAAGACATCGAAGACGACGACAAAGACAACGACGATGATGATAACGACTAAGACATCGAAGACGACGACAAAGACAACGACGAAGATGATAACGACAATGATAATAATGATGAGGATGATTAGTGACGACAGTTAATATTAAAAATTATTATTATTATTATTTACGTATGTAAGACTTGATTGCAGGCTCTTTTGTATTAATAGTCACAGGTTTTAATTACTAGGCCTACTATATTTGTGAGAAGTGTTATATATTTTACGAATAAGATTCCAGTTAAAAATATCATGTAATATAAGCTATGTTCGTTATTGTGTTTACATATTTCATAGGCAATACAAGAAGAAGTAATATTGAAAGTAGGGTATATAATAGTTTATTTGTCTTAAATTACAAATACATTTGTTTATAGTAATTTGTAGTCTGGTTTTTATTTATAGTCATTAAATGTTTATTCTAATATTTATTAATAAGGATTTAGTTCCTTTAACTAGATATTAATTTTTCAAATAGAACGAAACAATATCTATAAAAAATACGTGGTAAAGCGTGAATATTAAACCTTAATTCTTTTTAAATACACTGATAAATCAGTGATACTAAACTGTAACACTATTATGTTTGTCCGGAGATTGTAGGAGATTTTACGCTAACAGAAACCTATATCAATTTGGTTAATTGGCTTCACAAGCTAAGATTAAACCGCCATTTAGTGTCTTGGGTCATACTAGAGGTCGACGAACGACTGGTGGAATGTGTCTTATTTAACGGCTTTACAAGATATTAAATTCCATTTTAGGAAAAGAATCCAAATTTATATTTCTAAAATATATGGCAGCATTTTTTTTTTAATTTGTAAGAAATATTTTCCTTTAACATGGATTAAATTATTTCTCTGATGACGTCAGTTAAGCGAAAGAAGAGTTGATAGCTTAATTAAATCATCCTGTTGATGACGTACTTAACATATTAACATAATTATAAAAAAGATCTTTTAAACCACCCATATGATTGACTTTCTTAAACACTCAACCATTCGGTAGTAGTGGATCCCACTATTCAGTTAAGGTGGAGGGAGCTTTTGTGCCACGGTGAAGAATAAGAATTACATTTAATAAACACAAAAGAAATGGCACTTCTTGTAATATCTGTATGTACCGAGTATTCT
The DNA here is from genome assembly GCA_036971475.1 of Prosapia bicincta. NCBI lineage: Eukaryota > Metazoa > Arthropoda > Insecta > Hemiptera > Cercopidae > Prosapia > Prosapia bicincta. Next base: position 142,383,960 of record JBAIZL010000001.1, on the reverse strand, counting down.
CTATTGTCATACAGCATAACCACTGTCATCAGCTACAAAACTGCATTCATCTTATCCATTTCATTTATTACATGTTTTTTTCCTTTTTATAGTTCGCTTTAACATTTAATTCTTTAATTTTTCTTTATTAGTTTGCTGCGGTATTTACCATACAATGGAAAGGTGTACGTCGGATTGCTTATGGAGCCACCTCTAAATTGCAGGACGGCTGGACTTAGTTACTCCGTAGGTGTTCATTGTTTTCAAGATGATAATAAAGGAATGACAGAGTATTTGAGGAGTATAAATACCGAAATATGTCATATTATAGCAGGAGATAACCTTTTAATCGGATTTAGACAACTGAAAATTCTATTTTCTCATTTATTTCTAACGACAGCTATACCTTAATATCTTGTAATATTTGTTTCGGTAAGTCATGTTACTATCCAATATTGACTTATCTAAAGGTGTTTTAAATAGAGCGATTGGCTATATTACTCAAATTATATGGCTGATTTACGTAAAGAACAACTTTAGAATGAAGATGTCATTAGTAGAAATAGAACTCGACAGAGATTGAATTCATTAAATAAACCCAGTTAGCAATCGTTGAGCTACGCATGGTACCTTCGAATCTCTTATAGACGTCAAACGTACATAAAATGCAAGTCAGTTATATACATTACTCGTTTATCAATTACTCCATTACTCAAAACTATTACCTGAGAGACAACCGTGTTATCCTAGGATCATTTCAGGGACTTCGCATTAACTGAATACTTTAAAATTAACCGTTAAAAAGCCTCGTAACATGGATGCTTAGTAAACATGAGTCGTATGATAATTATAAACTAAGCGATAATTTATCGGAATCATAACCTAATAATTCCCAAATTCTTTAAAACAGTAATATAGGTTTTAATTGTAGTTGAACATCATTAGTATGTACAGTATTTGATACAATATGTATACATGATATGTACAGTATTTGATACAATACATATACATAATATGTACAGTACTTAAATAATATTTTACTATTTTCCTTACTAATAACATTACCATCCATGAAAATTGCAGTGAATATTGTTAAAAAGGAAAAGATAACTTAGTATAAACACTCTTTTTTAAAACAAAAAATGAAAAAACTATACAATAATATTGAAATGAAAATTTTAACTAAAATGTAAAAAATAGCAAGGGTACTGAAACTTAAATATGATGTTTATCAAGAAAGTCCCATTTTAAACTACAAGTGTTATGGCAACAAAAGGTGTCTGAACATACATGGACTATTACAATACGCCAGACACTCCCACTTTTTCCTAATAGTCAATCAACCGATGTGTACAGACAGCGCGCGCTCTCCGCTGGGTACTCTAATAAGACTTTGGGATAGAACCTCGTTATTACAATACACCAGACACTCTGACTTTTTCCTAATAGTCAATCAACCGATGTGTACAGACAGCGCGCGCTCTCCTCTGGGTACTCTAATAAGACTTTGGGATAGAACCTCGTTATTGAAATACACCAGACACTCCCACTTTTTCCTAAGTCAATCAACCGATGTGTACAGACAGCGCGCGCTCTCCGCTGGGTACTCTAATAAGACTTTTGGATAGAACCTCGTTATTACAATACGCAAGACACTCCCACTTTTTCCTAATAAACAATCAAACGATGTATACGGACAGCGCGCGCTCTCCGCTGAATGCTCTAATAAGACTTTGGGATAGAACCTCGTTATTACAATACTCCAGACACTCCCACTTTTTCCTAATAGTCAATCAACCGAGGTGTACAGACAGCGCGCGCTCTCCGCTGGGTGCTCTAATAAAACTTTGGGATAGAACCTCGTTATTACAATACGCCAAACACTCCCACTTTTTCCTAATAGTCAATCAACCGAAGTGTACAGAGCGCGCGCGCTCTCCGCTGGGTACTCTAATAAGACTTTTGGATAGAACCTTGTTATTACAATACGCCAGACACTCCCACTTTTTCATAATAGTCAATCAACCGATGTGTACAGACCGCGCGCGCTCTCCGCTGGGTGCTCCAATAAGACTTTGGTATAGAACCTCGATATTACAATACGCCAGACACTCCTACTTTTTCCTAATACTCAATCAACCGATGTGTACAGACAGCGCGCGCTCTCCGCTGGTTTCTCTAATAAGACTTTGGGATAGAACCTCGTTATTACAATACGCCAGACACTCCCACTTTTTCCTAATAGTCAATCAACCGATGTGTACAGATAGCGCGCGCTCTCCGCTGGGTGCTCTAATAAGACTTTGGGATAGAACCTCGTTATTACAATACACCAAACCTCCCACTTTTTCAAAGTCAATCAACCGATGTGTACAGACATCGCGCGCCCTCCGCTGGGTACTCTAAATAGACTTTGGGATAGAACCTCGTTATTACAATACACCAGACACTCCCACTTTTTCCTAATAGTCAATCAACCGATGTGTACAGACAGCGCGCGCGCTCCGCTGGTTGCTCTAATAAGACTTTTGGATAGAACCTCGTTATTACAATACGCCAGACACTCCCACTTTTTCATAATAGTCAATCAACCGATGTGTACAGACCGCGCGCGCTCTCCGCTGGGTGCTCCAATAAGACTTTGGTATAGAACCTCGATATTACAATACGCCAGACACTCCTACTTTTTCCTAATACTCAATCAACCGATGTGTACAGACAGCGCGCGCTCTCCGCTGGTTTCTCTAATAAGACTTTGGGATAGAACCTCGTTATTACAATACGCCAGACACTCCCACTTTTTCCTAATAGTCAATCAACCGATGTGTACAGATAGCGCGCGCTCTCCGCTGGGTGCTCTAATAAGACTTTGGGATAGAACCTCGTTATTACAATACACCAAACCTCCCACTTTTTCAAAGTCAATCAACCGATGTGTACAGACATCGCGCGCCCTCCGCTGGGTACTCTAAATAGACTTTGGGATAGAACCTCGTTATTACAATACACCAGACACTCCCACTTTTTCCTAATAGTCAATCAACCGATGTGTACAGACAGCGCGCGCGCTCCGCTGGTTGCTCTAATAAGACTTTTGGATAGAACCTCGTTATTACAATACGCCAGACACTCCCACTTTTTCCTAATAGTCAATCAACCGATGTGTACAGACAGCGCGCGCTCTCCGCTTTGTGCTCTAATAAGACTTTGGGATAGACCCTCGTTATTACAATACTCCTGACACTCCTACATTTTCCTAATAGTCAATCAACCAATGTGTACAGACGGAGCGCGCTCTCCGCTGGGTGCTCTAATAAGACTTTGGGATAGAACCTCGTTATTACAATACGCCAGACACTCCCACTTTTTCATAATAGTCAATCAACCGATGTGTACAGACAGCGCGCGCTCTCCGCTGGGTGCTCTAATAAGACTTTGGTATAGAACCTCGTTATTACAATACGCCAGACACTCCCACGTTTTCCTAATACTCAATCAACCGATGTGTACATACAGCGCGCGCTCTCCGCTGGGTGCTCAAATAAGACTTTGGAATAGAACCTCGTTATTACAATACGCCAGACACTCCCACTTTTTCCTAATAGTCAATCAACCGATGTGTACAGACAGCGCGCGCTCTCCGCTTTGTGCTCTAATAAGACTTTGGGATAGACCCTCGTTATTACAATACTCCTGACACTCCTACATTTTCCTAATAGTCAATCAACCGATGTGTACAGACAGGGCGCGCTCTCCGCTGGGTGCGCTAATAAGACTTTCGTATAGAACCTCGTTATTACAATACGCCAGGCACTCCCACTTTTTCCTAATAGTCAATCAACCGATGTGTACAGACTGAGCGCGCTCTTTGCTGGATGCTCTAATAAGACTTTGGGATAGAACTTTGTTATTACAATACACCAGACCTCCCACTTTTTCCTAATACACAATCAACCGATGTGTACAGACAGCGCTCGAACTCCGCTGGGTACTCTAATAAGTCTTTGGGATAGAACCTCGTTATTACAAAACGCCAGACACTCCCACTTTTCCCTAATAGTCAATCAACCGATGTGTAAAGACAGCGGCGCCCTCCGCTGAGTACTCTAATAAAACTTTTGGATAGAACCTCGTTATTACAATACGCCAGACACTCCCACTTTTTCCTAATAGTCAATCAACCGATGTGTACAGACGGCGCGCGCTCTCCGCTGGGTGCTTAAATAAGACTTTTGGATAGAACCTCGTTATTACAATACGCCAGACACTCCCACTTTTTCCTAATAGTCAATCAACCGATGTGTACAGATAGCGCGCGCTCTCCGCTGGGTGCTCTAATAAGACTTTGGGATAGAACCTCGTTATTACAATACACCAGACCTCCCACTTTTTCAAAGTCAATCAACCGATGTGTACAGACATCGCGCGCCCTCCGCTGGGTACTCAAAATAGACTTTGGGATAGAACCTCGTTATTACAATACACCAGACACTCCCACTTTTTCCTAATAGTCAATCAACCGATGTGTACAGACAGCGCGCGCGCTCCGCTGGTTGCTCTAATAAGACTTTTGGATAGAACCTCGTTATTACAATACGCCAGACACTCCCACTTTTTCCTAATAGTCAATCAACCGATGTGTACAGACAGCGCGCGCTCTCCGCTTTGGGCTCTAATAAGACTTTGGGATAGACCCTCGTTATTACAATCCTCCTGACACTCCTACATTTTCCTAATAGTCAATCAACCAATGTGTACAGACGGAGCGCGCTCTCCGCTGGGTGCTCTAATAAGACGTTGGGATAGAACCTCGTTATAACAATACGCCAGACACTCCCACTTTTTCATAATAGTCAATCAACCGATGTGTACAGACAGCGCGCGCTCTCCGCTGGGTGCTCTAATAAGACTTTGGTATAGAACCTCGTTATTACAATACGCCAGACACTCCCACTTTTTCCTAATACTCAATCAACCGATGTGTACATACAGCGCGCGCTCTCCGCTGGGTGCTCAAATAAGACTTTGGAATAGAACCTCGTTATTACAATACGCCAGACACTCCCACTTTTTCCTAATAGTCAATCAACCGATGTGTACAGACAGGGCGCGCTCTCCGCTGGGTGCGCTAATAAGACTTTCGTATAGAACCTCGTTATTACAATACGCCAGACACTCCCACTTTTTCCTAATACTCAATCAACCGATGTGTACATACAGCGCGCGCTCTCCGCTGGGTGCTCAAATAAGACTTTGGAATAGAACCTCGTTATTACAATATGCCAGACACTCCCACTTTTTCCTAATAATCAATCAACCGATGTGTACAGACAGCGCGCGCTCTCCGCTTTGTGCTCTAATAAGACTTTGGGATAGACCCTCGTTATTACAATACTCTTGACACTCCTACATTTTCCTAATAGTCAATCAACCAATGTGTACAGACGGAGCGCGCTCTCCGCTGGGTGCTGTAATAAGACTTTGGGATAGAACCTCGTTATTACAATACACCAGACCTCCCACTTTTTCCTAATAGTCAATCAACCGATGTGTACAGACAGCGCGCGAACTCCGCTGGGTACTCTAATAAGTCTTTGGGATAGAACCTCGTTATTACAATACGCCAGACACTCCCACTTTTCCCTAATAGTCAATCAACCGATGTGTAAAGACAGCAGCGCCCTCCGCTGAGTACTCTAATAAAACTTTTGGATAGAACCTCGTTATTACAATACGCCAGACACTCCCACTTTTTCCTAATAGTCAATCAACCGATGTGTACAGACGGCGCTCGCTCTCCGCTGGGTGCTCTAATAAGACTTTGCGATAGAACCTCGTTATTACAATACACCAGACACTCCCACTTTTTTTTAATAGTCAATCAACCGATGTGTACAGACAGCGCGCGCTCTCCGCTGGGTGCTCTAATAAGACTTTGGTATAGAACCTCGTTATTACAATACGCCAGACACTCCCACGTTTTCCTAATACTCAATCAACCGATGTGTACATACAGCGCGCGCTCTCCGCTGGGTGCTCAAATAAGACTTTGGAATAGAACCTCGTTATTACAATACGCCAGACACTCCCACTTTTTCCTAATAGTCAATCAACCGATGTGTACAGACAGGGCGCGCTCTCCGCTGGGTGCGCTAATAAGACTTTCGTATAGAACCTCGTTATTACAATACGCCAGGCACTCCCACTTTTTCCTAATAGTCAATCAACCGATGTGTACAGACTGAGCGCGCTCTCTGCTGGATGCTCTAATAAGACTTTCGTATAGAACCTCGTTATTACAATACGCCAGACACTCCCACTTTTTCCTAATACTCAATCAACCGATGTGTACATACAGCGCGCGCTCTCCGCTGGGTGCTCAAATAAGACTTTGGAATAGAACCTCGTTATTACAATATGCCAGACACTCCCACTTTTTCCTAATAATCAATCAACCGATGTGTACAGACAGCGCGCGCTCTCCGCTTTGTGCTCTAATAAGACTTTGGGATAGACCCTCGTTATTACAATACTCTTGACACTCCTACATTTTCCTAATAGTCAATCAACCAATGTGTACAGACGGAGCGCGCTCTCCGCTGGGTGCTGTAATAAGACTTTGGGATAGAACCTCGTTATTACAATACACCAGACCTCCCACTTTTTCCTAATAGTCAATCAACCGATGTGTACAGACAGCGCGCGAACTCCGCTGGGTACTCTAATAAGTCTTTGGGATAGAACCTCGTTATTACAATACGCCAGACACTCCCACTTTTCCCTAATAGTCAATCAACCGATGTGTAAAGACAGCAGCGCCCTCCGCTGAGTACTCTAATAAAACTTTTGGATAGAACCTCGTTATTACAATACGCCAGACACTCCCACTTTTTCCTAATAGTCAATCAACCGATGTGTACAGACGGCGCTCGCTCTCCGCTGGGTGCTCTAATAAGACTTTGCGATAGAACCTCGTTATTACAATACACCAGACACTCCCACTTTTTTTTAATAGTCAATCAACCGATGTGTACAGACAGCGCGCGCTCTCCGCTGGGTGCTCTAATAAGACTTTGGTATAGAACCTCGTTATTACAATACGCCAGACACTCCCATGTTTTCCTAATACTCAATCAACCGATGTGTACATACAGCGCGCGCTCTCCGCTGGGTGCTCAAATAAGACTTTGGAATAGAACCTCGTTATTACAATACGCCAGACACTCCCACTTTTTCCTAATAGTCAATCAACCGATGTGTACAGACAGGGCGCGCTCTCCGCTGGGTGCGCTAATAAGACTTTCGTATAGAACCTCGTTATTACAATACGCCAGGCACTCCCACTTTTTCCTAATAGTCAATCAACCGATGTGTACAGACTGAGCGCGCTCTCTGCTGGATGCTCTAATAAGACTTTGGGATAGAACTTCGTTATTACAATACACCAGACCTCCCACTTTTTCCTAATAGTCAATCAACCGATGTGTACAGACAGCGCGCGAACTCCGCTGGGTACTCTAATAAGTCTTTGGGATAGAACCTCGTTATTACAATACGCCAGACACTCCCACTTTTCCCTAATAGTCAATCAACCGATGTGTAAAGACAGCGGCGCCCGCCGCTGAGTACTCTAATAAAACTTTTGGATAGAACCTCGTTATTACAATACGCCAGACACTCCCACTTTTTCCTAATAGTCAATCAACCGATGTGTACAGACGGCGCGCGCTCTCCGCTGGGTGCTTAAATAAAACTTTTGGATAGAACCTCGTTATTACAATACGCCAGACACTCCCACTTTTTCCTAATAGTCAATCAACCGATGTGTACAGATAGCGCGCGCTCTCCGCTGGGTGCTCTAATAAGACTTTGGGATAGAACCTCGTTATTACAATACACCAGACCTCCCACTTTTTCAAAGTCAATCAACCGATGTGTACAGACAGCGCGCGCCCTCCGCTGGGTACTCTAAATAGACTTTGGGATAGAACCTCGTTATTACAATACGCCAGACACTCCCACTTTTTCCTAATAGTCAATCAACCGATGTGTACAGATAGCGCGCGCTCTCCGCTGGTTGCTCTAATAAGACTTTTGGATAGAACCTCGTTATTACAATACGCCAGACACTCCCACTTTTTCCTAATAGTCAATCAACCGATGTGTACAGACAGCGCGCGCTCTCCGCTTTGTGCTCTAATAAGACTTTGGGATAGACCCTCGTTATTACAATCCTCCTGACACTCCTACATTTTCCTAATAGTCAATCAACCAATGTGTACAGACGGAGCGCGCTCTCCGCTGGGTGCTCTAATAAGACTTTGGGATAGAACCTCGTTATAACAATACGCCAGACACTCCGACTTTTTCCTAATAGTCAATCAACCGATGTGTACAGACAGCGCGCGCTCTCCGCTTTGGGCTCTAATAAGACTTTGGGATAGACCCTCGTTATTACAATCCTCCTGACACTCCTACATTTTCCTAATAGTCAATCAACCAATGTGTACAGACGGAGCGCGCTCTCCGCTGGGTGCTCTAATAAGACGTTGGGATAGAACCTCGTTATAACAATACGCCAGACACTCCCACTTTTTCATAATAGTCAATCAACCGATGTGTACAGACAGCGCGCGCTCTCCGCTGGGTGCTCTAATAAGACTTTGGTATAGAACCTCGTTATTACAATACGCCAGACACTCCCACTTTTTCCTAATACTCAATCAACCGATGTGTACATACAGCGCGCGCTCTCCGCTGGGTGCTCAAATAAGACTTTGGAATAGAACCTCGTTATTACAATACGCCAGACACTCCCACTTTTTCCTAATAGTCAATCAACCGATGTGTACAGACAGGGCGCGCTCTCCGCTGGGTGCGCTAATAAGACTTTCGTATAGAACTTCGTTATTACAATACGCCAGACACTCCCACTTTTTCCTAATACTCAATCAACCGATGTGTACATACAGCGCGCGCTCTCCGCTGGGTGCTCAAATAAGACTTTGGAATAGAACCTCGTTATTACAATATGCCAGACACTCCCACTTTTTCCTAATAATCAATCAACCGATGTGTACAGACAGCGCGCGCTCTCCGCTTTGTGCTCTAATAAGACTTTGGGATAGACCCTCGTTATTACAATACTCTTGACACTCCTACATTTTCCTAATAGTCAATCAACCAATGTGTACAGACGGAGCGCGCTCTCCGCTGGGTGCTGTAATAAGACTTTGGGATAGAACCTCGTTATTACAATACACCAGACCTCCCACTTTTTCCTAATAGTCAATCAACCGATGTGTACAGACAGCGCGCGAACTCCGCTGGGTACTCTAATAAGTCTTTGGGATAGAACCTCGTTATTACAATACGCCAGACACTCCCACTTTTCCCTAATAGTCAATCAACCGATGTGTAAAGACAGCAGCGCCCTCCGCTGAGTACTCTAATAAAACTTTTGGATAGAACCTCGTTATTACAATACGCCAGACACTCCCACTTTTTCCTAATAGTCAATCAACCGATGTGTACAGACGGCGCTCGCTCTCCGCTGGGTGCTCTAATAAGACTTTGCGATAGAACCTCGTTATTACAATACACCAGACACTCCCACTTTTTTTTAATAGTCAATCAACCGATGTGTACAGACAGCGCGCGCTCTCCGCTGGGTGCTCTAATAAGACTTTGGTATAGAACCTCGTTATTACAATACGCCAGACACTCCCACGTTTTCCTAATACTCAATCAACCGATGTGTACATACAGCGCGCGCTCTCCGCTGGGTGCTCAAATAAGACTTTGGAATAGAACCTCGTTATTACAATACGCCAGACACTCCCACTTTTTCCTAATAGTCAATCAACCGATGTGTACAGACAGGGCGCGCTCTCCGCTGGGTGCGCTAATAAGACTTTCGTATAGAACCTCGTTATTACAATACGCCAGGCACTCCCACTTTTTCCTAATAGTCAATCAACCGATGTGTACAGACTGAGCGCGCTCTCTGCTGGATGCTCTAATAAGACTTTCGTATAGAACCTCGTTATTACAATACGCCAGACACTCCCACTTTTTCCTAATACTCAATCAACCGATGTGTACATACAGCGCGCGCTCTCCGCTGGGTGCTCAAATAAGACTTTGGAATAGAACCTCGTTATTACAATATGCCAGACACTCCCACTTTTTCCTAATAATCAATCAACCGATGTGTACAGACAGCGCGCGCTCTCCGCTTTGTGCTCTAATAAGACTTTGGGATAGACCCTCGTTATTACAATACTCTTGACACTCCTACATTTTCCTAATAGTCAATCAACCAATGTGTACAGACGGAGCGCGCTCTCCGCTGGGTGCTGTAATAAGACTTTGGGATAGAACCTCGTTATTACAATACACCAGACCTCCCACTTTTTCCTAATAGTCAATCAACCGATGTGTACAGACAGCGCGCGAACTCCGCTGGGTACTCTAATAAGTCTTTGGGATAGAACCTCGTTATTACAATACGCCAGACACTCCCACTTTTCCCTAATAGTCAATCAACCGATGTGTAAAGACAGCAGCGCCCTCCGCTGAGTACTCTAATAAAACTTTTGGATAGAACCTCGTTATTACAATACGCCAGACACTCCCACTTTTTCCTAATAGTCAATCAACCGATGTGTACAGACGGCGCTCGCTCTCCGCTGGGTGCTCTAATAAGACTTTGCGATAGAACCTCGTTATTACAATACACCAGACACTCCCACTTTTTTTTAATAGTCAATCAACCGATGTGTACAGACAGCGCGCGCTCTCCGCTGGGTGCTCTAATAAGACTTTGGTATAGAACCTCGTTATTACAATACGCCAGACACTCCCACGTTTTCCTAATACTCAATCAACCGATGTGTACATACAGCGCGCGCTCTCCGCTGGGTGCTCAAATAAGACTTTGGAATAGAACCTCGTTATTACAATACGCCAGACACTCCCACTTTTTCCTAATAGTCAATCAACCGATGTGTACAGACAGGGCGCGCTCTCCGCTGGGTGCGCTAATAAGACTTTCGTATAGAACCTCGTTATTACAATACGCCAGGCACTCCCACTTTTTCCTAATAGTCAATCAACCGATGTGTACAGACTGAGCGCGCTCTCTGCTGGATGCTCTAATAAGACTTTGGGATAGAACTTCGTTATTACAATACACCAGACCTCCCACTTTTTCCTAATAGTCAATCAACCGATGTGTACAGACAGCGCGCGAACTCCGCTGGGTACTCTAATAAGTCTTTGGGATAGAACCTCGTTATTACAATACGCCAGACACTCCCACTTTTCCCTAATAGTCAATCAACCGATGTGTAAAGACAGCGGCGCCCGCCGCTGAGTACTCTAATAAAACTTTTGGATAGAACCTCGTTATTACAATACGCCAGACACTCCCACTTTTTCCTAATAGTCAATCAACCGATGTGTACAGACGGCGCGCGCTCTCCGCTGGGTGCTTAAATAAAACTTTTGGATAGAACCTCGTTATTACAATACGCCAGACACTCCCACTTTTTCCTAATAGTCAATCAACCGATGTGTACAGATAGCGCGCGCTCTCCGCTGGGTGCTCTAATAAGACTTTGGGATAGAACCTCGTTATTACAATACACCAGACCTCCCACTTTTTCAAAGTCAATCAACCGATGTGTACAGACATCGCGCGCCCTCCGCTGGGTACTCTAAATAGACTTTGGGATAGACCCTCGTTATTACAATACGCCAGACACTCCCACTTTTTCCTAATAGTCAATCAACCGATGTGTACAGATAGCGCGCGCTCTCCGCTGGTTGCTCTAATAAGACTTTTGGATAGAACCTCGTTATTACAATACGCCAGACACTCCCACTTTTTCCTAATAGTCAATCAACCGATGTGTACAGACAGCGCGCGCTCTCCGCTTTGTGCTCTAATAAGACTTTGGGATAGACCCTCGTTATTACAATCCTCCTGACACTCCTACATTTTCCTAATAGTCAATCAACCAATGTGTACAGACGGAGCGCGCTCTCCGCTGGGTGCTCTAATAAGACTTTGGGATAGAACCTCGTTATAACAATACGCCAGACACTCCGACTTTTTCATAATAGTCAATCAACCGATGTGTACAGACAGCGCGCGCTCTCCGCTGGGTGCTCTAATAAGACTTTGGTATAGAACCTCGTTATTACAATACGCCAGACACTCCCACTTTTTCCTAATACTCAATCAACCGATGTGTACATACAGCGCGCGCTCTCCGCTGGGTGCTCAAATAAGACTTTGGAATAGAACCTCGTTATTACAATACGCCAGACACTCCCACTTTTTCCTAATAGTCAATCAACCGATGTGTACAGACAGGGCGCGCTCTCCGCTGGGTGCGCTAATAAGACTTTCGTATAGAACCTCGTTATTACAATATGCCAGACACTCCCACTTTTTCCTAATAGTCAATCAACCGATGTGTACAGACAGCGCGCGCTCTCCGTTTTGTGCTCTAATAAGACTTTGGGATAGACCCTCGTTATTACAATACTCCTGACACTCCTACATTTTCCTAATAGTCAATCAACCAATGTGTACAGACGGAGCGCGCTCTCCGCTGGGTGCTCTAATAAGACTTTGGGATAGAACCTCGTTATTACAATACACCAGACCTCCCACTTTTTCCTAATAGTCAATCAACCGATGTGTACAGACAGCGCGCGAACTCCGCTGGGTACTCTAATAAGTCTTTGGGATAGAACCTCGTTATTACAATACGCCAGACACTCCCACTTTTCCCTAATAGTCAATCAACCGATGTGTAAAGACAGCGGCGCCCTCCGCTGAGTACTCTAATAAAACTTTTGGATAGAACCTCGTTATTACAATACGCCAGACACTCCCACTTTTTCCTAATAGTCAATCAACCGATGTGTACAGACGGCGCTCGCTCTCCGCTGGGTGCTCTAATAAGACTTTGCGATAGAACCTCGTTATTACAATACACCAGACACTCCCACTTTTTTTTAATAGTCAATCAACCGATGTGTACAGACAGCGCGCGCTCTCCGATGGGTGCTCTAATAAGACTTTGGGATAGAACCTCGTTATTACAATACGCCAAACACTCCATTTTTTCCTAATAGTCAATCAACCGATGTGTACAGACAGCCCGCACTCTCCGCAGGGTGCTCTAATAGGACTTTGGGATAGAACCTCGTTATTACAATACGCCAGACACTCCCACTTTTTCCTAGTAGTCAATCAACCGATGTGTACAGACCGAGCGCGCTCTCCGCTGGGTGCTCTAATAAGACTTTGGGATAGAACCTCGTTATTACAATACACCAGACCTTCCACTTTTTTCTAATAGTCAATCAACCGATGTGTACAGACAGCGCGCGAACTCCGCTGGGTACTCTAATAAGACTTTGGGGTAGAACCTCGTTATTACAATACGCCAGACACTCCCACTTTTTCCTAATAGTCAATCAACCGATGTATACAGACAGCGCGCGCATTCCGCTGGGTACTCTAATAAAACTTTTGGAATAGAACCTCGTTATTACAATACGCCAGACACTCCCACTTTTTCCTAATAGTCAATCAAACAATGTGTACAGACAGCGCGCTCTTTCCGCTGGGTGCTCTAATAAGACTTTGGGATAGAACCTCGTTATTACATTACGCCAGACACTCCCACTTTTTCCTAATAGTCAATCAACCGAGGTGTACAGACAGCGCGCGCGCTCCGCTGGGTGCTCTAATAAGACTTTTGGATAGACCCTCGTTATTACAATACGCCAGACACTCCCACTTTTTCCTAATAGTCAATCAACCGATGTGTACAGACAGCGCGCTCTCTCCGATGGGTGCTTTAATAAGACTTTGGGATAGAAACTCGTTATTACAATACGCCAGACACTCCATTTTTTCCTAATAGTCAATCAACCGATTTGTACAGACAGCCCGCGCTTTCCGCTGGGTGCTCTAATAGGACTTTGGGATAGAACCTCGTTATTACAATACGCCAGACACTCCCACTTTTTCCTAATAGTCAATCAACCGATGTGTACAGACGGAGCGCACTCTCCGCTGGGTGCTCTAATAAGACTTTGGGATAGAACCTCGTTATTACAATACACCAGACCTCCCACTTTTTCCTAATAGTCAATTAACCGATGTGTACAGACAGCGCGCGAAGTCCACTGGGTACTCTAATAAGACTTTGGGATAGAACCTCGTTATTACAATACGCCAGACACTCCCACTTTCTCCTAATACTCAATCAACCGATGTGTACAGACAGCGCGCGCTCTCCGCTGGGTGCTCTAATAAGACTTTGGAATAGAACCTCGTTATTACAATACGCCAGACACTCACACTTTTTCCTAATAGTCAATCAACCGATGTGTACAGACAGCGCGCGCTCTCCGCTGGGTGCTCTAATAAAACTTTCGTATAGAACCTCGTTATTACAATACGCCAGACCTCCCACTTTTTCCTAATAGTCAATCAACCGATGTGTACAGACTGAGCGCGCTCTCTGCTGGGTACTCTAATAAGTCTTTGGGATAGAACCTCGTTATTACAATACGCCAGACACTTCCACTTTTTCCTAATAGTCAATCAAACGATGTGTACAGACGGCGCGCGCTCTTCGCTGGGTGCTCTAATAAAACTTTGCGATAGAACCTCGTTATTACAATACACCAGACCTCCGACTTTTTCCTAAGTCAATCAACCGATGTGTTCAGACAGCGAGCGCTCTCCGCTGGGTACTCTAATAAGACTTTGGCATAGAACCTCTTTATTACAATACGCCAGACACTCCCACTTTTTCCTAATAGTCAATCAACCGATGTGTACAGACAGCGCGCGCTCTCCGCTGGGTGCTTAAATAAGACTTTTGGATAGAACCTCGTTATTACAATACGCCAGACACTCCCACTTTTTTCTAATAGTCATTCAACCGATGTGTACAGACCGCGCGCGCTCTCCGCTGAGTACTCTAATAAGACTTTGGGATAGAACCTCGTTATTACAATACGCCAGACACTCCATTTTTTCCTAATAGTCAATCAACCGATGTGTACAGACAGCCCGCGCTCTCCGCTGGGTGCTCTAATAGGACTTTGGGATAGAACCTCGTTATTACAATACGCCAGACACTCCCACTTTTTCCTAATAGTCAATCAACCGATGTGAACAGACGGAGCGCGCTCTCCGCTGGGTGCTCTAATAAGACTTTGGGATACAACCTCGTTATTACAATACACCAGACCTTCCACTTTTTCCTAATAGTCAATCAACCGATATGTACAGACAGCGCGCGATCTCCGCTGGGTACTCTAATAAGACTTTGGGGTAGAGCCTCGTTATTACAATACGCCAGACACTCCCACTTTTTCCTAATAGTCAATCAACCGATGTGTACAGACAGCGCGCGCCCTCCGCTGGGTACTCTAATAAAACTTTTGGATAGAACCTCGTTATTACAATACGCCAGACACTCCCACTTTTTCCTAATAGTCAATCAAACGATGTGTACAGACAGCGCGCTCTTTCCGCTGGGTGCTCTAATAAGACTTTTTGATAGACCCTCGTTATTACAATACGCCAGACACTCCCACTTTTTCCTAATAGTCAATCAACCGATGTGTACAGACGGCGCGCGCTCTCCGCTGGGTGCTCTAATAAGACTTTGGGATAGAACCTCGTTATTACAATACACCAGACCTCCCACTTTTTCCTAAGTCAATCAACCGATGTGTTCAGACAGCGAGCGCTCTCCGCTGGGTACTCTAATAAGACTTTGGGATAGAACCTCGTTATTACAATACGCCAGACACTCTCACTTTTTCCTAATAGTCAATCAACCGATGTGTACAGACAGCGCGCGCGCTCCGCTGTGTGCTCTAATAAGACTTAGGTATAGAACCTCGTTATTACAATACGCCAGACACTCCCACTTTTTCCTAATAGTCAATCAACCGATGTGTACAGACAGCGCGCCCTCTCCGCTGGGTACTCTAATAAAACTTTTGGATAGAACCTCGTTATTACAATACGCCAGACACTCCAACTTTTTCCTAATAGTCAATCAACCGATGCGTACAGACAGCGCGCTCTTTCCGCTGGGTGCTCCAATAAGACTTTGGGATGGAAACTCGTTAATACAATACGCCAGACACTCCCACTTTTCCTAATAGTCAATCAACCGATGTGCACAGACAGCGGGCGCTCTCCGCTGGGTGCTCTAATAAGACTTTGGGATAGAACCTCGTTATTACAATACGCCAGACACTCCCACTATCTCCTAATAGTCAATCAACCGATGTGTATAGGCAGCGGGCGCTCTCCGCTGGGTGCTCTAATAAGACTTTGGGATAGAACCTCGTTGTTACAATACTTTACTGGAAGCCAGAATTACTTAAACAGACAACGTGTGGAATAATTTATCTAAAGGAGCTTGATGGAAGTCGTTGATGGGATTTAATAAGTCTTTGATAGGATAGTCTTCGATCTAAACACTTATAGTAAGGGTTTAATCCTATTTCTAGTAAAGAAAAATACTCTGATTATAATCATGCATAAAAATAGAGCTTTTACAGCTCACAAATCTTTCATTTTATTAACCTATGGCCCTACTTTCCCCTCATTTTTCAACTATTGCACGTCTCCATTGCTCAATTTCCAGCTTCAACCGTTTATGTCGCCCTGTTTTTTTTTCGCTCTCCTGTCTTTCGTATTCTTATCGAGTTTACTTGTGTAATTTTGTTTGAACTATTTAATATCCTTTCATGACTTTACGGCGTCAACAGTTTTTGTTTTCCATATGACACTATGCCATTTACCTTTCGCATCGTAAGTTTTATCTCTGTAGTTGGTAAATTATATAGGCTGGTAACATTAATTCGAAGTAAATCTCTACCTCTGTAATTCTATTTACTAATAGTAGGTTTACTAATAATAGAAGTTTTTCTATTTATTTGTTAGTATCCGAACTTTTGTACGTCATTATGCAATAATAGTGTCAATACTGCCTTAGATACTGTTTGGTATGTGATTGTTTCAGAGAACTGAGCCTAATTGTTTGACGTGTCTAGCATTCTTGGATAATATACATCCTAGATATTTAAATTTGCCAGTTTCATTAATCTAGTGGTTGTGTCTGTGTGTGTGTGTGTGTGTGTGTGTGTGTGTAATTTAGAATTTCATTTTAATTTTGCAATATTTTTACAACTTTCCAACAATAAAAAAATGAGGAAAATTTATATACAGCTATCTACATATTTACTCCTAGAAATATTCTCTGTTGTGAACTTTATTATGCAGTCAAAATGTATTCAGTTGCAATACAGAGTGAGTCACTGTTACAATTACATCAAGTAATCGTTACACAGATCCGGTTAAAAGTAACCGAGACGACTGCATTCTTGCGACTTGAATGTTGCGACGCTTTGAAAACAAGGACGTTAAGTGAAAATAAGAAGAGCGTGCTCATTGATGACGTAATCCAAGTGTTCATGACGTAGCATAGAGGTCGTGGTCTCTTACGGTCGTGAAACTGCGTGATTCGTTTTTGTATAGCTCAGGAACATAAAGCAGCGAATAAATTACGCTGAGTTGTATATTTACCTGTAACAAGACGGTAAGGTTGGGTTTTGCTATCATTTCACAAGTTGGTTGTTGGAAATTATACGGTGATCAATCATATTAAACGAAATAATAAATGTGTAGGATTGTTTACAGAGTTAGTTATTGTGCCTCGTGATTAGAGTAACATGTTACCAAAGATGTGAAGATATAATATATTGAACTCTCCACTTCAAATCAACAAATATTTGTTAAACACATTTGAATTTTGGTAAAATAAAGACGTGTATTTTATTGCGAATGATATACGGGGGAGACTTTAATCTTTTGATTATACTATTTAACTACTTGTCGAACTTATAAATTTGGTAATTTTGTGTAAAACGTACTGAGACGTACTATACGTTTCTAATTGTCTAGTAAGACATAAAATGTTTTGTCTCAGTAGCCTACGTGTTTCATACATTTTCTCAAATTATAAGTTCATAAAGTACTTATTTAGTTTTATAAAAAGGAAAGTAAATATATGTAAGTTGAAACCTATTTTTTCTTTTCTCGACGTCTGTAGGCTAATACAATCACATTTCTTCAATTCCTGTAGCAGGAACTTGTATTATTATTTCTCCTTCTCACTTGTTACAATATTTCGTTTCTGTTAGAATATATATATATATATATATATATATATATATATATATATATATATATATATATATATATATATATATATATACAGTAAACTCCCGATTATCAGCGGAATAGGGTGGCCCGGAAACGCCGGATAACGAATTCCCCGGTTAATCCGCTATGAACAGAGAATACCCAAAACGATCGATAATCGATTACTATACCATAAGTTACACAAATAATGACCCCGATTAATGCAATTCACAAATAATCTACAGAGGACAAAATAAATACAGAAAATAATTTAAAATGTGGATGTATTATAACATGTACATTTATATGTTCAACTATTTACAATACGTACATAAGTATATCTCAAAAGTAAGTATATATGTACATATTTAATTTCCTTTACAAATAATACAAAAAAATCTGTCACTTTCGTTTGTTTTTTTTTGTGAGCATTGATTTTAGCTTTAATGTGAGATCTAACCATTTTGTCGCACAGTGTTTACTTGTGTCACAAAGCCATAAAGATTGATAATGTATATGACAGACATGGATAATGCATATGTCACGTCCTAGACTATTTATAGCCGAGATTAGCTGACATTTGTTTACAATCTTATGATATGCATTAGGTTTTCGGGCGTCCAAGCACTTTGTCATTGTCTTTTATATACAGTAGTCTGCTCGCCCTTTTATTTCGCTGACCCTCGTCGGGATGCTTCCCTTTCAATGTAGAAATTACTAAGTACATATTTACATATCTATTCCCTTCATCTTAACTTCTATTAGGCCTTATATGTATTTAAGCCGTGATTCACCGTTTGGAAATTAAAACACATAAATCTGATTGGAATAAAAACTGGATATACGTAAAACAATGGCAGACCCCGGATAATCCGCAAACCGGTTAAACCGCCCAAGGATAATCGTGAGTTTACTGTATATATATTTGTGCTGAGTGAAATAATCGTCTATCTTTCGTAGCAATATCATCTCCTCTGCATTTGACCTGTTTCGATATTTGCAAAACTGTAGCCACTATCGATTCTTCATTTAAAGTTAAAAGTGGAAAGAAAACTCATAAATAACCCGATAAAACTTTATATGCTTTCAGCTGCATAACAATTAATTATAATGGGAATATCAAGTAGCAACCAAGATACATGTATAACTGGCAGAACGTATTTTGCAATCCTTAAAATCTGTTAACAGAATAATTTTTTTCAAAGATTCGTCTAAATAAATTAACGGCGGTGGTGAAAGTTCAGTTTTTAAATTTAACGCATCTTACTTACTCACTTACTTCACTGTCTCTCAGGCCATAGCAACAGCAGAGTCTGGTGATCCTGCCGCAGGTTTAAGTGCAATCGGAACTCTACACTTAATAATACTAATATCGAACGTAATATTCCACTCATCGTGTGAGAGATGATTAAATAATAATAACAAAAGAAAGTATTTTGTGCACTGTTGACAAAGAAGACTTGACTCTAATAAATTAATGCTTTACTAAGTGCATATTAAAAATGAATAGAGACTTAGCTTCGTAAAAGAACAGTTGTTTCGGAACAAGTAAGCTCTTAAGTATGCACTTAGTTATGTATCAATTAAATACAGTTTAGTCAGTGAAATCAAGATGATTACAACAAAGAACTTTAAAGAAGACTTGATTTGCACTACTATCAATTCACTGCTCTACAGGTGGGTGTAACCTCTGACCTGCCGTACAAAAGTTGCCCAGCTTGCTCTTTCCCAGGCAGTCTCCTCCCAATTTCTGGCGCCCAGTTTTATGAATCTCTCCTCATTCCATCCGCCCATCGGCTCCGAAGTCTTCTCTTCTTTTTTTATCAACTACTACCTCCAGAATCTTTCGCTTCACTTGATCTTCACATATCCGTAATACATTTCTGGCCCGTCTTACACTGGACGACTTTATATCACTAGCAATATTATCGCTACTTAAAATTCTGTCAATTTCTTCGTTCGTCTTCATCTCACATATCCCTTCGACAATTTTTATACCTTAGATTCTCCTAACTATATTTCTTTCGAAGATTATTACATTATATTATTACTATCTGCAGCAGAAATCCACCAAGTCTCTACGTCATAGGTAAATGCAGACCTTATCAGCTTGTTGTTCACGTTTATTTTCGGTTTCCGTTCTGTAGTATTAAACGAAATAGCTTTAATTAAATTCGGAAAATATGAACGAACTCTTAGCATAATTCTCTTCGTAATAAACATGCTGTAAATCGTGACTGGACGAGTAACAGCTATCTACAACCTATTTTGCAGCCCTAACCCAATATTATAGATTAGATAGAGATTGACAGGCAGAATTGATTTGTCATAGGCCTGTATAGGCATAATTACTGAATACGTAAAATACTATGACTAACATTACGTAATTACTATTTTTTACTATTTATTTGAGGACTCTAAAAGACATTGTAAATAAAACATTTTATCGACAAAGATTTGTAAATATTTTATTTTACTCAAATACCATTATAAGACCTTGTGATGAATAGATTTTATCACTTGCCGTGTCAAATTTATTAATTAACTACATTTTGTTCTTTAATCTCAAGTTCCTATTCTTTTTACTCTACCCTTTACTCGATTCTTTCTGTTAACTTCCATTCTCCTTATATAATATATTTCGTACAAAATTTCAATCATTAATACAATACGAACTTGAAGCAACTGTGGCGTGATTTTACAAATAACAGTTAGTTGTAAAATACCTCTGAAGATGATTACTTTGTAATCGAAATGTACATAAGGTTAAAATAAAAATTGTTGAATTTGTGGTAAGAGGTTGTTTTATTTAATATAAATTAATACAATACGTTTATATTTATCCAATCAACTTCAAATACATTTTGTAAAGCCTGTAGTGGATGACAATTCATAATAATACATTTTTTTTCAAATATTAGTTCAATAAATAAATTTAAAAATTTGAGGTGTCTAGATAGGATTTTAACTGAGTATAGTCATTTACGAAGTTTAGCGCTTTGGCAATGAGCCAACTTTCTCATATCTAGAAACCTATTTTTCTAAGATGTATACGAATTTTTTTTCCTATCTTTTTTCTGGTTGTCATCGAAACCTCCATTGTACAACCTTAAATTGTTGTCATGGTTATCACACAATATCATAAATAATGCTCTAAAATTTATAAATAGCAGTCATTGAATTAATGAAAAGAGTAAAGTAAAATAAACTGGATTAACGGTATCGAACTTTGCTTCACAAAAAGGTAATGCGAAATAAACCACAACACAATGCAAGCGAAGAAAAAATAAAGCTTATAAACAGTAACAAACAAAAATAATAGTCCAACATCATACATATGAAAAAAATTTTAAAAAAGTAAGGAAATTTACTTTCTATTTTGTCACTTAATTATTGTTATTCTGATATACGCATACATATATTTATATTAATTGTAATTCTAAAATAAAAAGGATCTAAAATAAAATTTTGTTTGTTGATTAATAAAGGAATTGACGTTAAAAAAAATTATATTACTTGTTTATTTACTACTAAGTATGAAGTTATCTAATCTCTTTAAATTACAGTGGCAAATTTCCTGTTGTGCGTGTTGTGTTGTGAAAGCTGTATTCTAGACATTAGTGTGGATTAAAGGTAATGTAATTGTACCTAATGTATGCAGTAGGTTGAGGTGTATAAATACAAAATGAAGCAAAAATTTAAAATACCAAGAATCTAAATGATCAAGAATTGAGAATACGATGATCAGTTAATTGACTGTGGAGGATATAGAACTCATATGCATGTAGTTATATGTAATCTTCGGGCAAAACTCAATAGTTGGAATATGGCAAGGAATTAGGGGGAGGTCTGTACCTTTTAGTGTTCATGTGTTTTGAGACGCATACTAGAACTGTGCTACTCATTCACACAACAAAATTTAGGCAAGATAAGCAAAATAAAAGTAGGGGAAATGCTATAGTGATTGCGAGAAGGTAAGGAAAAGATAGACGATCCTGAAAGAATATATATTTTTCAAGTTTGCAAAAGTACGATTTCATTTAGTTGCAAAACATACCTCTGCTGCCAGTTTGGCTTAGCTTACCTTGTAAAAATGAAATTCTAGGATAAACCTGAAATAGTGGCTGCAGTGTAGATAATCTCTTGTTATTTAAATGGTAGCAAAAGAAAAGAGGTCAAAACTATATCTGCTAAATTATCGCTATATTGTTACAGGTACCACTGTATATATATATACATATATATATATATATATATATATATATATATATATATATATATACATATATAAATATTTATATTTATTTGTTTATGTGCGTGTGTATATGTATATGTGTGAGACAATTTGAATAATTTTATCAACGAAAAAATATAATATGGTTTACATTTCTATATTTTACTTAGACACCATATCTTATGGCATAGTAGTAGGCCTACAATTTGTTTAAACAATTTTTTTGTTCCAACTGGTATTGAAACTTTGAAGCTGGGCCTAGCGTGGAATTACCCGCGACGTTTCTTACATACGGATACAATTGTTCATAGTTCAAGGTTATATATTTGTTGTTGATTGTGTTGGTGCGGTGTTCCTTACATGGGAAGTTGATGAGTAACGCCATGACATCACAATACATAATCATTAAGAACGCGGAATCGTGTGATCAAGGTGAAGTTGGTTTTACTGTAGAATCAAAAATCACTCGCCTTATAGTGCCAGATGTGCAAGTCAGAAGCCGCCTTTAACGGGTGGTAATCGTCTGCTCTTCGTCAAGGCTTGCGATACTTCTAACGCGACTTAAACATAACGCTATATAATTATTAATCTCGTAACGGAAGAGGCATTTCTATTTCTTGTCAACGATTTTTCACGGTAGTTCATATCGGTGGCGGCTTTAGACTATTTTCACTGGTAGGGCTGACCAGCTTAAATTCAGGTTGCAACTTGCTTGAAGCAATTTGATTCAATGCTAATTACATAAACTGTAGGCCTAAAGATGGACAACAGCACACGTAGTAGTTTATTGCTTTATTTGTAGAGGCGTTTAGATGATTTTTCGATTAGTAAACACATGGAAGTGTTTGAATGTATTTCGCTCCAATAACCGTTAGAACTCTGATTTTGGATAGTGTTGTGCAAATTTATTATCCACATGTTTCATTATATCATGGTATATATTGTAAAAACATAAAAACTATTAGTTTTGTAGTAAAGTTTTCAGTCCAAAAACAGCCATTTCAGTAGTATCCTCTTAGCCGTCCTTATTGTCTATTGTCTCAAAACGTACGAATAATTCGTTAAATGACGCAGCTCTCAACCAGTACCTGGACGTGCCATCGTGTTAGAGAAGCAGTCGGTAAACTTTTATTATAAATTGAATGCAGAACATCACTTTCTTTTGGATATGAAAAAAAAAACACTTATGTTGGCAAAAAAAAACATCAATTTTATGTTTTACTAGCAAGCATTTTCATTAACTAAATTTATTCGATGAGCGTGATAGTGTACATTTAACGTTATAAAATTTAGATTTTATCAAGGTATAAACTCCTTCCTGATTCCCATTCATTAAAGAATAAATGACCGTCGTGCGCCTGGACGCGGTCATCTACAAAGGTGACAAATCTTTGGTTTACAATCTTTTATTAAACGCAAACTAATTATGAAAAGCCCTAACATATGTCAACTTGAACGAAAGCAAAATTTGTCGTCATCTGTGTCATTTTTAGATCATCCATTTACAGAAACACACAATTAAAAAGTTAATTTTCTAATATACGAGATGGGTATTTTGAAATTGAGGAACTCTTCAGCTGTTTACTCCAAATTGCCTGTCATTGACAGCAAATCGATGAAGTTTTATCATTGACACGATTAAATGAAGAATCCATCTCTGTATGACCCCTCAAGAAATACCGCATAGCTTTAAGATAATACGGCGAGACCGTTTTGTAAACCAACGATTGCCAAATGTTCTCTTTTTGTAGCAACTATTTTTTTTTAATATTTTTGTTGATGCGGCCCTATATTTTAATTATTAATTTTAAGTTATGAAACGGGGTTTTGATTAAATTGTACTAACGACGATTAACTAATATAAAATATATTATTAAAATTATTAAAACAATACCATTTTAATTTTGTTATTAAATAATATTTATTCACCCAACTCACAAACATAAAGTGCCTCACAACACAAACGTTGTTTAACCTGATGCAAAGGGGAATTTAGCGTAGGCAGAAGAGAACGACCTATATGTTTAGTATAGGTATGCAATGCTAAACATACTCACGAAACGGGCCACTTACACTAGGCCCTTGAGCAATGGGAAGCGTTCTCTACCCTTGTTTAGTTGCGCATGCGTCTGGGAAGTGACTATCGCTCACCACCACAAAAAACCTTGATACTCATGACCTAGTTATTTCTTTGTTATTCATGTTCTACTTTTTTCTTATTACGGCGGGGTTTGACCCATTGGATTTCTATGTCTGCCTCGGTTTCATACACAATTTAATGGGACGTAAAACTTTGAAAATAATAAGGATTTATCTATTTCTTAAGTTACAGTATTTGAGCAAAACAAATGTTACAAAGATTACGGTTAAATATTTGTGAAAGCACGTTTATAATAATGATTTAATTCAAGACGGTAGGTTTCTTGTTCAATCAGTTCTTTCACAATAACATTATAAGCAATATTTGTTTCAGTGTTTCTTACTTCAAAGTTGGAATACTGTTTAACATTCATTTATTATAATCATTAATAATATTACTGTCTGTCTTCTTGTCAAAAACAGCTCCAAATTAAGGACCTTTGTTTACCAGGATCTTATGATCAAGGTTAAAAACATATCCTTGTAGAGGATCACATTTACAGTAAACAAGCATAGCTAAGGTCAAAACCATATTTTGAATACGAACTCAGAGTTCACCAGGTCAATGAAACATATTAAGGCCAAGTGGAAGTCCAACAGATCGAAAAACATAACTATGTTGAGGGCTACGTATTGAGTAAAAGATTTAAACTACCAGATTAGAATAGGTGCCCCTGTTCTGACAACATGTTAATCTGCAGGTTAAAAACATACCCATGTATGTTAAGCAATATCTGGTGAGCAGGAGGATAAAGCCACTAAGTTGAATAACGCCATCTTGTTGCTGAGCATGTTGAGTTTGTAATTTTTACCATTAGATCAATATACATGTTAAGAACCATATGTTGAATACTCGACTTAGCCAACTGGTCGAAAAACCTGTCCATGTTAATGATAATATATTGAGCATCCGGCTTAGAGGCTAAGCCAAAAAAAAATAATATTTGAAGACCATATGTGGAGAATATAGATTACACCACCAGAACGAAAAATATCCATGTTAAGGAAAAATCTATATGTTGCATAGAAAGCTTAAGGAATAGTATATTTTTTTTAAGAAAAAAGGCATTACGAAGCAAATATTGAAGGAAGTTTTCATATTTAAATTACCTACAATTCGTAAATGGGAATATATATATATATATATATATATATATATATATATATATAAGTATATGTATATATAAGTATATAATATATATATATATATATATATATATATATATATATATATATATATATTTGATCTACTATCTTTACATTACATTAAATATAAACACTAATAAAATAGAAACTACAGTACACAGAAAACCTACTTCCAACAACACCACAATACACTACAAATCTAACTACCCATGGATACACAAAACTAACACTTACACTAACATGATAAATAAAGAAATAAAATACACACATAATAACAAACAAAAAATAAATGAAGAATTAATTACATAACATTACCAAAATAGCAATAGAATTGGATACAACAAACGCCTTATAAAAAACAAATACAATAAAGTTACAAAAAAACCTAACCTCACACAACACTACAACCTGATCACAAAAATAAAAATATCTACCTAAAATATAAATACACCAATAACGACATAGAAAAAATAACAAATATATACAACAAAGAATACTACACACCAACATACAAACCAAACAACAAAATAATAAAATATCTTTATAACACAAACCACAAAACAAATACAGAAAAACATAACCTATCAGAAATTTACAAAATTACATGTAACGACTGCAACGCATTTTACATAGGAAAAACAACCACATCATTTAAAATAAGATTTGATGAACATTACAGAACATTCAAAAATAAAAATACGTTAGCATCAAATGTTGCAGCACACCTAATATCACATAAACAAGAAATAACAAATTACGAATATAACCGAACCATACTTGAAATAAAGAATAACCCAATAGAACTAAACTCACTAGAAAAATATCACATTTATAAAAACATACACAACAATATAATGAACCTACAGACAACAAATGCAGACGACATACTATTCAAAAACATAATACACGCGGCTCAAGAAGAAACATGTATGACGTAAACAAATACCAACATCATAGATTGAACAACCACACCAGAAAAATAGAGAAAATTAATTCAGTGATTCGACAATGGTCAAGTGACCGAAAGGTGCCTCATCACATAAGGTAAAATTATTGCACTTAGTGGTGGAAAACATTATTTACAAGTAATAATAATAACTTCATAAAGTCAGTGCAACGGAAACATAATGGACAACGTGGAATATCACGATATATAAATAAATTAGTTATTTATAAATTTAATTACTTCTTTAGTGTTTTTTTAAAGTTTAATGTAGCCTTACTATTTTTTTAAATATAGATTACTTTCGAAAATAAGCTTAGTATTTTTATTAGAATTACTCAGATTAAACAAATTATTGAGTGGGTGGCTGATGTCACAAAGTCCCAAAACCTGACCGTGTTAAGAACAATATTTTTATTGTTATTTATGACACTGGTCGATAGTAAAATAACCTTTTTCAGAGTCACGTGGTAATAAAACTTAGGACACCTTGTCGAAAAATATAGTTATTTCAATGTTTTTTGTTAACTATGTAATATGTGTGCGTGTGTGCACGTGTGTGAATAAAAATCTCTACACCTACCTTCTAAATGACTTTGCTTAGATCAAAGTCAATCCCTAATTACAATAAGACTAAGCTTGGCCTCTATTTAAATTTAAACAAAACATGTTGAAGATTTCGAGAGTTGATAACAATTCATCTATTTTTCAAAGCTTTTATTTAACTCATGTTGGGTGTCTGTCTAATTTCAAAGAGTTTAGTTCAAAATTGTGAACACATGATTGATCTACTTCCCCATAATCTACCAAGTTGTAATTTGGCGTTATCGGCAAAGTGATATAAAACTTTTCATCGATGACTGTACATAATTACAAAACAATTGAAAACTTGATTTAAAAATTATGTAGGAATTAAAATAAAATTTGACTAATTATTTATTACCTTTTAAATATTGTAATAAATTCTTCACCTATTTCCTTACATCCATTTTACGCTGCAATATTTTATATCAAACTATATTTTCTATAACAATCCATAAAATAATCACAGAATAATAGCCTTAAAAGAGTGAAATAAATTAAATACCAAAAAATACTTATTAACTACGCTTTTTATTAGCAACGATTAAAAAAAACGAATAAAATAATAACCCATCGTAATGGACTATAACATCCAAGAGTTTATCACAGCAAGACAGGCTGCAGTCCACGAATACAGGAGTTAAAGATCGGACAGTCGTAAATCAACGTAAAGTTATTAATAAAATAATAGTTTTCCTTCAGGAAGATCAGAATTCACTATGAATAAGTCTAAAATCCTGGGCGCCCAATATATATTTTATAATTACTAGTCATATTCGCTGTAAATAGTTAATTTTTATAAAATTTTAAAACATTAATTTGAGGTTTCTTCTAGTTCTCGTTTAAATTTTCCCGGGAAACAGAAAAACGTTATATTAATCAATCTAGGTTAATTTGAAAAGAAAGAATGTGTTTTAAATAATTTTTGTATCAGATAAAAATTTATAATGTATGCAGGATCATTATTCAGTGAACAGCCTAAACTGGTTGTACGCCTGTTACTCATTGAACGGTAACCCTACCCACTTTATTGTATTGCGTACACCTCTAGTTTGAAGGATTACTTCTGTGTAACGTTTTTTGGTAAAGTTGATTGTAATTTATTCATTTTAATTAAATAAGAAATGATTCTGTTACGATTAAAAATTGTATATTTTTTGTGCTCATTACATTAAATTTTAAAAAATGAAACAAACTCTTATTAGTTTTAAAACATCGCTTTCAGGTTTTTATGCTTGCAGATTTTAAATAGGCTTCAGGAGTTATATATTTATTTATATTAGGTCAATTATAAATCAACAACACATAGAATTACCAATTCAACACGACGTATCCATATTTTTCAAAACAATTTTGTGACATTTTGTTTTATTTCATGGTGTATGTATGTGTTTTAGTGATTTCTATTGTTCTCCTGATAATGTGAATATATCTGTTGTTTGATGGATAATTATAAGAAATTTATAACTCTTAGATTCAAGTGTGAAATCAAAACGTAGACCAATATAATAAAATCAGTTAGAGGTTGTTTAACCTTTGGTCTAATTGGTCATAATAAACCAAATAAATTAAGTATAAATTATATACGTAATATTATATAACCGTAGTGGTACATTAACTACAAAGAATATTTTTAAAACAATAAATGATAAATCTTGAAGCTTAATAAATTTTTTTATTTTGTGATGATTTGTTTTAATTGATAATGAATTCGTTATTTTTTGTATATTTTAAGTATCTTGTATATTTACTTGTCTTAAAATAGGCTACAAATAGTTTCATCTGTAGTTGATGGTATTACAACCATGATTAAAAAAATTGCGAATAACAATATTTAACTTTATTTCCATACCTTGCACTTTATATCTCGTAACGTGTTATTTATCCCTTTGAAAATACTAAGTACAGTGCTGAAACAACACGTGTGAGACAAAACTAAAATATAAATTTAAAGGAAGAATTGACCAATCAACGTGTTGGGGGTTGAGGCGATCGTTTAGCTTATTGCTACTGTTGAAGCCAGCGTCACTGGGACAATTGTTTAAGCAATTAATTCACTCCTATTCCCATTAGGTCTATGCAAATCACTTAGCCTGCAACTAATAGCAGTTGAAACAAACTTGTCACATATTCCCCTTCGGGCTACGTTAGGGGGTTTACACTTGCGCAAACTTTCTTCAGAACGACACTTCGCTTAATGATTACCTGATTATATGGATTTGTTACAAATATTTTGTTTTTTAAACTAACGAGGTTCTGTATAGGCGATGTCTAGGTAGAATATTTTCTACATGTAGGTTTTTCATGTATGTGTTATCTCGATAATAACCGAAAATATTCACAGAGGAAAGAACTGATTAAATTCACAAATTAAATTTAATGTAAATTTTAGGTTTTGAAGGAAAAACACTTAACTTATGACTAAAAAACATCATTATCCAGTGGATACCAATGCGCAAAATGTCTTAACCTACACTATAATATTTGTTGAATTATGTAGCTAATTTACTTCCAAAATAAAAAATGCTCTTTATGACAAATGAAAAAATGATTTAGCCCAGTAGGGGACTCTCTTGTTCATAACTGCCACAAGAAACATATTTTTATTATTCTTCATTGCATTTATTGCTAGATTTCGTCTCCCTCGTAGACAGGTGGTGGACGATTTAAACGATGACAGACTTTGTCGCAGACATTCAAATACCTTTCTAATTTTAGTTCTACTAGAACTCTTGCATATGTTACATTGTTCCACGTGCCACAAAGCCCGCTTTTCTCATCCACCTATGTTTCGGAAAACGACGGTAACAATAGACTTCAAAAATTATTTCTCGTGTGCGAGAGGATTGGAAGTTTCAAATACATTCTTTTACACTTATTCGTCGCCGTCCAAATGCCTTTTTAGTTTTTCTCCTACTTTACCTATTCCACATTTTTCATTATTGCATAAACCGTAGTGTTTTAGTATTGCCAGGATGTGTCCAGAATTATAGAAGTCAAAGACAGCATTAAAATAACGAAAAGATCATGTATCCCTAACTGCACCTTGGCTTTCTCATTCTCTTTGATGTTTAAGAAACTTTAAGCTTATAACAATTCTAACATTTAACCCCACGCATCGTTACTACAAACGTTTATTTTGGGCCGGTTTATTTTCTCAAGGCTTCTTTAATAACCGTGGCCCACCAGGAGGTTTTTGGTATACATAATTCAGATTATATACCTAATTACTATAATACTTTCAACGCAATATATGTTTCATCTACAAAGTCCAAAATGAGGTTGAAAGCTCAATATCTTGTGTGTGTGTGTGTGTGTGTGTGTGTGTGTGTGTGTGTGTTTGTGTTTGTGTGTGTGTGTGTGTGTGTGTGTGTGTGTGTGTGTGTGTGTGTGTGTGTGTGTGCGTGCGTGTGTGTGTGTGTGTGTGTGCGTGCGTGTGTGTGGGGGTGGGTGTGTGCATGTGCGTGTGCGTGAGAATGTGCATTAGCTAATGAATTAGCTAGTGAACACTAAGCTAATTACAAATTGTATTAAAACATTGATTTTCAAATCTGTACCCTATCTGGGTGGTATCTGTTTATTAGATTGCGTATTTACGAGTATCTCTTAAAATCTCCAATGTACCTTCGTTTATGTGTATTTGTGTCTGCGAGAAACAGAGAGAGCACGAATAAAGGAGGTAGAGATAGAGAAAGAGAGGAGAGAGAGGAAGGAAACAAAACTTTTTACTACATAATTATTAAATTTTAGATTCTGAATAAACGTGTTCCGTTTATTTAAAAATAAATCCAAACATTCAAACATGAATGCAGAGTTTTGAAAGAAAACCTGGTTGAGAATAGGGTCTTAAGGTACTTCATTGCTACAGATTTCATGTCTGCCACACATCAGTTTTCGTCCTGTAACCATTTCCCGTCGTAGTACTGAATTCATTCAATTTATTATTATTGTAAAATAACGAAACAACTCCGCTTAAGGGCTAAGATGAGGTAAAATTTGTAATTAACCTGAATCAAGTGGAGGCTTTTAATAGGACGAGATTATCTTGTAAAACTAATGAATAATAAATGACCTGTTTTTTCCTCTTTAAAATTCCATTTTCTTTTAACCCTTCTAAATAGCAACTCTGAAAACAAGTTATGCTTTGTTAAAAAGGTTATATGGAAACTCAGCAAGGTAAATTAGTAGACAAATTTATGTATTTCGTTACATACTTAAAAGTTTTTAATTAAAAACTGACATAAAAATTCGCTGCGCGTTGTAAAAACTTCTCATTTTGAAGTGCAAAATATACATCACATTAAAAATCTCTATAAATATTTTAAACAATGGATACACAACCTTACACTTTATTACAGGTAATTAAAACACGTTCAGTATATTTAGCAAATATTAAGAACATATACATTTTAAGAAGAATGGAAAAGTGATTACAATTTTAATTTTTTTTCAACAGTTAAAATATTATTGGTGTCTTTTTGTTGAGACAGACAACGTATTGTGAGAACGGTTCTAGAACCTTCATAAAAAATAATGGCTCAGGTTAAATGGAAGTATCAGAGTTTTATGTGCATCTATTCATCTACGGATGCCAGCCTCCATTCTTATCTCACACATGTGAAACAGAGACATTCTATGTGTCCTATGATAATTCTGGAAAATAATGTGGCCAGAAATACGGTTTAACCCACCCATAATTTCCAAGTCAACCCAGTGATTAACAACGTCGAGTATTTTTAACATTACCGGGGATCGAAGCCAGGTTCAAGATTTGCTACTGCTGTATTCACAAGATGAAATTGTTTTAAAATACCAAGGTGCCAAATGATAAACATGTACAAAGCAATGTCAACCACATTACACGCCATTTTTCAACCAACTAGTGCACCGTTTTCCGAATAAATAGGTTGCAAACATTTTCAATTAGTCAAATACTGTACATGTTGCCATTTTTCAAACATTCTTCATGGTGTTCTTGAGAATTAATTTCCCTGTGTTTAATTAAAGGGTTAAATGGTGTTTTTCCAACTGCAACATCCTTCTCGAAGTAATAAAATAATCTTTAATAACGATTCTCGAAATATTATCCGTTAGATTTAGGAAGCCACAATTTTCATTATTTGGGAAAAGAGAATGCTACATTATGGAGCCCTATTCAGGTATTGTCATGGAAACTATTATTAACGCCTTGTAGTGCTTTATTTCGACTATTATAAATCGAGTTGAAAGAGATTATTTATTGTACTACTGTTGTTTTTGTATAGTATTAGATATATCTGCTTAAAATACGTACTATTACCTGCAAGTTAAAAAATCTGCAGTTCAACATGTTGATTTTAGAGTAGCCAATCATTCCGACCCAGCTTTTTTTCTTCCTCTTTCAAAACACCTGTTTCTCATTAAATACTCTTTCGCACACTTTCTCCCTTACTATCTCTCTTTTTCTTTTTATCTCACTCTCTCTCTCTCTCTCTCTCTCACACACATACACACACACACACACACACACACACACACACACACACACACACACACACACACACATGCGCGCAAGCGAGCAAATGCTGAAGCCCGGCAACTTTACTACACAGAATCACACCTCGAATGTTTGAGTTTTTTCTTGTAATTGAACACTTTAAGCCCATGAGTACTAAAACGGCAATATGTATATAAAAAAGATATCAACATTGTAGTATATGCAAATTGAACAGGATTGGCTGTGAAGTAATGATTAAAATTAAACTTAGATCTTTGTGAGAGTGTCAGTTACACGTTGGCAGTATATACTTCATGAGGTACTAACCAGTTTTAGACCTAATGCATTCTAGTACGATTTAAAAACGTGGTATAGCACACACAAAATCAGTCTGTTATTGATTTAATATGGCATTATGTTCCCTCACAAGTTTTAATTTGGTAATCAATCTGTTGATTCGTTAATAATTTACAACATTATTTTTTCCTTAGAAAGGATTTTGTAAAATTAATGCTTTTCCTACAAATATGTGTTTATACTATATATCAATCATCTAGGTATGCATACGCATTTCTTCTCCTTTCAATACAAATTTTGAAAATTCCAATTTTAGTGCTCACTTAAGTGCAATAACGAAGATACCCTCCAAATATTAAGTATTTGGCTCTTATAATATCAGCTGTACATTGATCAGACAGTCTGGACATTGCCTTTTATACGTATACAAAATTTTTAAATACTGAAGTATTTAATTAAACACAAAAATTCAATAACCACTACATTTTTTGTAAATTAATTAATTAACAAGTAATATTTTTATACATTTCAGTTACTAGGTAACCATCTTCTCTTCAGGGTTATCTTCAAATGATCTTAAAAGATGGTTGCCTAGTAAAGGAAATAAACATAGAATAGGTATTGCTAAAATTGGTCACCTGGTTACCGATTACAATCTTAGTGTTACAATCATTGTTAAAAAAAAGGTGTGGTAATTGAGTTTTTACTATAGGTAATTATTATGCCACAGTTGTCTAAGAGAATAAATAATGGAGGTATTTACACGAATGTAATTTAATTATCCAATGTATTTTAAATCAAGTAATTTTAAGGATTAATTACTGTTAAATACACTTTAGAGCATTTTGAAGTAATAAAAGTACTTTAAATATCATATACCGTTCGGTAGTTTTGTGTTTTTAGTTAGATACCGATTGCTACACCTTAAGGTTACACCCTTTACATAAACCTGTTCAGAAATTGATCTACCCTAAAGCAAGGGATGAATCACTGTATAATATATAAACTTCAACGGAGTCGGTGTTTATTGCAATATAAACCCAAGCGTATGTATTGGAAGCTCACTAATTTAAGTACTCTACTTTTATAATAAACTGTATAAAAACAGCAAAATGAAAGTGAGTGTAGAATGATTTCTCGACTGTTATGTATCGATACTGAAAGGAACTGAAAACGTTCAAAAGCCTTAAATTCCTTGATTTCTCAATTAGATATTACTTATCTCTATTAGCGTTTCGGTTTAGGCTGAAATTATTAGGAAATGTTACTTCGTTTAGTAAAATAATACAATCCAATTACTTTAAAGCCCAATCAACTAAATGGGTGTTGATAATTCATATTTATTCTTTCGAGATCGCTATTTTATTATTTTAATCTCTTATTTTTATAAACCATTCAGTTTATATACAAACGTTAGGAAATTATATCAAAAAAATTATAGAAATAATAAATATTGTTTGTTTTTACTATTGTTTTATTACTTCTTACTAATATCTTTCATACGTGTTTCTAATAGTTTATTCAAAAAGAGTAAAAATACCCAGGCTTTAAGAATCACATTTTAAACAAACATACCTTAAGAAAAATATCTATTTTAAAATAATTTAATCGCATTAAAAAATACATACATTTTCATACCTAAATTTAAATCAAACTCCTGCTTAATTTAATTCAAAACAAAAAACTAAAAGATAATGTTTCTTCTATTTTTCTTTAGTAAAACCAGTCAGTTAAATGAGTCAAACACCAACGAGGCGAAAATATAACGCATTCGACCCACAGACCGTACAAGAAGTTATAGATCCAGCTTAGGTACATTTCACTTACTACACAAGTACTGGATATTTGGTTATCATAATTGGTTTATTAATATAAAGAGTTGAAATAGTTGACATCTTTATAGATATCAATTGATTAGAGGAACTGAAGTAAAAGTAATTAAACAAATAATGAATACAGCAAGGTTTTAAGTATTAATATATCTTGCTGTACAATTCTTTAACAACATTAGCACTGCTATCGAAACGAATGTGTAGTTCCCAGACAGGTAATCCCATAATAAATAAATAATTGGTACACAAATGTGTTTGTAGTTATAAAAAAGAATAATTCATCTTTAGCGTTCAAATGAATCTCATTTGTACTTTTAACTTTCTCGCAAAGTTTATACAATAACTTTAATACAGTAATTTATTGTATTAATTATAAAATGTCTTAAAAGATTGTATAGATAACTCCATTCTTCCTATTCAGTAATTTAAAAACAGCCAGCATTCTTGTGCATTTTTATTTGAAGCTTATCAGTGGCAAATACCGATTATATTAGCTGAGCCCTCCTACCCGTTTAGGAAGTAACAATATCGATAGTACTGCATTGATAATAGTTATTACAGGTATCAAACAAGGTTACTGAATTATTCTGTGATTCTAAATTTTTTTTCTTACAGTCTCCAATAAAAATGATGTTACTTTACATGTTTTAATGTTGCTCAGAATTTGTAGAACTAAATTTAGGCGGTTTTGTTAAAAGGTTATAGCAAACAAAAAATTTAGTAAATTTTTTAAGAGGAATAGTCCTTTTTACTGTTTTAATAAAGTAAAAATCCCTAAACAAACTGTCGATCCTTATTTTGTGTAACCTGTTTTTCAACTAGTTCCTCAAACGTATGTTTTCTTGTAGTTTTTCGTTGCCGATTCTCTTAACTTATTAGAATAAATTTAACCGCGTTATACATAGAGTTATAATGCACTTAAATTGTTTTTTCTACTTACTAACTACTGCCAGTAACTTTGTTTCTTCTAGATGTAGTCATGGACATTTGAAAGTACTTAGTGACGTTTTTACAATAATTGCTTCTTTACAGCCTGTATTCCACCGCTACCAAAGTAACGTATCAGTATTGCTTAACGTTACCTTGACAACAAGCTCAATATTGATTGGCTAGTGATACCCTCAACGTCTTTTGGCTTTCACGTACAGAGGAAACGTTACCAGAAGTAGACATTACTTCAAACAGCAAAATTTGAAATTAGAACCTAGGTTATTATTTTCTTTCTACACATAATTGGAATTTGCAAAATAAAATTATATTCGCCAGGTAGAGTTTTAAATAATAAAACAAGGAGGTGACTTCCAAAGGTTTAAAGTTTTGAAATAAAAACTTCACTTTAGAATACCCAAACAAGGTTTTAAAATCATTGCTTTTATAAAACAGAGCCCAATGTTGTACTATATAACTGCAATAATCGAAATAGGATAGATTTGGTTTTTAAAACAATAATGTTTACTAAGACACGAAATAGGCAGTAGAAAGCTTTAGTACTGCCCACCTTGTTCCATGCAGCGATTCAGAAATGTACACTAAAATGGAGGCTACTTTCATGTACTATATTCTAATTTAGTATATTAAAGAGCTCTGTTTTATATTAAAAACGAAAGTGTACGGCCTATATGAAACGTTTGTAACCTGACTGCCGAGCTTTTGAGAATTTACCTTAAAAGCGGTTATGTCTTGTATTTTAGTAACACCTATAGTAGACTTCTTTAATCGTCATTTTTTAGCTCCCTATCAGCTTTCTAT
Source organism: Prosapia bicincta (assembly GCA_036971475.1). Lineage (NCBI taxonomy): Eukaryota > Metazoa > Arthropoda > Insecta > Hemiptera > Cercopidae > Prosapia > Prosapia bicincta. The sequence continues at coordinate 142,347,318 of JBAIZL010000001.1, read as the reverse complement.
TCATCTGTACTTAGTTCCCTATCAACGACTAAATAACGGTTATCGTGTGTAAAGAGTCTGACGCCACTGAGATTACACCTAAAAAACTCAAATAACAAAATTTATAAAATACAAAATTTGAGAGAAAACTAGTGGAAACCATAAGCGAGGTATTTCAATTTACTCAAAATACAAGTTGGAGAGCTAGCAGAAACATATTCCTCCGCTTTTTTTATTTCATAAAATGAAACGCTTTACACTTCTTCAAACTCTCAATATTATTTCTACTTTTAAGATATTAGAACACTTTAAAATTAAAGTTTAATAAATAATATTTTCCTTTCTTTACTTACACTTCGTGCATGAAACAATTCTACAGTAAAACGATATATTGCTCCTTAATATAATTTTACGTTTACAAAACTTAATTCCATTTGATGTAAATGTTGTCGCACGAGGCAAACCTCAGGCTGTGGTTATGGCCGGCCCGTTAATATGCAAGAAAGCTCTTTATAACTTCGCCGCAGTTATTTATTGCTACATTAAACAACCGGACAAATCTGAGAACTCGGTGGAAGTAAATTATACATCCTCGGGGAAAGCTTTAATATACCGACTCCTCGCCTCACTCGCTGAGATTCTCAAATTGTTTTGTAATAGCGATGAAGTATGGACCTGTCCTAAATTTAATTCCGCCAACTTGATTCACGCTCGGTGCGAATTTAGTAAGAGTATTTGCTCAAATTGTGAATTAGTTTTTGAAATAATGATCAAATATTGGACTGTAATTATTACTGAACGTAAAAGCTAAAGTCGTTCTCCAATACTATTCTTCACTTATTTTCTACGCTCCGCTGTGTCTCCTGTGTATTATATATATATATATATATATATATATATATATATATATATATATATATATTTAATAAATTAAAAACATTTCAAAAACAAGAATACTTTTAATGAATATATTTATTCAAAGCTTTTCGCCGATAAAATAGTACCAGCATCTTCAGGAAAATAATTATAAACGACCATATGGTCGTTTGTAGCACATATGATTTAATTTTGTAAAAATATTTTATTAGATAATTATTTTCCTGAAGATGCTGGTACTATTTTATTGGCGAAAAGCTTTGAATAAATATATTCATTAAAAGTATTCTTGTTTTTGAAATATTTTTAATTTATTAACTATATTACAAGGAAAAACATATCACCATATATATATATATATAAATGTAGATATAGATATAGATAGATAAATAGATGGATAGATAGACAGTTTTATATATATATATATATATATATATATATATATATATATATATATATATATATACATATATATATATATATATATATATATATATATATATATATATATATTTGTAGCTTTGCAACACTGTTTTCTTGTATTCACTTATCACTTTCACTATATGTACTTAAACAAGAATCTTACTTGGTATTTATGCGAGTTAACTTTCAAAGACTGGTCTAGACTCCAGTATGCCCGACGATGGAGACAAGACCAATCTTTGAAAGGATTAAGAATGAAATAAATGAAGAATTTGAAATATATATATATATACAGTAATAATAACAAATTAATCAAAGAACAAATACAAATACATTCTAAATTTGATACTATATTCAATGTCTATAATGTTACAGCAACAAAATAAACTTGGCAATTTGTATAAATTTAGCAACAATTCTATTTATAATTTAACAGATGTTTTAGGCCTATTTCTTGCATTATTGTATTTTTCATTCCTGATGATGTTGGTACTGTTTACCAATGAGAAGCTTTGAATATAAATAAATAATATTCTTGTATTTGAAAAACCTATGTTGTTTTAAATTATTAAACAAGAAAACATATTATATATATATATATATATATATATATATATATATATTAAATATGGTGATATGTTTTCTTGTATATATAGTTAATAAATTAAAAATATTTCAAAAACAAGATTACTTTTAATGAAAATATATATATATTACACAGGAGACAGAGCGGAGCATAGAAATTAAGAGCAGAATAGAATTAGAGAACGACTGTAGCTTTCACGTTCAGTAACAGCTTCAGGCCAATAATTTATCATTATTTCAAAAACTAAATCACAGTTTGAGCAAATACTCTTAATAAATTCGAACCGGACATGAATCAAGTTGGTGGAATTAAATTTAGGTAGGTAGATCTACCTATTTATCTCTATTTATTCCTCTCTTTTCTCTTTTTGTGTTCTCCTAAGATTGGACGTTCGATTCATTCAGTTCATATTAGTTCTTTATTCGTTCATACCAGTTCTTATTCAACTGATATTTGTAACTCTTTTTTTCTAGCACAGTGCAATTCTAATTGGATTTATCCTTCATTCACGGGATGATTTGACGGTTTAGTTACTTATCCAATTATGAGAAACCACTGTAATCCATACGGCTTTGGATCATGGTATTTTTATCTTCCAGGCTAGTAGAGTTTCATACCCTACTTTTTTTCAACTTGAAAAGCCATTTCAGGAGGTAATAAATACTTAAATGTCTCCTTTGCTCTAACTATCTCCGTGATCTAGACAAATATTTATGCGGGAAGTAAAGGGAAACGAAAATAAATGTTTTAAATTATCATCAAGATAAACCCGCAGGAAAATATAATTACTGTTTTAATGTTGTTAGAGCTGTTATTTGGCTTCCCTCGTTCGTTTTAATGGATTCCGTTTACAGAACTGCCTTGCTAAGGAAAAACAGTGTCTTGAAAATTAATTCAAAAAACATCAATTACATATTTTTGCTAATTAATAGATCAGAAAATACATTATTTTAAACAATAATATATACAAATGTTAAGCAGTTGGTTATAGCAACATTTATAGAAACTTGTTATAAGTCGGAATGGCCGGTATAATTAACTACCATTCTACTTTTAAAAACTAATCTTTACATTACTAAACGTCGAAGAGTGGCATAGCAATGCTGAAAATATTTAATATTAATTAGTAAAATTTGCAGAAGGTGCTTACAGTAATAATTGGTCACTAATATATTTTGGTGAAACGAATGAGGTGGTGCAGTGAGGAAGAAAGGTACAAACATTATTCAGATGCCATAGTTTGGGTACACTAAGTAAATAAAAACTTTAACGCGCTTTAAATTTGAAACGAAATAATGTTCCTGCTAAGCGGAATAATACATACTATATAAATTTACGAATATTATTAAGCTAATTATATTTTTCAAATATATTATGGGTGAGCTAAACCTTTACTTTTAGACATAACAAAAAATTTAGAGTTAATGACAGCAACTGTTCAACTCCCCCACGTTAGAAAGGAAGTTCAAGAGAACTGAAGACAGATACGGTTCTATACACTAACAATACATGGTGAATGAACTTATGACAGCCACTATTATACGAACTAATGTTTGATGAAGATGCCAAGAGCTGATGAGAGTAACTAACTGTTCTACTCACTTACGATTCGAGATAGATGAAGAGAGCTGATAACAGTAACTTTTCTACATGTTAACGGCATGAGATAAATTATGACAGCTGATGACAGTCACTACTCAACGCACTAATGTTACGATGGAGATGCCAAGAACTGATGACAGTAACTGTTCCAGTTACTAACGATACGAGGTAGATGAAGAGAGCTGGTAATAGTAACTTTTCTACACATTGACGTCATGAGATAAATTACGACAACTGAGGACACTCACTGTTGTACGCACTAATGTTACGATGGAAATTCCAAGAGCTGATGGCAGTAACTGTTCTACTTACTAACGATACAAGTTAGATGAAGAGAGCTGATAACAGTAACTTTTCTACATGTTAACGGCATGAGATATATTATGACAGCTGATGACAGTCACTACTCAACGCATCAATGTTACGATGGAGATGCCAAGAGCTGATATCAGTAACTATTGTACTTACTAACGATACGAGATAGATGAAGAGAGCTGATAACAGTAACGTTTCTACATGTTAACGGCATGAGATATATTATGACAGCTGATGACAGTCACTACTCAACGCACTAATGTTACGATGGAGATGCCAAGAGCTGACAACAGTAATTATTGTACTTATTAACGATACGTGGTAGATGAAGAGAGCTGATAACAGTAACTTTTCTACATGTTAGCGTCATGGGATAAAAATATGACAGCTGATGACAGTCACTACTCAACGCACTAATGTTACGATGGAGATGCCAAGAGCTGACAACAGTAATTATTGTACTTACTAACGACACGAGGTAGATGAAGAGAGCTGATAACAGTAACTTTTCTACATGTTAACGGCATGAGATAAATTATGACAGCTGATGACAGTCACTACTCAACGCACTAATGTTACGATGGAGATGCCAAGAGCTGATAACAGTAACTGTTCTACTTAATAATGATACGAGGTAGATGAAGATAGCAGATAACAGTAACTTTTCTATACATTGACGTCATTAGATAAATTACGACAACTGAGGACACTCACTGTTTGACGCACTAATGTTATGATGGAGATGCCAAGAGCTGATGACAATAACTGTTCTACTTAATAATGATACGAGGTAGATGAAGATAGCAGATAACAGTAACTTTTCTATACATTGACGTCATTAGATAAATTACGACAACTGAGGACACTCACTGTTTGACGTACTAATGTTATGATGGAGATGCCAAGAGCTGATGACAGTAACTGTGTTACACAGTAATGTAACAAGGTAGATGAAGAGAGCTGACGAAAGTAAGCTTTATACTCATTCACTTTACAAGATAGTGACGCCCACTAGGCTGTACCTGAGTCACTCACTGACGTTACGAGCACAATGTCGACAGCTGATGGCAGTTGCTTTTCTATTTATTAATCTTGGAGGGAGATGACGAAAGCAGAAACTGTATTTCTTCTACACACTTACGTTACGAAGGAGATGACAACAGTTGATGGCAGACCGTCCTACTCTCTAACGTTACGAGGGAGTTAACAACAGCTGATGACAATAGCGACAATGACTATTATAACTTACTCAATAACGTTATACTCAATAGCAAGGGAGATGACGATATCATATTATGTTAAGCGTATCTCCTGTTTTCAATAACGCCAGAAGTATATTGATGAGAACTGATGGCATTAAATTTATACCAGCCCAGTTATATTTCAACCGAGATATATTTTACTCAATCCTTTCGAACCAGTTGCTATAAATTGTGTAGTGACGTATTGAGGGTAGTTCTAACGTCATTACGTGCTGTTGAGGCAAATTTATATCCATTATAGAATGCGAATAAACCACAATGTGATATGACCTGTGGTATTGTGTCACACAGCATAATGCACGACAGGGAAAGTTACCCATTGCACACTTGCGTGACGAACATATGTGTCAGATTGACACAGTAAACAGCTGCCATTTTATAAGTCTACATCGTTTTGCAATCAATAAACGTGGAAAGCAGCAAATATTGCCACGCTTTGCAAGTACATCTATTCCCCTAATTCTAAGAATTAAAAACGTTAAAAAAATTATAAACGCAACAAAATAACAGCTCTTTTTTACCTCCAATTTTATTTAGAACAAACTTAAAAATTATCCCTAAATGGAATTCAAAATGATATTAACAATCAGTGATATATAATTTAAATTATACATTCAAGGGTAATACTACCTGAATATTTGCTAGTTCAGTGGCTTTAAGATATATTTAATAAAGTTTGATGGGTAAAGTTTAATGAAACCACCTCTCTAACCTAGATAGACAGTAGATCCTCTTCCGTTAGAACATCAGCACTGTGCAAGAGAGTTAATAAAACCCTGATGCCAGTACTAGAATGCCCCTAAAATACACTATTACTGACCAATCATACCTCAAAATCCACAGATGATAATAGTTTATCTGATTGCTCCTTGAAACTACCAAGAAAATATTATTTATAGAGTTAATTTCGGCCCAATTTCTGTTCTCATATTTACCAAACTACTAACTCGGCCAAGAAACCCATCATCAAGTCGTAGGTTTAGCACAAACGTTTACCTGTTTAGGCTCAAATATGCTCTAATGTCTACAAATATTCCTAATAGAAGTGAAGATGAATATATTAAAAATGAAAATATCTTTATTAAAGAAGGAAAAGCCTTCATAATATTTTAGGCAATTTCTTAGTCTTTACTTCTACAAAATATGAATTTTTAATTTCACTGCTCACCGGAGACGATTCACTCATCTCTCTGTATTACGGAAGATATGTCTCTTAAACTTTATCTCCCCAAATACTATTTATGCTATTATAACCATAAAACGTTACTATATATTTTGTTTTTTCTAATATTACAAAATGTTTGCAACGGTATCGATCAGTATTAATACAATAACGCCCATTAGAAGTTAAAATTGTACAACCAAGATAAGTGATCTATATTTTACAAAGACAACATACAAATCTCGCTTTTTGTTATATACATACAACTTATATATATATATATTTAAGGGCTAGAGCACTTGGTTGGAATCCCGAATTCAATATCTAATAACACTAAAGACTTTATCAATGCTTTAAGCTATTGGTAGGTAAACTGATTATGATAAAACAACTATATCAAGAGGTAAACATAAAATAATAACAGAGGTCAGGTTATTTTGCTCTATAAACATTTTGCTCGAGTAAAGGCAAATCTACCAGTATAGGCGATTCCCGAACCTCTCCAAAACTGATAGTGAATTTTTACTAAGTAAAAACATACTGAATTTTTTAGTTAAAAAATGTTGACATCTTTTGTCAGTTATTAAGCAGGTAATAAAAATAAAAAGATGATGAGCACTTAAGGGCCAATCAGTGCTTGAAATCGACATTTTTATATTGTTTACTTGATTTCTTGGTCTTGTCCGATAGAATCTAAAAATTCAAACTTAATAATATAGGGTGTAACTGAATGGAATTGGGACGAAAGACGAGTGAGAAACAAAAACTTAATCGCTTTCCGAGCTTCAGTATTATAATTAACTATGCCCCCTCTTAAACGCGTTTCACTTGGAAAATTTATATTTTCAGAATTTTGTTGAAAACAATTTTAAATATTTCTCAGACTCAGAACACAAAATAAATTACGATATAACCTCACTTGATCCACCACAAACAGAAATTGAAAAGCAACGCTGCATAGAAACGCTTTTCCCATTACAGACGCAGGAAGCACATATTTCCTGCCGGAGATGTTTCGGATTTGCAAATCAAAGACTTTACTATACAAATACATCTCTGAATAACCCGCTACTTTGACTTTTCATCTCCTTCTTTAAAATGGAAAGCTTGACGATCTTTGACAATATCGATTATGTGATACGGAACTGAGGAAATGGGTGCCGTGCGCGCAGGCAGACATTTACCTTTTATCAAAACACTGAGATAAATAGCAATTCTAAGAGTTTTAAAGTTTACAGCGTATAGTACTTGATTACTAAACTCAATACCTTGGATTCGGTTTAAGGAACCAAGTAGTATTTATAGTTACTTTTCTTTGCAATTCTTGCCCAAAAATTGAGTAGGCCTGCCTAGGTTCATCACTGGCAAGGGTGGTTAGAGGGGGGGTTCTGATTACGCTACTTTAAATAAATACCGAATTATTCACCAATTTATACGTGATACATATCTACTTAACGAGTCTTCGTAGTTTTCGGAGTTTTCGAATACTATTTTTAATACTCGAATACTAGTATTTTAGTAATACTAAAAAAAAAATACTATTCAAAATTATCAACATGTTGACATTTTTAATTTAAAGAAATATGGGGATTTGATCGTTTATCTTTCTTAGTTCAACTTTTTCCGTAGTTAATAAATTAATTTTTTTGTAGATAAAAAAGAAATAAACTCGGTAAAATGTTGCCTTTGATTTCATGAGTAAAAATTGAACACCACTCTGGTGTCATTATTATGCACAATTAGTTCGTTTGGGTACACAGTAAACAGGGCCAGTGTTTACACAGGAATTATCAGGGTACTCGGGATACTCACGGTAGAAACTAACCAGCCAGTACAGAGGACCATAAACCTTCTTTATATCCCAAATCAAGGATTGCATGGACTATAATCGTAAATTCCTCTTGTAAACACCGTTTTCTTATTCTTTATAGCCTATAATACTCAAACTGACTAATAACTTTAAAACCACATTATTGTTGAACATAAGAGGACAATTTTAAGACAGCGAAAAGACATTAAGATTTATCAAGGATTTGGGAAACCAACGGTATGGATGGACCATAAACTGTACCACTTGGATTACTTGAGCGATTAAAAGACCGGATGTCGAAGGTTATATGAGTCGAAAGTATTTCCGGAAGAAGTGCGGACTGTGAGTGTGTGTGTGTGTGTGTGTGTGTGTGTGTGTGTGTGTGTGTGTGTGTGTGTGTGTGTGTGTGTGTGTGTGTGTGTGTGTGTGTGTGTGTGTGTGTGTGTGTGTGTGTGTGTGTGTGTGTGTGTGTGTGTGTGTGTGTGTGTGTGTGTGTGTGTGTGTGTGTGTGTGTGTGTGTGTGTGTGTGTGTGTGTGTGTGTGTGTGTGTGTGTGTGTGTGTGTGTGTGTGTGTGTGTGTGTGTGTGTGTGTGTGTGTGTGTGTGTGTGTGTGTGTGTGTGTGTGTGGATTTGTATAATATAAGTCAAGTAAAAAAAGGCTTACTAAACAATAAAAATTAAAGTTGAAAGTCTGTTGTTTTCCGGTAGAAGTGTAGGATTGCAAAAACCAAATCCTATTCACACTACTGAAATTTTTACTTTGAAGGATCTTTAATTGGGGTAACCGTCCTATGATCTGGTTATGAGGCTTCTTGATCCCGGACATAACAAATTACAATATTTGTTGTTATTTATGATATTTAAAATTTATTATTTTTCCTAAATGGTTTTTTTTTATTTTTATGATTCTATTGAATTTTACTTACAAGAAACTACAAACTTTTTCATTAAATGGATTTTCTAATGGTGTTACCAAAGTCTTCTTGGAAGCGAAACGATTTTAATGAGAATTTAATCGGATTACTCCATCCGCTAGTTAAAGTTATCAGGGAACAGCTGTTGCAGTTTGCTAATACACTAACGGTCTCGGCACTGTAAAACATTGAATTATATTCCAGCCTATATAATTAATGTATTTTTATGTGAAACACCAAATCATTTCATTAATATTGTACGAAAAATAACTTCTAACTGCATATAGCCCTATAACAAAATGTAGTGGCTTTGTGGTTTAATAGAAAGACTCTTGAATATTGTCGTAAACGTTCTGGGTTCGATCTCCAGTACCGCCAAAGACTTTTTTTTATACATTTTCAGTCCCCAGGTCAACTTTTTTAATCCCAAGACATAGCCTCTAAATATGAGTAGGTTTACTTAAAGTTAATCATAGGGTAATAGAGGTGGTTGAAGCTCGAGCCAGGTAAGGACAGATAAATTGTGTAAATGAAGAAATTATATTTTAAACACATTATTGAAGTGTCACTTCTTATGTAGTAGTTCTGGAAAAGCGGCCGAATAGCTGTGCCTGGTGTGTGCTCGTATCTTCCCAAGGGTGGTCCGATGACCAAACTAGGCCTTATAGGAAGGTCGTAAGATATTTTCATTCTGGTACCACGGGTCCTGGCACCAGCCTTCTCATGTTATGGCCTGACACTAGAAACCCGGTTAGGAGTTACAAGTTTGAGGTTGGATTCGTGGGGGTGGTAATTTCACATGCTAGACTGTGGATTCCCCACGTAAGGAAATTATTATGTATTCTTTTGACAAGGTGAAGATTGGTCACAACCAGATACTCCTTGCCAACGCCCTTCTTTTTTCACTATCTTTCTTTCTTCAAATTTTCACTAAACCCAAACCGAATGTCACTTCTTATGGCTCTCAACGTCTAGCGGGATAGGTTTATATCCGCCCTGGACCAAGTCCCAAGTCTACGAGTTGAACCTTAACCAACCGAGAGTGGAAGAAGTTTCGATTGCACTACCAGCACCAAATACTTCTACTTGACCCAAGAGGTTTTGGAAAATCGTAGTGTCTGGTTGGAGCTCGTCTCGTCCCAGGGACTAGCTCGTTACCAGTCTAGGTCTTACAGTAAAGTTGCAAGACTCTGGCATACTGGTACCTCTTAGTGGGGGTAGTAGTTTCAAATGTTGAACTGAAGATTATCCACATAAAGATCTGTTTTTGTGTTTTTTTGACGAGGAGGAGAGTTATAAGAAGCAAATACTCCTTGTTACCACTCTTTTTTTTCAACATCTTTTTTTTTTAATTGTTCACACATCACAATTCCGAGTTTGACTTTTGATGTCCCTCATTGACTAGTGGGCAGGTCTATGACTACTGGCTGTTGCCTTTCTTGCCTTAGTCCATGTCCTCATTCTTTAGGTCCGACAATTATTGAAAGCCAACCAAATGTGGGCTATCCTAACTGGACCGAACCAATCTGCGGGGCATTCTGACTTGCGAAATATAAGGCTGATCAAAAGGTTCTACTTTGGTAGTTCTGGGAGACCGGGTGAAATCGTCGTACTAATTAGAGTCCCGTCTGAGAGGCGGGTTGTGCCCAGTCTAGAACTTACAGTTAGACCCTTGAGCTCTTACATCTGGTACCGTGGGTCTTGGTATGAAGTGTTTCGATCCTAGTGACGCGCGTCGTCTGAATTGATCAGCTGAGAGCTTGAGGTTGAATTCGTATGATCAGAGGATTCGTTCCACACCAGACGAATACCGTATGGGCAGAGGGATATAGATTATCCACCACACTCTACTACTAATCAGTGTGGATCCGGCCGCGAACACCATCGTGGGCTAGATGAGCCGTCTCCATTTAGTCGAAAGACCAATCAAATAGAAACTGTAAATAATAACTGTAGCTTACTTTACAAGGAGTGATTCATGGACTATGTCGTCATGAGTTCTCAAGATAGTGTGTAACAGTCCAAACGTCAACGAATTTTGTTCTCTTCACTTATTATCGGTTAGTACTAACAGATATTTAGGCCTTCGAATAAAGGTTTCTTGGAGGTTATGTTTAAATCATTTTCCGATCCAATATCCTACAGCCTATATTTGCAATCTGTTTTTATTGTATTTTATGAGTTTATGTCTTTTCAATAAGTGAGCAATATATATTTTGGGAAACTTTAACTATTAAGTACTTTCACAATGTTAATTTCCCATCGATATCCTAATAACTTACATAATTTGATTTGATAAATAACATTATTTGAAATTATAATTCTTTACAGTTTCAGGACTATAGTTTTTTTTCTGAGACGCCGTTTATCACTGCATGCTACAAATTGTACACGATTAAAGGAAATTGTTAAACGTGAAGGGAAACTGAGGGAACAGTTCCCTTTTATGACCGTATATGGAATCTTTTTATATTTCTGCATTGAGAGACGGAGGATATTGCTTCCGCAATGGGATCATTACCAGCTTTATTGTCCGAATTCAACCGCACCAGAAGAGATTTCCACATTATAAATCCCTATAACGAAGTCAATACACACCGACTGTTTGGCTGTAATGGACATTTTCAATAAACTCCCATTAGTTTCCCCATTAGTGGGTGACTGCCCCTGAATTTGTCATGAACACTTTGATTGCTCCATCGTATGAACTGCGAAATCATTTAAACCAGTTGCGCCCTATTTAATGTGTTCGCTAATAGTATCACCCTGTGCGATATAATGCTCTTCACTGGTTTAACTTTATTTCACGTTTCTGACGTCATTAATTTACTAGGAAATGTATCTACAACTAGTCTCTATTTAGTGACAACAACGAACGATTTAATCAGTGGCTCAAAGGTAGCGCTGATTAACTTAGCAATTTAACTCCAATCATAGGTAAAGATACAGCTTTTAATTCAATGCGTGAAACTATCTAGCAAACGATTAAAACTTTGTACCAGATTAATTAACTTGAGTTGGCTTGTTAAACTGTTTAACTTAGAGATAAAATTTGATCACAGCTGCTGTGAAAGGGTCTCGGAGAAGTTAATTAAGTCGCTTCTTAATTGTTTATTTTTAATTACAGTTTAATTCTACTATTACAATTTAAAAATGTCTTTATAAGGAGTGTTACATTTTTAATGGAACAAAATTCAAGTTATAATTGTTTTAAGAATTTCTCAAGGTGATCAGATAACTTGACTATTATTGCTTATGGAAAAAATTCTGCATGTGACTAGAATTAACTATCATTTTACGGTGACTATTAGACTATTATTAAGACATAGAATCGTCTTAATGTCCGCTCCCATAGATTGCGAATGAGGGACAAATTGTGGTTCGCAAGGTCACCGTACATTAATTGTACCGACTCTCTGTCTCGCAACTCTCTCTATCTTTCGCATTTCTCTCTCTCATCCCTCTCGCTCTCTCTTATCTCTCTCTCTCTCTCTCTCTCTCTCTCTCTCTCTCTCTCTCTCTCTTTATATATATATATATATATATATATATATATATATATATAATTACGTAAAATAAAAAATGTTTTTATATTTTTTTTTAACATCAAAGATTTTTGTGTGTGATAATTTATGTTTGCTAAGTTACCTATTTTATTAACTGCCCACGTTGTGGAACTAAATTATAACATACAACACTATTACTCAACAACAATTCTACTAACTCAACCTGAGCATTTATGCTATTTAATTAAAACTAAAATCTAGGGCTTTGGACGCCAATATTACTCCAGGTAATATAAGTAATTGCAAATTCTTTTTTTTCAATACTTTATTTAAATGCAAAATAGTAATATTAACAACTTTACAAAATTTCATTTACTAGTGACATAAATCCAGCAATGTTTTATCTTACTGCAATATTTAAATTTACAAATTTGCATTACATTAAATTTAGTGTTATTTTATTTCGGCTTTGTTTTGAGACTCTTACTTTTTATAATATTTATTCTCTGGGCGTATTAGTTTACCTAAAGTTAAAGTAACATTCATTGACTGTTAGGGAAACTCATAGAGCCGTAATTGATTTGAGAAATAACAGTTTCTCGCATGAACACTTTTATGTTGCATGTTCTAGAGTAAGCTCTTCCAGTAGCTTTTCCAGAAGACCCATCATGTTCTACATAAAGAGGTTTTGAGATAAATAAAGTATCAGCGAAAATTAAAATTAAAATATCCAACACGTTTAGTACATCATTTTATCTATTTTTTAATAAAAACGATAAGCAGTTGAATAATCATTTTATATTATTACATTCATGCAAAAAATACTTTTTTCATATTTGGATCTTTTTCAGATGGATCAATAAGCGTTACAAATATTTAAAAAAATATATTAAATTTCATAGGAATAAAGTTTTATTGGTAAAACAATATCTTATTTATAGATTTTGTCAACAGATTTGATTAATGAATTTTGAAAGTAAACTTTTTGTTCTAATTTCAATGACTCAATTAACAATAAATACTCCTTATATTATAATGTATATTCATTGTATACTTTCAACTACCATTATGATGTTTAAAGTGTGACAAAATTAAATTTACGCGGCCGAAGCCCCAACGGGGCGCTAGTACAGTATATATTACATATATACAGCTCTATAAATATTCTTATAGATTAAATCTATGATCACTGATACATAAATATTTAATACGAAAAACGTCATCCACAAATCTTATACATACATTAAATACACACACACACACACACAAACACACATAAACACACACACCCGCGTGCGCACACATGCACACGCATGTATATATATATATAGACATACATACATAAATGTATATATATATATATATATATATATATACATACATACATACAAATATATATATATATATATATATATATATATATATATATATATATATATATATATATATATATATATAAAGAAATAAGTCAAAATACAAATACAATAATATTTATTGAATTTACAATAATAATTATTATTTTAAATGCAATAATTATTCTTGTATTTGTATTTTGACTTATTTCTTTATTAATACACAAGAATAAATATTGCGATATTTATACTCGTATATATATATATATATATATATATATATATATATATATATATATATATATACGTGTGTGTGTGTGTGTGTGCGTGTGAGGAATATTGAAGCAATTGTAGCATCACTTTCAGTTACTTAATTAAATCAACGATACTTAGCAACAAACTAACTTCCATTTTTATTTGCAATCGGCAACGTTTGTGCTATATCAAGCCTGTTGTGCTATAGAAATCACTAAGTGTAAGATATTTGATATTTTACCTTACATTACACATTTCTTTGTAAAGTGTAAGCTATGTTTTTTATAGTATAACAGGCTTCATAAGAGCCACGAGCTAGATGCCGAAACCTTGCTGATTTAAATTAAATATTGTTCACTCGGTTTCCAACCGTTTTTATTATTCATTCCATGCTTCATACGATTGTTTTAATGAATTTTAATTGTAACGCATTTTAGCTAGTTTGATTTAAGAGTGAGCTGTTTAGGAGTGAGTCATTTAATAATGAGTGACCAAAGGTACCTGATAAATGGTTTCTTTACGACGTCTATGGTGCTAATACCGTTTTATCTGTAATCCCCAAACTCATTTCTAACCTAAATCTAATTTCCTATTTATACGTTATTTTCATTTCATGCCAATTACAAAAACCTATTTCGTTCGTCACTTAGTGCCCTGATGACAGCAGTTACAAGTTTTAGAGATTACCTTTGACAATCAGAGTTATTTGACTTTCTGATTACTTTCACTAGTTTTTAGTTTACAGACTAATTTAGTAAGTAAATTTTGTAAAACATTCTGTAAAATTCTGTCCAAAATAGTTATATTAATTACTACATTTGTTTTCTCGCAAAAACAAGTTTCTTATTTTGTAATACATTAACTTACATTTCCTTGAAAAGCAATCACATTGAAACTTTACATGACACTTCCTGGAAATGTAACTTTCAATATGTATAGCGATTTCATAAGCTAGTTTGATTATTATTAATTACTATTAATAGAAAAGATTTAGAAATAAGGTAAATTTACCAATAGGTATCCCTCATTTAGAAATGCTGTATCAGGATATAAAAGGTATTGATTATTTTATAATACTAACTGCACTTTTATCTTAATATTACTGGAAAGTTTTGAAATCGTCTGACAAAGTATGTATTGTTACCGTTCTATTCTAAAAATTCTTGACACAATTTTTTTATTTGATCTAGATAAATCGCGGTGCCTAGCAACGGCTGTTTTACATCATAGAAATGTAGAAATGCTGTGCAATTACGCGCACAGATAATAAGAGGCTGAGGTAAAACTTCGGGAATGAGAAAAATGAGGAGAGAATTACTCTTGTTTGCAACATCCCATCTCTGAGTGTGTGCTCTGAAATGTCTACTCACGCTGTCCTCATTCTACCATAAACACACAGTAGGGTAGTGGATACAACTAGAAGCTTGGAATACAGTGATTTTTTGCTGATAGGGGGTGGGAAGGAGGAGAAATATATTTTTCATCGATACTGTCGATCCCTACCAAGCTTTTGGTAAAATATAAATAATTGTTCAGTTTGAGTGTAAAATAATTTATTTTCCTAATTACTCGAAAACTTATTACAAAATGTTCAATGACAAAAAGATATGAAAGTTTTTTGCTTTTTACTTTTCTTTAGGAAATAAAAACAATTTTAAGCCTTATAATTGTAAACATAGGCCTTATATAATCCAGTAACTATTCAACTGGTTTATGTTAAGACTTATTGAAGTTTTGAACTATCAAGTATTATTTCATTAAATAGGATAAAACAACCCTTATAGGAAAAACAACAATTAAACACCATAACATATATAGGATACTTAAATGGATACAACACATCATAACAATATGAACACATGATATACTATTTTACTGCCTGAAAAACAAAGTCAATTAACCAACAATAAGTACCCACTCGTCAGAACCACAAAATAGGTATAACACCACCATACAGATCATGCAACTGAACTAACTGTCACATTTCCTAAATATAATTACAAAATAACTTATTCCATTCACAACAACCTCAGTAAACAGGTTAATCCCAACGTAACAAACAAAGACAACTCCCCCTATGTATACACAAACTTGTAGTTCGTGCTCCAGTTTCTACAAAGCCAACAGGAAGGTCACTTTACATACATTGTCAGGATCACATAAAAGCTCTCACAGAGAAAAGCACTCAATCAAACTTTGCTGTACACCTGAAATCCACAAAAAATAACATGACAACAAACCTACAAATTCTACTCAACTACATAAAAAATAGCCAACGTCGCACAACCGAACGGTGCAAAATAAACAAACACTCAAAACTACACCAAACACATACGCAACATACGCCCAATTACACTACAATTTACATATTTTTTTTAACATCTTAACCTCTTAAAACTCTCTATAAATCACTTAATATTCCATCGTAACCTATCCTTTACTTTACCCCATCTCTGCCCAAACTTAAAAACAACCGGGGTTAATTGTGGGTTAGTTCCAAATTGACAATAGAATGCGTCGCCTAACACAGCCGTCTTCCTTAAACAAAGAAAGTAACTGCTCCTATGGGCAAGCGTCACATACCAATATACGTTCAAGGGTTTCAACGTGTTTTAGTGTAAACTCTTTAGTTCTAGCGTCATTGATTTTATGTGGTGAATAGGTTTTCAAAATATCTCATTATGATGGGAAATCGAACAGACCTGTAAGAAAGCTTGTGAAATTTAAACCTTTTTTACATTAAGGTTGTAATGAAAATTATTGCATGGGGTGCTTGAAATAATTAAAACACTATGAAATCGACCTTTTAATACTTATCTGTACAACATAGAAACATAGGTTTTGTGTTACATTATAAAAAAAAAGTTACATTACTACATTATAAAAAAAAACTTTAGAAATATATCGTGTTATGTTTTCATACAATACAGTTTTACAAAAGACCACCAGATAACTTAAATGTTAGTGTTGTGCCAGTTGTCCTACTGAAAACAAAATCACGTGCAAGTTTAAGAACTCTTTGCATTTAAACTATCTTTTAGGGAACTCTACTGCAAGTAAGGTTAGACATTCAGGACGAGGTTGGAATTACTCCCAGTAGAGCGCAGCAGCAGTTTGAGGGTTGTCGAGCTTGCGGTTTCTTACAATCTCACATTTACCGTTTAAGGTAGTGAATTCGAATTATTTTGTGAACTTTATAAACGTTGCAGAGCTATTCTACACTAAAAAAAACTACATTACAATACAACTATATTCTTGATTAGAATAGATTTGGTTTTCAAAAAAGTAATAAAGCTTACTAATGTACATGTTATCAAACTTTCGTATTTTTTTCTGTAGCCAACTATAGCTAACCTAACCTGATACATTTTAGCTATATTGTAATGTAGCAGGATCCTCTGTCAAGTTCCAATTATACTTTAATATTATTTGTTTGAAATAACATTATGTCAAAGTTGGTTGTTATAATCATCTTGATTTCCCTGATTTAATCGGTAATTATTTAAAGATTTAAGTGAAAACTATCACCTTACTTTGCTGACACGTTTCGAAATTACCGAACCATTGACGGTTACTAGCTTTCATCGTTAATTTAGACTTCGTCAATGTAACTATGATTTCGAAAAACGTCGACACGGTAACTTAATACTTTACATTTAATTATTTTAATATTTACTTCGTATAAAATTCATGTCAATTTAAATTATGTCGATTAAATTATCAGTTTCAATTTATTTTTTTGAAACTAAAAGAGTACCATACCTTATACTTGCTCAGAGAGAGCAAGTTTTAGGTTGAGAGAACAAAGAACCTTTTACGATTGGCATTCAACCGATTAATTATATAATTAATTACAAATCACTGGCCAACAGCTATTTTGGTGCCGGGGTGTTAAGAGGTGATTTTATATGAATTTGATGCCCTGAATTCAAATAAGGCATTCGTTTTTTGCCTAGGAGCTCAAATTTTTAAGATATAACATTTTAGTGAAATATACGGTACACTATTTTAAGTTAAATCAGTGGATCAAATTAAACACTCAACATGAAATTTTTATTACTATATTATAATTATATTTTTATTTTATTACATTATACAAATATTATTATATTAAAAAAACAGAAAAGACATCATCGTCTACGTAAAACAATCAAACCAGGTATAGTCACTGAACACTACGGAAGCTTCTTTTTTGTGACTTTCTTGAATGTAAATTAGAACAGTCCCTTTTTAAACCTCAGCAGTAATCTGCCATCATGTGTGTATCCCATCTTCCTTCAGGAAAACTATCTGAAGGAAAATATCCTTCAGAAACTATCTAATAATTTTCAGGAAAACTATCTAAGTGGCTGTGTAAATAGTGCACCTTAATGCTCATGTTACAGCCAAGTGATTTGAAGCTGTTTAGCATCTCACTTACCATTTCAACATAGTTTTCAGCTTTGTGCTTGCCCAGAAAATTTTTGACAACTGCAACAAATGAAATCCATGCTTTTCGCTCAGTCTCGTTCATCGAATTTACGTGTAGCCACTTTGCTATCCAAAGAGAAAATTTACCATTTTTAAGTCCACGCAAATCACCCACTAATGTTCATGATACTTTATCTTCTCCAAGACCAAAGCTATGGTGTTATATTCTTCTTTCATTTTTGTTGAGTGAGCAATCGGTATTGAGCCATATTTGTTGTCATTATGCAGAAGACGCATTTCAAACTTCGCTTTGAGCTGTCAATAAATAGGCGCCATTCATCTGGAAAATATTCAGGAAGAACCCCTAATTGCGTGACAAAATACCTGATTGCCATCTTCAGAGAAGAAGGGTATCAGATCCTTTTCTATTGTGCGGTAAAAAGAAATTTTTGTTTCTTGTTCCAATAAATTTCTGTCGTTCAACCTGGAAGCCAATAATTCAGATGCTTCTTTTGACAGGTTGAGATCTCTGATGAGGTCATTTAACTCGTCCTGGTTGAAATGTTAAGGGATTGACGACATCCTCTCATATTCACTGCCACCTTCAAAAGAATCAGAAGAGTTATTAGATGGAAAATACTCGTCCTCACATAGCTCTGGTAGCTCGTTAAATGTTGGGATCGGTACTTCTTCTGAATGAGGAACTGGACGTTTTGCAGAAGCTAAATCAGGATAAGTCTACTTGTTACGGTTGTTTCGATTGATTCCAGTAATATTTACTAGGCAGAAATTGCAGTCATCGAAGTGATTTTGGGGTTCTCTCCAAACCATCGGTACGCCGAATTTCAGACTTTTTATTTTCCCGGTAGTCCACTGTCGTAAATGTTCTGTACAAGTTTTACAGACCTGGTTAGGTGTCCACGTTTTATCCTGATCACCAAGCCTAACACCAAAGTATCCAAGATAAGCTTGTATGTAAGCAATATATGTATATGAGCTTTAGAACTGCACAAAATACAGTTAAAACTGCACACATTTTGCGTTAAACTGCACATTAAAGAAACGATTATCTGAAAAAGTAGAGCTGGTAGTGAAAAACCGATTTCATATTTGGATTCAGCGTCCCAAATATTACTAAAATCAGTTCTAAAATCCTAGGCACCAAAAAAAATTTTTTGTAGGCCTGTGAATTATCGATGACGAATTGTGTCTCATACGATGTTTTCAAGGAGGTGTATTATATGTTTACGCCATAAGACAATAACCTCAGAACTCGCAGTTAAAAAAATATTTGTGAATCTTCTAACCTAGAATTTAACTGGTTGTTTGATCAGACGACGCCGACCTTACCAACATAAGTTGACTCAACACGTGTAGGCATTATATTCTGTAAGCCACAAAACCCTTAGCCACCTCCTTAAGTGGAGTAGTTAGCGCAACTTACAAAAATTGTAAGTTAATAAGTTAATATTGTTTTAATTTTATTTAATATGTTACCTAAAAAATTGTATTTTTTTTATTTTTAATATTTTATTTACAATTATAAATTCTGAAAAGGATGTTATTGAGATCTCTAAACGTTTAGCTGTGGTTTGTATTGTTGAGTTTTTCAACATGTAACATTATTTTAATCAAAAAATAATATTAATATACCAGCATTCCATAAACAAATCAGTACAGTTATTTAAAACGAAATTTTAAAAAATTGTGAATTAGATCTTTAATAAAATATGTAAAAGAATAAATGGTAAAGGTGTAAGATTTCCATAAGCCATCAAACTTGTCCTAACTGAGATAAGGGATGTGCGAAAGGTTAATAGTTGCCGTAAACTCTAATTATTTGTTCTTTACCATGTGCTCTTCAAGGGAGGAGGAACGGTTCAAAATACATTAAGTTCCGAGTAGAAGGGATCGTAAAAATATGATCCATAGCAGTTTAGAAGCAATGTTGAGTTGAAATTTTGTCATGTAAAATCTTTTAAATTAGTTCTTAAAGTAGGCCTATAGTTTTTATTTTTGCTTTAAATCGTTGAATTAATTACATCTCACGATGCTACGTCCAGGAAATTTAAACCAAAACATTGCTATAGTCACAAACAGAAACTATCACGCTACCAAAGTTTTCCAGCTAAGTGATAAATAATTGGTACATTCTTTCACTTATAAATTTAAATTTTTTTTATAAACTTTTAAGTAGGCAAAGTTCAAAATTTGTGTTACTACCCAAGTAATATTTAATAAATGATTGTTAAAAAAATGACACGTTACAAATTGTATTTTTCCATTACCAATTATTAGATTCAGAAAATGTATAATACATTTAATTAATGAAACAATTTTAATAGTGGGTATCTCATAGCCTATCTATAACAAGAATTCATTAACGGTAGAATTGTTCAAATTGATTAACTTCATAAAGAAATTTAATATCTTAAAAAGAGTGTAATTAGTGTATAATTTTCTTTAGTTTAATATTTACTTATGTTTTGAACTCATAATAAAATAAATTTATATTTGTATTTTTTTAAATTGTCTTTCTTGAAACATATCACTTATTAATCTTATTTGAATGCACAAAAAGTTGCAGGTTAACTATTAATCATGTAACACATAACTGCAATATTTAACATCCATCATCATAATAAACAGTGCTATATAAAATGTGTGACTCTGCTATATTTTAAACTGAATTAATAAGTTCGGTATGATTAGTAAATTTGTAATTTCAATTTTATTATAATTTTGTGGTATAGAATGAAAGTTTTACTTTTGACTTTGCTAGTTAGAACAGGGAAGGGGGGGTTATGAGTCAGAAAGGTAAACGAAATGCATGTTACAACGAAATTCTGCCAAGTTTGTTTCATTCGGTCTAATAACAAACCGGTTGGTTTGCGAATGCTGGCTGACATTTTTTTAATACAAATTGGATTTGAAATTGCAGTGGATTCTAAGCACGAAACTGATTATGAATTAGGCTTAGGATATGTTACTATTAGTAGTTGTGATACTATTGTAGCTGATGAGAGGTTTTAAAGGACAGCAGTGTTATTGCAAGCCCAATTAATTTTATAGGTGAATTAAATGTTACTGATGAGTTTATTGTTATATGTGAAAAGTCCAAATTATTGACTAAAAGTATAAATTAATGAAATATTGATCGTAGAGTTATAGATACAGTTCGAGCTGGGGCAAAATTAATGCATTTAAAAACGAGATGTAATGTTTTATAAAATTCAAAATTAAGAAACAGATTAGGGATGAAATCACAGATATTTAAACAAATGGAATGTTTTAAGTAAAGGGTTAAATGAGTTAATGTACATCCTGATTTAAAGTTGTAAAAAAATTGACTGAAGGAAACATGTTGGAGGAGAATTCAGAGGAGGTAATTTTTAGAAATTCTGAAACAGATGCTACGCCAAATGTAAAACCTCATAGTGAAATATTGTTTGATTTTAGATTGTACAATAAATTAATAAACCATTTGGAGAAATATTTAGAATAATTCAAAACCATTGATGGATTAGAATTAAAGGAATTATTAAACTTTATCAGGGTTTTTAATAAATTAAAAACAGAAGTCAAACTTGCAGACAAATTAATTCTAGAACTTAGTATGACATATGCTACTGGTCCATTATTAGATAAATTAATAATTCCAATAGAAAACTATGTAAGTTTAAAAGCCTTTTACCAAGATCTTATAAAAACCTCTATGCCAATAAATTTGAGGAAGAACTTAAAAAAGGATTTAGATAACAGGCCACAAAGGACAAGTGAACCTTTACTCCTTTATGTCAAATCTATAAATAAAAATATTCAGCTGTTACTGTATGAATACTCAGAAAGAGAGTTCGTAGAGTTAATTAAACTGGGAATTAATCCTAATTTCAGAAATAAATAAACCTTTGTTAATAATCCTATATGTTTAAATGACTACAATTTCATATCTGTACAAATCCAAAATATAGCTTGCAATGATCATGTGCGTAATCAAAATAGGAAACAAAATAAATATAAAAATATTTCTAATCAACAGATAAAACGTTTTAAATCCGGAAGGGTAGGTCACAAAGCAAATGTGTGCATAGATAATTCAAAAAATTAATAAAGAGGGAGGTGTTCAGTAGGGATACCTCCCAAATGAATAAAAGAGCATCATTTAATAATAATCAAATAAAGTCGCAAGTTGAAATAAAGAACAAAAATAGTAATATAAGAACAATTCCCGAAATATAATAAGAGAAAACCAATGCAACAAAGACAATAAGAAAAATAAATATATCAGTGACAGGAAAAAATGCCTCAAAATTTTAAAAATTATAAACATCAAACTTGGAATAAAAACCAACCAGAAATAATAATGTTACCTACAATAGATGTAAAACTGAATAAAAATTATAATAATAGTGAGGCTCTTTTTGACACAGGTAGCTCATATATAAAAAAAATATCTTGAAGAAACGAAAAAAGGTTAAAATGTATAAATCAGATTTGGATACTGTCATAGCTGATAAACAAGTAGACGTAAATGAAACAGGCATAATATTAGATATAGCAAAACAAGAATCTTTTTTTTTAATTTTAAACCAGCACTGAAAATAAAAATAAACAATTTTAAATCCTCAGGGAATAATAATATAATGGATAGTAATAAAATACAAATAGGTAGCCCAGAAGCAACAAAAGCTATAATAAAACAATAGCTCAATGTATTTACAGATGAGACGGGCAAGGCCTTAAATTTTAAATTTGGTTTAAAAGTAAAATCAGAAGAAATTGTAAAACTTTAACCATATCCAATGAGTCCACCCAAAATGAAAATTTGTAAATGTATAATTGAGGATTTGCTATCGCAAGGAACAATTGAGCATTCTACCCGCCCATATTTGAGTCCATCGTTATTAGTGTAAAAAGGGGATAAGCATCAACTTGTGGTCAATTATGGAAAAATAAATCAGTTAACAGAAAGAGTTTTACATCCTATCGGTGAAATGATCGGTTTCACATCCGATGGCGGTTGTTACCAGTTTTTTGATAATTCAAGATATTTTAGTTGTATTAATTTATATAAAAGTTTCCACCAGGTACCGCTTACCGAAAATATCAAAACGTATACAGCATTTTCAACACCTTTCAGTCAATATAATTATACCAGAATTCCATATGAGTTGGGCCTACATGTAAGCAGTGGTATTTTAAGCTCATATATAGAGAGAATTTTTAGTGATATAAAATTTAAATATATAATGAACTTTGTTTGTGACATACATATTTATAATAGTCTAATAGATTAGAAGAACATATTAAACATGTAAAAAAGGTAATTAGTAGATTAAGTAAAGATAATTTAACAGTAAATAAAGCAAAATTTGTATGTAAAGAAATTAATTTTTTTTTTAAATAAAGTAGGCTACAATCTAAAAATAATTGATCCAGACAGAACGTGTTCAATTAAACATTTTCACAAAACTTTGCAGGTCAATTATCAATCATGTAACACATAACTGGAACATTTAACATTAATCGTCATAATAAACAGTGTTACAAACATACTCTCGCTAAACAAGGTCGTTTCCATAATAATGATTCAGAATATATTTGTAAGAAATATTATTTAATTATATAACCGTTTTTATTTTAAGAATTATTCTTCTCATATTTTTTTGTTTACAGATTTCTTTTCATCGCTGCACAAACATACTTTCCTTTTAGCCAAAGACGTGTTTCCACAGAAAACATTTACTTTACACTTTGTCACAACAAAGAAAATTGTGTTTGTATGCATCTCAACAGTAACAAAGTTTCTCTGCACTTTTATTTCAAAATATTTGCACACCTTCTTCGAGACACCTTTTTAGTTATATAAACAGAAAAACAAAGCTAGACCTTGAGTAAACTATTTTCTGTAACAAGGAGTGTAGTGAAAGAAATATTATTAGAAAACATGGCGGAATAGAATACAGCTGTGCCATACTTTTGTTACATTTTCCTGGCATAAAGGTGTTTATTTGGGACAGTTTCGTACCGAGCGTTCTAGCAATGGGTCTGATAATTATCCTCGGATCGGAATAAGAGATTAGTTTAACCATTTTGTCAACGAAGTTGAAGTTGAGGTAATATTAATTTGAAAAAGAATTACCATTTTCAATTCAATTGGTTCGAATAGATTTACCAAGAGTAAAGTGTAGAATGCTATTCCGCCTGCCATGTTATCACTAAATAGATAGTGCAAACACAATTGGTTAGAGCATAGGGCCTATATAGTTAGAGGCTAGTCAGTGGTATTTGTAATGTTCTGAAAGGATTAGCAATATATCTGGTTTTCTTCTATTGAAGATAGTTCAAACATGCAGTGGCTCATGCAGAAGGATTTTCGTGGGTTAGGATTATCCATGAGGTAGGATAACTCATGCAGAATGATTAATAATCAAGTAGGACCACTATAGCAGTGAGATTTCTAGTGCAGTATATTTATTTGCAGAAGGATTATTCATCCAATAGTATGAAGCATGCATAGGTCTACTCTCAAGTAGAAGTGCTCTTAAATTAGGATAATACTAGCGATAGGATTAGTTGCACAGCAGGATAACCCATGAAGTATTATTAATAATAAAGTAGGATCACTACACCAGTGAGATACTAGTGCAGTATATTTATTTCCAGAAGGATTATTCGTTTAATAGTATTAAGCATGCATTAGGCCTAGGATTACTCGCAAATTAGGATAATTCGTACTACAAAATCATTTGAGCAGTGTAATTATTCTTCAATAGAACTTCTCGCTCTGTAATACTACTATGGAAAAGTATTGCTCACACTGTAGGATCAGTCTGTTATAGAATTAATGCTAGTGTAGTAGGATTAACCGTAAAATAACATATATCTGGGGATTGACATATAACATATTGATATACTGTAGGATTACTCGTACAGTACATTATTCATTCGCTAAGGTTAGTCATGCTTTATAATTATTCATCCAGTAAGATTACTCATTGAGTAGGCCTACTCAGCAGAAGGGTTAATATGTAGTAGGATTGCTCCACAGGATTGTATTACTATGCCGTGGAAAATCTCTATTGTCAGATTACTTCTTATCAGGATGGTTTATACGGTAGATTTTATAATGCTGTAGGTTTACTTTTATCTAAAACCATAACAAAATACTTGGAAGGGTAATTGAGAAGTATGTTGTTTTCTGTTATGACTGATGCCAACTTAAATTTCAAGTTACCATATTGTTACTCCTAATATTTAAGTTTTATCCATTTCCCTTAACAAATGATCAATACAAATCCTACATCGAATGTTACTTTCCCCACAAAGATATTTTCGTAAACAAATACGTATTTCATTAAGGCAAATGGTTATTTCACTAATGTATGAAATATAATGTACGCCATAATTCCCTTTTTGCCTGCTAACCTCGTCCAAATGCCCCCAAAAAAGATATTAAATACACAAAAACCACTTAACCACAAACTTTCTTTATTTTAGCCTAATGTACATTTCAGTTACCAAGTAACCATCCTCAGAGGGATAACATTAAAAGACTGATTAACTCTACAAAAATACCTTATTTATAATCTACGGAACTACTTACCCCCACTCGAACTGCCGCCGCCCCACCTTTTTTTTTTTGAAAAATAATCAACACAAAGTTTATAATAAAAATCATTAATCCAAGTGAATATAAAATTGAATGAGGAATAGGACCCCTATCAGAATTTAATAAACTCTCAGGCTTATATTTACTAATATGTAAACTTTCGAAACTATTTAACAATTTATTATTCCTAACATTCTTAATCAACTTAACATTATTAACATCTAGATTGTGATTGTTCTCTAAAATAAAGGCAGCAATACTAGACTTATCAAATCTTTGGTATTTAATATCCCTAATATATTCTAATAAAATATAAATCTAGTTATAACTTTCTTTATGTAAAATAAAGAAAGTTTGTGGTTGAGAGGTTTTTGTGTATTTATTAATTAATTCAACCACAGTATATTCCTAAGAAATAGTGCCACCAAAAAAAAAGGTTTTCTTTCAATTACAATTCAACCTATTATCAGTTGCTCACCGATTTTAGGAAAATATTTATCTCTCACTTCTTATAAAACTTATAAAAATACAATAAACTATTTAGTTATAAGAATATGAAAATTACAGGTATTTGGTGTAAATTTGAGTAAACATATCAAAATCATCAAAAGAAGCAAATATTAAAAATTAAACACGTTTCTGTTACTATTTGCAATCCTTAGTAATAACTAATAATTACAGAAATAATATTTATACCGATATGCCTTTATCTCACGTGGGCGTACAATATTCAGTAATGGGAGAGCCCTAATAATTAACTTATACGTTACCGTATATTGTTTAAAAACAAGTAATTTTAAATTTACGTTTACTGGCTAAAGATAAAGAGGTTTATGTCTGACTGTTTTATTTGTAACTTGGCAATTATCTTTGAGGTTGACGTCTTAGCTGCTGAAACTCTCGATAAATAAGGGAAACTGTATTTAGTGGCTAGGGCCTTATCACGTGCAAACTACAGTTCCTTCAATGGCATGTTAATGTTTCTTATTAACCTGCCGGATGTTATATCAGCATTGTTTGTTTCATTGTTGTATAATGCGCCCACTCTAATGATATTTTACCTATGAGACCTAGAAACCGTCCTAGACTTATTACAACAAACTTTATCAGCATTATACATTTATTATACACGCCCAAAACTACATTCTAACACGAAAACTTTCAAACAAACACGATCTGAACATTACGACTGTTATAGCCGGTCAGACATTTTCAAAGGTTAGACATTACCATTGCCACCATTTACATAATAGGCAAATTTTAAAATAATGTTATAAAATATTAAATAGTTTTACGCATGAAAAAGACTTAACCAAACACTAAACTTCTAAGGGTTAGTTTAAAATTAGAAATAGTCCTCATTTAAAATTGAGTACTGGTCTGCCATAAGACTTCAACCAATAATCTAACTTTTGTTTCGCAGAATTGTTTTACTTACAAGTTCGAAAAGCTGTTTAACGTCGAAATTTCGAACTGAATAATCTATAAACTACTCCAACTTGTCTACTCCTAGACTTTAAGAATATATTTACTTTAACATTTCACACGGTTACCAACAAACTTCAAGAAATAATGTAATTGTACATTTCAACGAATTATTACTTTTATACGTGAAAAACATTTGTGGTCTACTGAAATGTTGCTGTAGTTTGCTGATGTAAATTGGCCTACATCGGATTTTAACGAGGTTAACACTGTAGCGTTGTGGGGTGCCGATAATATTTATAAAAATTTGTGCATGTGTGATTGTGTGTGTGTGTGTGTGTGTGTGTGTGTGTGTGTGTGTGTGTGTATGTGTGTGTGTTTGTTTGTTTTTCAAATTGATAGATCTTTGGGACCCCAAACATTTGTCGACAGAAAAATTAAGAATGGCTGGAATCGAATTGACATATTAGATACAATACTAGCCACAGAAAATATATGCTAAAATTCATTCTCAGTTATGTGTATGTACTATGCTTTGTTAAAGCAACTGTCATGCAAATTGCATATAAGAATCCACTTTTTGAATAGGCTTGGTTATAATATATATATATATATATATATATATATATATATATATATATATATATATATATATATGTATGTATGTATGTATATATATATATATATATATATATATATATATATATATATATGCTCTCTCTCTCTCCCTCTATGTATGTATATATATATATATATATATATATATATATATATATTAAAAATGGTGATATGTTTTCTTGTAATATAGTTAATAAATTAAAAATATTTCAAAAACAAGAATACTTTTATTGCATATATTATTCTTAAAGAATATTATATGCAATAAAAGTATTCTAGTTTTTGAAATATTATTAATTTATATATATATATATATATATATATATATATATATATATATATATATATAACTTATATATACATGTTTCAGCACTTATGGTTTTGTTGGGTTTTTTAAATTATTTTTTGTTTAATTTATTTTTAAATTTAAGTCATTATATACAGGTAGAGAAACTTTAAATAACTTGCTTCTTGTTTAGAAGTAAATTCAAAATTAAAAAATAATAGTCAAAATCCACAAGATTTTGGTGAGAATTATAACAGGAAACCATCTCGGTTTGTTAAAATAAATGTGACCTATAAAAAGCTTGAGCCGAGCTGTGATTTCAGTTACATCAGCGAAATGATATCGACTGAAATTAATTCCAAACGGGATGTAATTGGAGTTGCCACTACATAAAGCCTGTGGAGATACCAGTAATTTGTTATCGCAAACGCATAGATGAAGCTGAATGTGGTCGTAATAATGAAATAGGAGGCGAGTCGAGTGTTGGATCGGTTTTTGTTTGCAACAACCAGTACAGCAGTAGCACATGTGTTGGTTTATTGGAATGGAAAAATGTAGGTCAATTTTATGAAACAAAGGGTTTTGAGTGAGTGGCGAATAAACTGTAAAACATATCGTTTATGTTGCGTCTTTATAGAGGTTTTAATAATGTACTGATAATGTTTACAAACTAATTACTTTATAATTCTCATGAGCAACTGTGAAATATGAATTAATTATACTTAATAAACCCTAATAAACCCAAAAAATAATAAAATATTAACTATAAAACATCTTATATCCATTTTGAGTACCTCTGAAGAAGGTATAAGTTGAAATTAGACTGCGTTATCACTAGAACAACCACCAAAAGTGACTTTTAAGATACTGCCTTTCAAAGTTAATTTACCTAATGTTAGATTATAGAATGGTTACTTGGTCTTTTTTTCATAACAATTTTATGCTAGAATAGTGTGAAGAATTTGGGTACTATAGTTTCACTGTTTCTCTATCAGAATTTGCTGTTATCTTAATTTTCAAGAAATGGCGCTTGGTCTAGTGATTCAGTCACTATAATTGTCACTTATAGTTTATAAATTGATTTTTGTTTGTGGTCATTGGGCTATTACGTCACTTATTTAAACTAATTACTGTTAAAAATAAATAATAAGTAATCGTTTCTGTATGATTTGCTATTATTCAAAACTTTAGCAATTAAGTTTTAAGACAAATAATGATTAAAAAACTCTGATCATATAGTATGTCTTTTTGTTCTTAAAAAGAGATAATTCAAAGTCCAAACTAACAAAGTTGATAGCATTTTGATGTTATGGAAAAAATAGATAAAATGTAGTATAGTTTGGACCTTGTAACCTTACACTTGGTCTTGCGTGTACTACCTCTTCTGAAAACATTTTACATTTTAAGAATCTTCGATACATCAACAGCTTCTGCATCCGATACGTCTGCGCATATTTCAAGAATGTTTGTTACTTCATACCGAAGTTAATTTATATAAAATTGACGTTCCCATGGAATTCAGTGTTTTGACAGTTTTTATCATGTTTGTAGGAAAGTATTTATACTGACGCTCAACCCCCCTCCGTCTCGTCTACTGCGATCTCTCAAGGCCAAGTGCACGATTACACCGTCCACAATATAGGCCTACGTACCTAAATGATCAACATTTTTACCTCTAACTTGTTTTGGTTTTATGGTTGGATTTAAAACAGAATAGGATTATACGTAGGCGAAATCAACCAGAGAGAGTGAGGATTACGGGCTTCTGAGCTAATAGGAGGCTCACATCTTGCTGCATGGGTAACCCTTGTTGCCAAGTCGTAGTTAAACTTCCGTTCCTCACTCAGTCTTATTTTAGCTGTGGTAGAGTGAGTTACTAGTGGTGTAGCTTGTTTCGTTCTGCAGTTTCAGCTTTGCTTCCTTTCAACAGTCTTTATCAAAACTCAGAATGTTTTTAAACTCCTTCTATTACCACACACTCTCCTTTTATATATATCTATATATATATATATCTTTTACAAAATTTTCAATCGTTAATAAAATACGTTTATATTCTTCCAATCAAGTTCAAATACATTTTATAAACCTATAGTTAATGACAATTGATTTTAATTATTTTTTTTCAAATATTTTATGACAATAAGAAAAACAATGTACTTAGTAAGTTGTATTACTTCTTGTCGCACATAGGCTATATGCTCATTGATGTGGATAACATTGTATCATGAAAAAAGCAAATACTATTATTGACTCAGTAGTTATTTTTTCTTCATGTAATATTCCTATCACGAAATTATAGAACATGGTAAGTTACTACAAACAAATGGTACCTGGTAGCTGACACACACTCTCTCACATTATCAAAAGATAAAATGTTCTATTTTTAATAATAATAGAGAACCTTCAAATTATCTAGTTAATTACATTTTAATTTGTATGTAAAAATGTAATTATTTACATAAGTTAAAATTATTTTTATAAAGAAATACTTAAAAATATATGCAAACAGGAACAAAAGCCAATCTACGTACGAGTATAGCCCTGTAGTACTCGGCGAAAATGTAACGCGAAAAACTTTTCACTTTACCACTTTACTAGCAGCAAACCAAAGGTCCTACCAACATGAAATGAAAAGAATAATAAAATCTAACTAATTATCTCAAACTTTTACGCTTACAAAAAGTTTTCAACCAACAAATACGAAAAATTGTCGCTTACTAACATTTTTATGTTTGTTAAAGTACAACTCTTATTAAATCTAATTTTTTAACGTTCTTTTAAACAAAATATTACCTTTATGGTTTAATATTCTGAATGAGGGAATCATGCTGCTTATACATGCCCAGTTTCAAAATTTAATTCCAACTCTAAGTGCTTTATACCTTGATTTAAGTGAAAGTTTTTATTACGTTTTGTACGATATACGGCGCGGAATTGGAGAAATTACGATCTAACAACACCGCATCCCTAACCTACCACAAACCCATTCCTAATCTACTTTAAATCAAAGTATAAAAATGTAAAAGGTATGTGCTGTTCTAAAACCAATACTCATATAATCCATTCACAATCGATTGTTGTCTTTGCCAGTGATCGTTATAGATATACAGTTTTATGCGCCATACTGAAAAAATAATATGACGTTCAATGAATCGCATTTTTTATGGTCAAGGACAAAATGTTTTAATAAATGCAAAACACATTACCATCTCATACCAATAAATCATTTACCACCTACGAAAACATATTTTGGGGATGTTTCGCATTTTAAGACCTTTGCACAATAGTTCTGGTAGATAGTATGTTGAATACCTATGTAAAGATCGAAATTCTCTAGTCAAAATTTGCGCCAAAAAAGAAATATTCCCGTATGGAAATGAAGTGTCCCAACAAGATTTAGTGCTATATCATGCCAAAAAACATTTAAACATTCTTCGTATAAGAAAGCATTAGTGTTGTTATAATCCGGTAATTCCAGAAATTCAAGCTTAATTCAAAACATTTGAGAAATAGTGAATACCCCACTAACAAAAATGGATTGCAATTAAGTGTGTATCATTATTATACAAATAATATATGTAGAATTACGTGACAAGCAAATTTTAAAAAATGTATCTACATAATTTTTCAATAATAGTTTTATTACGAATTAAAGATTATGTTTTTCATTTTAATAATAATTTAATAATTAAAATAAAATAAAATAATTTAATAATTAATTTCCCTAATTTATATAAATTAAAAAATCATTTTATTCTAAGTAAATTATTTATAAGTCCCTAGGTTAAACCAATACCAATCTTAGTATGAACACAAAATTAAAGCAAGATTGAAGATAGAAGTAGCCATAGAATGTTCATATTGATATTTTTTAGTTGAAAAACGTAAATGTTGTTCATCCACCTCTCTCCCTTTCCTACAGGTTTTTCTTTCACATTCTCTTGTTTTTTTCACCCTTTTTTATTTCGTTATCTCGGTTTCTCTTTCTTTTATCTACTAGTCAGTCATACTGTCTGTCGCTTTGTCTCTCTCTCTCTCTCTCACACACACACACACACACACACACACACACACACACACACACACACACTCACTCACTCACTCTCACTCTCTTGTTTTCTCTCTCTTTCATTTTTTCAACTTCATTTCACTCTCTTACACCTTTACTTCCTTTCTCCCTACTTCTTCCCTTGTCTTTTTCTCTTAAATATTCTCCCTCTGTCTAATTTTTTTCACACACACTAAAATCTACGCAAAACATTTTAATAATAGTCGATACAATTTAGAAACTATTTTTGTATCCAAAAAATTATTTAATTTTGTTATTCGTTTTCCTTTCTAGACACTTTGTATCTTTAACTTAGATACTACACCAAGATCTATCATAATTTAATTAATATTAAATTTAAACTGAACGTTAAAAATAGTCACAAAATATTACCAATAAATGTATTGCTTAAAGAATATTAGTATTTGAAAAAAAAACTATTAAATGTGGCCTACTCTCTCTCTCCCCCCCCTTCTTTTCTCTTTTTTTACTACTATATTTCTCTTTCTTACTCTTTTTTACGTGATACCTCTTCTTCTTTGCTTCTTATTCTCTTCCTTTCTCTCTCTCCCTCTTCCTCTCTCTCTTACACACACACAAACACATACTCACTCACACCAAGACACACACACAAACTAAAATGCTCACTACAATGTTTTTATAAAGAGAAAGAATAAGGTTTAATAACAATAAGGTTTGATTATCTAATCAAGGTTTATATTTGACTTTATATTTGTTTTACACACTTGCTAATATCAAAGTTGTTCGAACGACTTGGAAAACAGGTGTTTCACCGCTCACAGACCAATTACTGTATTTGGGTTTATCTCCGTAGACGTTTAAATATACTGTAAATCTCCGTGACATATTTTAAACAAATATTATTTGTCGTTTTCCTTGTAAAATGCAACGTTCCTTCTACATTATAACACTCATATAAACAAAAATGTGTTTATAAGTTCATTGTAATGTGTTTTTTTCTGCGTGATAGGAATACAAATCATACACATAAACAAACACCAAAAAACATATCGTCCCAACAATACATAAATCATAAAAGATTTGGTACAACGTTTATTGAAGCTTTATCAAAGATAAATCCATTATGGCGTCGGCGTTTAGTTGTATTTAAAAACAAATATTGAATTTAATATATTTTAAACTGTTTTGTGTAACACAATAATATCGACATAAAGCTTGGCAGCAGATGCTATTTTTCAATGCAATTTTCTATAAGTTATTTTATATCGTTCAGCACACAATCTGCAATATTATGTAGACATTAGCATCTTATTGAAGTCTTATGAAATTGAAATTTGCTTCAGTTGTTTCAACTGCCGCAACGTGAAGATTAAAATCATTACGAATAAAAATATCAATCTCTATGAAAAAAAATCAATCTTAGTCGGCTGTTTAAGGGTGGGCTTAAGCCTTAGTTTTCTAAAGCTCTACAATTTTACAAATGAAATATGTTGAAACAAAAAAAAACTTAAGAGAGTCACCCCTAAGTTATGAAGCCCTTTCTTAGCAATGATAATTTGTATAAAGATGTTTGTCGGTAAAATGAGTAGAAAATTTTCAAAATATCAATCTTCTATTAAAATGTTTATCGAAAAAATTTAGAATTTTTGTTATTTGGGTAGAAATAACAGGTTGCTGAAAAATATAAAACATTTTTGGATTTTATCAATTCATGAAGGTCACTCTTGGTCAGTTTCAGGAGAACGTAAACGATTAATGATAAAGAGTGAAGGTTTTCAAACAATTGGCGATCACGTTTTTATTAAAAGTCTTTGAAGCAAATTTTAGAAGGTTTTAATTTATGTTTTTAATATATCGATCAACATAATATTAAATACATAATACTATTCAAATAATGCATGTATTTTCTTGATAGATTTTTTTCTAAAAAGTATTTTTGTTACAGTTGATTTATATTAGCAAAGTATTTAGAAGAAGACTGAATACGGATGAATGATCATGGGTAGACTGAATGCCGTTTTGCTCCGAACAAAAAAAAAATGTAGAGTGAGGGGGAATGTTAATCATAGCATGTTGACAAATATTCCTAAAAAAATGATTACTCTTGGATACAAAAATTGTGTAACCATTTGTAAAAACGGAAGAATGCAGCTACTTCTCAGTTTAGGATACAAAATACGTTTTAACATTAATTATATTGTAAAAAAACGTATTAATTTAAAAATTTCACAGGTTTGAAACCGGTGACACCTATATTCCACTTTAGGTTCTTCGAAGATTTCATTATAAAACATATATAATTCATCTTCGAGGATTTCAGTGTTTTGCTATCAGTCATTTCTGAACCTAGGCAGGGATTTCCATTTTTCCATATCTTAAATTCCCACTAAAATGTTTTCATCTGAGACATACTTTCATTACGAATAGTAATGTATTATTATCTGCGACTGGAGTAAGAGGCTTTAACCCTCCTTAACTTTCACGAAGGGAAACTCATATTTTCCATGAAGCGATAACCGTCCCGTTTAACCATTACTTCTCAAACTGTTTCAAGATATCGGCAACAAATACTTGGAATTATTTGCATGGAAACGACGTCGGTAAGGCCGGATCGTTTCCGAGAAACTATTTGCAAACTAATGTAAATTTGCAACGACTTCATAACGAAATTCTCTGCCAATATGGAATGAATATTTGTTTGGAAAAACCGCGTACTCTACGATCTAAGATCCACCTACTACACACACATCGATAAAAACAGTTTGACAACTTCAAATAATATACAATACAAAGAATCTATACTGTCAAAATTTAATTTGAACAATAATTTTATGCTTTATGATATTGTAGAAAAGGTTCATATATTGTGTAGACATTATTTTAGAGAAATAGTTTATATTAATAGAAAACCAAATTATAGACTATAAATGTGTATACTATAAAAGAAACCTACGTGGTTTCTGTTAGTTGAAACTGTATTAAGTCGTAGATAGTATGTTTTCTAGAAGCGCTTTTTTATTCAACTCATTCACTCGTCTGTCTTTCCAAAATATATGCTTCACCTTTGCAGCACTACATATGTTCGTTACACGTTCTTAGTGGTACACTCTTCTGACTTCTCAGCATATATGCTTCTTCTTTGCAGCACTACATGAATTAGTTACACGCTCTTAGCAGTACACAATTCTGACTTCCCAGCATAAGTTATATACTTCGACTTTGCAGCATTACAATTATTGGTTGCACGCTCTTAGTAGTACACTCTTTTGATTTTGCAGCACTACATATATTATAATTAAAGAATAAAAATATGGTACAACTCACAAATATACAATTTTTTATTTCATACGCGTTTCAACGACTAATTTATCGTCATCCTCAGTGAAAATACACAAATCAAATTAACTAATATATATATATATATATATATATATATATATATATATATATATATATATATATATTAAACATAAAATATAAAGTTTTAACAAAAGTAAAAAATTTTAAAAGTTCTACTTTTGTTAAACCTTTATAGGTTATGTTTAATATATATATATATATATATATATATATATATATATATATATATATATATATATATATATTTAGTTAATCTGATTTATGTATTTTCACTGAGGATGACGACAAATTAGTCGTTGAAACGTGTATGAAATAAAAAATTGTATACTTGTGAGTTGTACCATATTTTTATTCTTTAATTATAACTTTCAGTCACAAGCCAGCTGGAATATTATTTACACGCTCTTAGTTGTACAACCTTCTGACCTCCCAGCATATATGCTTCACCACTGCAGAACTACATATATTAGTTACACTCACTTAGTAGTAAACTCTTCTGACTTCCCAGCATATATGCTTCACCTTTGCACCAATAAATATTTTGGTTACACTCTCTTAGACGTACACTCTTCTGTCTGCCCAAGATATATGCTTCACCTTTACAGCACTATATATATATATATATATATATATATATATATATATATATATATTATTACTAATACTAGGATGGACCTTCGGTGTAGAGCACTTAGCTGCAGCCTTTGTAATCTCTTCCCATCCCTACCACAGGACTAGCTTAGTTCATACCTACCTCTTTGCAGAAATCAAGAATCAACCTGATGCTAAATCTTCTGATATCCTCTGGCATACATACCAAACTACTTTCTCCTTGTAGCTCCCAAAACAGATCACTCACAGAGTACGTGGATTGGGCTTTTCTCTTGGCCCTCGTCGTATCTCTTGCACACAGGGGACCTAGATTTTCTAAATTTGAATTGGAATCCCCTCAAATTCCCATGGCCTGTGGCCAGCTCTACAGTAACTCTGTAGACCTGTACAACCTGTCTATATGTGAAGTGATCCTCTTGCGCCCCTCCTGAGGCGGCATGCCCACTGCCCTCATCATCGGTCCTTGAGTTATACATCCTTGTTTTGCTAAGGCGTCAGCTCTCTCATTCCCTATCCAGCCAGAATGTCCTGAAATGCAGGTTAGGTTGAGCGAATTATACTTACTCAGCTCTGCTAGAGAAGCTATAGTCTCAGCCACCCGCCTAGAGCTGGTACTAGCCTTACCTAAGGCCTTCAAAGCTGACTGACTGTCCGAGCAAATCCAGATGGTCTTGCCCCTCCTGCCAGACCCTATTATTTCCTCAGCATATAGTTTGATCGCGAGCATCTCCACCTGGAAGACAGAGTTGTAGTCCTCCAGGCGATGACAAAATCTGTCTTGGTGTCTCGGTCCACTAAATCCGGCTTCCACTCCTTCCTTCATCTTGGACCCATCGGTGAACCAGATTTCACCATGTTTGGGTCTCCACTCCGCCCATGCAGGAATATGGATTTTGTAATTTCCTTTTCCCTTTTAAGAGACAGTATCTTATCCTGAGGCTCTATCCAGAGCTCCTTCAGTGAATCCCCAAATAGCTGTTTATGACGTTTGCTACTTGTCTTCCACTGCCCTGTACAACTTAGCCGGTATGCAGTTTTCATTGCCTTCATCCTAATTTGAAGACTCAAGGATGGAAATCCCAAAATAACCCTCATGGCCGAACATGGTGTGCTTCTCCTTGTAGCTGTTATGCCTCTAAGGAAGAGCCCCTGCGCGCGGTCCAGCACTCTTTTAGTTGTTTCTTTCTGTGCCCTGTCCCACCAGACGATTGAGGCAAAGACTAACCTCGGCACCACAATGGCGGAATAAAACCATTTCATCTGACGTGGACCCAAACCCCATCTCGTGCCTATTGCTCCTCTGCTTTGCCAGAACGAAGCTATGGCTTTTTTGCACTTATCCTCAAAGTGCTCACGCCAGAGTAGCTTCCTATCCAGAATAACTCCCAGATATTTAGCGCTCTCAACGTAGCTTATTTTGGTATTACCAATTTCCATCATCTCCAGAGGTTTAGTTTTATATCGCCTAGTGAAGATGAGTGCTACAGATTTTTCTCCTTGAATGCATAGTACATTCTCCCTGCACCATGCTTCTATTACCTTGAGTGCCTCTTGAAGCAGGTCTTTGAGGACCTCTTCAAATGGTCCCATAACAATGATAGCTATATAATCCGCATATCCTACCACCTTGACACCCATTCCACTGAGCGTCCTTAGTAAACCGTCCACGACAAGGCTTCACAGCAGAGGGGATAACACTCCACCCTGCGGGCAGCCCTCCGAGACCATCCCATTTATCATACACCCCATCCAGGATGCAGTACTTATACGGTTTTCCAAGGAACTCATAATCTAATTTATAATTCCATCAGAAATCCCGTGATCCATAGCTGCTCTCTTAATTGCCAGTCTAGAGGTACTATTAAAAGCCCCCTCCGCATCAAAAAAAGCCCCAATACATATCCCCTTGTTGTTGATCTGAAATTCAATAAAGTCCACGACCGACAACAGCGCAGTCTCCACTGACCTACCAGTTCGGTAGGCGTGTTGGTCCTGATGAAGCGGATACTGCTTCAAAGGTCCCTCCTTCAAAGAGTGGTTCACCAGCCTTTCCAGTGTCTTTAACAAGAAAGATGTAAGGCTGATAGGTCTGAAGTACTTTACCTCTGTGTAACATTTTCTCCCCGGTTTGGGGATAAAGATAACTTCGTTTGGAGCCACTGCCCGGGCGTATAACCTAAAGCAACATAGCCCTTGAGTAATCCTGTCAATGGCCCTATTATTTCCTCCAAGCAATTTTGTAGTAATGCTGGAGTAATATTATCTAATCCAGGTGCTTTAAAAGGCTCAAAAGACAGAATCGCCTCTCTCACCTTTAGCGCTGAGATCACCTGCCCAGCAATATTACAGTCCGCCCTTAGCCCAGTATGGCGGAGGTTTTGAGCACAGTCCCCTACCGGTCTAATATCGGGAAAACTGTTCCTCCAGAACAGACGCAGGGTTTCCTCCGGGGTGTCAGTAAAGCTACCATCAGTCTTCGTGACAAACTTAAGCTCTCCTCTCGGTCCACCTGCTAACACCTTAAACAGTCTAGCAGTGTCACTTAGTGTGTTTGTCTCTGAGCACCACTTTTCCCAAGAAGCACGTTTAACCTCTTTTATTAGATTTGTATAGAGACCCTGGCTGTCTTTATATGCCTGCCAGGTCTCCGCCGTTTTATTCTTCCTTGCTCTATTAAAGAGCCTTCTAGTCTCTTTCCGTCTTGCCTCTAACTCACTGTTCCACTTAAGCTTACCACGCCCAGTGTTTATCCCCGAGAGAGGGCAATTTTCCTCAAACGACTTGGAAATTGCTGTTCAGATGTAGGCCTCAGTATTTTCCAATTCGTTTGATGTACCATACTTACCACGGAAGTCTGACATCCGTCTCCTCATCGAGGCCTTAAAACCTTCCCAGTTTGTCCCTCTCGGGTTCCCAAGTCACACCACATGGGGGACAACTCCCCTCATTGTAGCAGTGATGATCCGATGATCTGACATGGTGGGCTCATTCGAAACCTGCCAGTCATGCACCCACCTTACCATCTGCCTATTACAGAAGGTGGTATCTAGTACCTCCATTCATTGAAGTGACAAATGTTGGCTCAGCACCTGTGTTTAAAACCACAAGGTTTTTTTCAATCAAGAAGGCGAGGAGCTCCTCACCTCGCTCATTTGTGTCTGTGCTGCCCCACACCTCATTATGACTATTAGCATCATAGCCCACTAAGATTCCTATATTCCTCTCCCTGCAGTACTGATATATATATATATATATATATATTAGTTACAAGTTCCTAGTAGTACACTCTTCTGTCTTCCCAGCGTATATGCTCCACCTCGGCGCTACATAAATTAGTTACACGGTCTTAGTAGTTTACTCTTCTGTCTTTCCAGAATATATGCTTCACATTTGTAGTGTTACATACATTGGTTATACGCTCTTAGAAGTACACTCTTCTGTCTCCCCAGGATATATGCTACTCCTTCGCTGCACTACATACATTGGTAACACGCTCTAAGTAGTACACCATTCTGTCTTCCCAGGAAATATGCTTCACCATTGCAGCACTACATATAGCTTGGTTACAAGCTTTTAGAAGTTCATTCTTTTGTCTTTCCAGCTTAATTCTCCACCGTTGCAGCACTATATATATATATATATATATATATATATATATATATATATATATATATATATATATATACTGGTTACACGCTCTTAGAGGTCCACCCTTCCATATATGCTTTCCTTTGCAGTGCTGCATATATTGGTTACACGTTCTTAGTAGTACATGCTCATTCAGGTTCACTGTAACTTGTTTTCCGCTGTTGTCACTATTTTCAACCTAAATTAAAAAATTACCTCTACAGCCATACAACGTTATTGTTCCACTTTTATTGATTTTGTGATTTTTCTTCAACTAAACCGAAATGTTTAGAAACTCATGTCTACACAGTTCTCTACAGCTCTTAATATCTTTGGTAACATTTCTATAATCGAAACTGACATTTTGCCAAAACCTAGTATTCTCCATTGCGAAACAAATTTAAATTCGTGACTTCCGAACCTAGATAGTGGTCAATTCATAACAACCTTGATAATAGTTCTGCCGATGAAATGTAGTTCTTTCACCAAAACGTATTATTTTCCTTTGGAAAACAAATTTAAATTCTTCCACGTGCATAGCTAGATAATGGTAAATGCATAACACCTTTTATAATAGTTCTGTTGATGAATTGTAGATATTTGGTCGAAACGTAATATTCTCCATGTTAAAACAAATTTAAATTCTTCCGCGTGCATAGCTAGATAATGGTAAATTGCATAACACTTTTGATAATAGTTCTGCTGATGAATTGTAGATCTTTGGCCGAAACGTAATATTCTCCATGTTAAAACAAATTTAAATTCTTCCGCGTGCATAGCTAGATAATGGTAAATGCATAACACCTTTAATAATAGTTCTGCCGATTTATTGTAGATCTTTGGTCAAAACGCAATATTCTCCATTGGAAAACAAATTTAAATTTATCCTCTTCTAGATAATAGTAAATTATTAACAGCCTTGGTAACAAAGTGATGAACTTAACTAAAATGGGGAAAATTTAAATTCTTCACGTGCATAACTAGATAATGGTAAATGCATAACACCTTTGATAATAGCTCTGCCGATTTATTGTAGATCTTTGGCCAAAACGCAATATTCTCCATTGGAAAACAAATTTAAATTTATCCTCTTCTAGATAATATTAAATTATTAACAGCCTTGGTAACAAAGTGATGAACTTAACTAAAATGGGGAAAATTTAAATTTTTCCACGTGCATAGGTAGATAATGGTAAATGCGTAACACCTTTGATAATAGCTCTGCCCATTTATTGTAGATCTTTGGCCAAAACGCAATATTCTCCATTGGAACACAAATTTAAATTTATCCTGTTCTGGATAATATTAAATTATTAACAGCCTTGGTAACAAAGTGATGAACTTAACTAAAATGGGGAAAATTTAAATTCATTCACTGGCTCTTTCCCTGACAACGATAACTTGGTGACAGAATGTTAACAGTTCTTTGAGTTAATTGATTTTCTCACCCGAAACTTACATTTCTCCATTAGGGGCTAAATGTTCACGCTTACACGCCTTTCTCAGTGTAACGCTAAATAACAGCCTCAGTGAAGTGTTTCGTGTTACATATAAACGTACAAAACCCTCCAGAAACTAGTTTTACCTTCACAATAACGTTTTACTAAAGTTTAATAGCTTCAAGTTAAATTACAAGTCCGAGAACAATAGAGAAACTAACAAACACAGTAATATTCTCTTAGTGTTATTAGTTCACACTCCTCCAGTCTTTTTCCTTTTTAGACTTCTCTTACCGTTGTATCTTCAAGTTTATTTTTCCCTTTAAAGTAATTGTGGCCAATTAGCAACCAGTTATTTTATTATACGTAAAACACAAAGGAATAATTTCAAGAGCAAACTTACAGCGCTACGGTGTTATTAAAATCCTAGCCTTTGTTGTTAAGTAGTGAAACTGTTCTTTTTAATTAAAAACATTTATATTATAATGTAAGACCATATTTTACAAAATAATAAAAAGAATAACAACCAAATAATATTATTAGAAACATTTCATAAAACTATTTTACAAACATATCGTCAACAAAAAAGCAGTAGCTGCTAATTGGTTCCAATTCAATACTTATTGAAGATCATCTAATATATAGTTTATGTAGATAACTTTTTTTGTTTTGAACGAAAAACATAACCAAAGCTGCTACTTAGAAAACAAAAAATTGAGAACAAAACGTCTAATTAATATCAACATTTTATTTATACTTGCTTTGTAAATTGAACTTAATCTTTCAGATTTTAAGTCGGTAAATTCAGTTACATTTCTCCAATTGAATTTAGATTTGTCTACATCCTTTTGTAACACTTTACCTGTATAGTGTTCCTTTGTCTCCCTCCATATTGATGTTTTTGTAAATCAAAATTGTTGAAAATCATGAAAAAATAGAATTTGATATTTACAGGAAACCTACTAACAATAACAGATATATTTTAAATAGTTCCAACCATTGTTATACACTAAAAATAGCAGCATTTAACAGTTTGTTTAATAGAGCGATCAATGTACCATTTAGTCCTAGACGTTTTTATAAGGAAATTAATTATAACAAAGGAGTGGCTAGATATAACGACTTTGATACCAGAATTATAGATAATAATGTAAGGAAACAAAGATTAAAATATGTTTTAACCATAACTACCACTCTTCAAAAAGAAGTTGAAAAATGTAATTTTATTAGTTTACCTTTTGATAATATTTTAACAAAAGGTTAGACTCTATTTTTAAAATAGAGTAAATGTTAAGATAGCCTATAAAATTCTAAATAAACTCAAGCATTTATTACGTAACCCGAAAGATAAAATTCCAATGCTGGAAAAATCAGGTATTTATAAGATAATTTGTAGTACTTGTGACGAGATGTATATAGCTCAAACAAAAAGAAAAATTGTAACTAGATATAAAGAGCATCTTGCGCATATTAAATATGATAGACCTGAAAAATCAAGTGTAGCAGAACATGTCCTTAGTAATCAGCATGAGTTAGACAAAAATGTTATTTTAGCTAAATGTATCAACTCAAAAAAGTTACTTTATAGTTATGAAAGTATTTTTATAATCAAATCAAATTGTAAATTAATGAATGCAGACTTGACAGACGCTGCATAGTCTCGGGGGCCACCAAAGCCTTCTGACTGCCTCGGGGTCCTTCTCTGACTGACTGACTGACTGATTAGTATCACTCTAGTTTGTAACTTCTTGTTTGCTAGATGGTAATTTTGTAATAAGACCCTCTGATGATGATGACATGGTCATCGAAATGTACATTATGGTTTAATCTTAAGTAACTTGTTTTATTTGTTATTTTTTATTATTTTTGTAGTACTAGGGTTCTTTCCAATATTTTCATTGTAATATATTGTACCACTGTGCTCTTGATATTGTGTACTTACCGCCCTGTTTCATTTCACTATTTCGTGATGCTTCATGGGAAAAGCTTATCAACTTAGTACATGGGCAATCAACCCCGATTCCTTCACTCGCGGTAGTGAGTGTGACGGAGGTAGCTCGCTAGAGGTTGGCTACCATGAAGGCTGGACGGGTTCTGGGGGCCTAGACTCGGTAAAAAGGAATTTTTGATTAAAAAAAAAGGTTTACTGTAACCAAACTAGTCAGTCAGTCAGGAAAATTAAGGGGTTTGCTAGCCCTCGCGGTTATGTCACATCTGTTATGTGATAATGGCTGCAGGGAGGATAATGGGGGACAGAGCTTTTGGTATTGAACTGAAATTCAGGAGGGGCATTTTACAAGTAGACGGGTTTCTATTTGGGTGAAAGGTTTATTTAATTTAATTGAGACATGGCTCACTGACTTAGATATCTAAATAAGAGGAGTTTATAACTAACAAGGCGACCTTGAAACTAGAGTATAAGTGACTCAAGATCACTACTTAATCTAAACTATTTGAAACAATAACTTTAAACTAATAAATTTGCCTAAGAACTAGACATAAAAGAGCTTAAAACCTAGCCTACGTTA
The DNA here is from genome assembly GCA_036971475.1 of Prosapia bicincta. Lineage (NCBI taxonomy): Eukaryota > Metazoa > Arthropoda > Insecta > Hemiptera > Cercopidae > Prosapia > Prosapia bicincta. The sequence goes on along the minus strand of JBAIZL010000001.1, from coordinate 142,303,329 downwards.
GCCTATGAGGAAAGGTGTAAAAAATAAAGGAAAGGATATAAATTTCAGGTGTTATTAAGGTTCCAGGTGTATTTTGTGCAGTGGCCTAAAGATAGGAGATTACCTATTCAAATTGCAGAGAATCCACGTGTGTGGACAGACGGACCTTTCGGGCTTGCCAAAGAGTTATCGCAAGGTCTTTGAACAGCAATATTGGAGAAATCTAGCATTCCTGTATGCCGACCTATACTTGCACTTCAAATCTATAAAACATTTCATTATTTGTTTTCAAAGTGATGGTAAAGGAATATAATTTTGTAAAAATACATACTGTATAGATAAAGTAAAGTATAAACTAAATTTTAATAGACTATACTGAGCCATGTTTCTGATAAACTACTAACCTACGGGAAAAAACTTAAATAAAATATAACAGTTATTTTCTAATTTACATTCTAATTAAAATAGTTTATGTTACAAAAAAAAGTTATACTGATAGCTTAGTTAATACAGAAATAGAAATTTTTCCCTCTTTTCATCAGTATTAGGCTACCAACTAAAGTCTTTTCTTTTAGGTGTTTAGGGTGAAGAGAAATTAACCTTTAAATTGATCTCACTAAGACTTTCCATCGACATTGGCCGCAAATATTTTCATAAATGATCTTTTATTTCGTAAACAATAGAAGTTAAAACTTAATATTTGTGGGGAAACCGTTTGAGAAAATCAGCGTCTAAAATAATTTGTTTAGATAATTTTCTTGCCTCGAACGAAAAATTACTCAACAAAACAAACAAAGAGGGAAAAGTTTGCGAGATTAATGGCTCAAGATAAATACCGCTAAAAAGTAATGCATATTAAATGAACCAGTTTCCCATTAATTTTAAAATTCAATTTGCTTTAAACTCAAACTTCCTCCTCACAAATCTTTCTGATTGAAATCCTTATTTTGGTAAGGTAATAAAAGGAAAATTTACAGGCTGAGGCAAATAAGATTTATAATGGAAAATTTATTTTTATCGTAACAAATTGTTATGCGTTAAAGTTGATTAGTGTGAACGTTTTTACATTGCCTACATTGCGGATAGATTTCTCTTTTGAACCCCCCCCCCCCCCCCCCGGTAACAGGTGTACTATGAAAGCGACCGTGCCCAAGCGAAACCATAACTTCCCCCTATTCAACTAACCAAGGTACCATTATATCTTTCCTTGGTTTACCTTATACACTTTTTATTGGTGTATACACCAGTATACACCCAGGAATATATTGGGTTCACACCTTTTTATGGCCCCGAGAAAGAGAAGGTTCAGTTCTGGTGCCCACTCATTATAAAAGCCTATATATTGCAATGTATAACATAGTACTCCGTTTATCGACTACTGTACTAAGGATAGCGGGTAGGCAATTCTCATCTCCCCGGCTCAGAGCAAACGCTATATGGTAAGCGATCTTGCTAAGCAATGAAATAATTATCTTGCATAATGCTCTTTACTTAGTAGTACCAATTCTATAAGCCTTTTACTTATACTTTGTCTTATAGCTGATCACGCGTAAGCTGGCACGCCGACCTCGAAGGCGAGTGCAGGGGGGGGGGAAGGTAGAGAAAGCAAAAGATCGTTCCACAGACAATAAATATGAGATATAGTATTTATATTACAATAATTTTTATTTGACAAGGCCGCTATTAATACCATTTTTTTATTTGTAATATTATCCAGATAATTTACTTAAAGGCTTTAAAAATTTACTTATATCAGTTTTCTAAACGACCGTAATCCCTGCAATTTCTTAGCGATGGTCTTTGATGCAACACGCACTACAAAAACCAATGTTTTTCAATAGGACTAGTACATGTTTTCTATCAATCGATCGCAAACCACCTTACGAGTGCCCTGGTGTACAAAGCGGGTGCACACTTTATAGCCCCGATGGAGAGTGGGTCTACTACAGGTACGCCCCTTTGTGCAGATGATTTCATGACCCTATCACTATAACTCTGTCATGAAGTTTTATGGCCCTTAAAACTATCAATGTAACTTATATCATATCATATCGTTTTTGAAAACATCCAATAAATTCGCTGCTACAGCTCACATGTTCATAAATGTTTTTACTCATTTATCAACCTACATATATTTTATTCTTTTTCTTATGAAACAAAGCTTAAAATATCATTCATTTGTAATTAAATTACAGATTCCTCAATTGAAATTTTGTAACTTTATACTGTGAACGATATTTCCGTAATGGTAATCGCTGTATCTTTACTCGGCTTCAGGTAACTAATATAGTCACTGTTTTTACATATCCACAAATGATTTACTTACAAGCTTTCTTAAAACTTACACGCTTCTGTTATACTATGGACCTTTTAAAAAACGGCTTAAAAATGTTCGTATTAGTTCTCGATATGAAACACTGTTGTAATAGTTTAGTGATTGAAGTTACAAAATTAGTTTAAATAATTATTTTAATAGAATTAGTTATATTTTATTACGTCTGCTCTCTTTGGACTGATAGGAAAAGTCCGGAAATGAAAGAGGACATTGATTACTCTTCTGTAATTAAATATTTTTAAACAAATTAATTATTTCACTATTAAATTTGACTGCAATTTAATTAAAAATAACAATGCGTGTCCCTCTCAATGTTTATGATAGTTGTAAAATAAATATTGTTTCTCAACATCATGGATTACTGGAGACAGTTTGATAGAATAGTATAGTTACTAACATAACTCAACATATAAACCATTACTTTTCAACGACTGAGTCGACTTAGAGACTAAAAAATGCCTTTTTGTCCTTAAATCAAACCTGAGACTTATCTTCACTACCAAAACACCACCAAACAATAAAAATCAACCAGTTTAAATTTGAAATTATTGCATAATAAATAGAGCTGCACATAAAATCTTTTTTCATCTTAAACTTTATAAGACACTGAGTTGGTCTATTTTATTTATATTGGCATTGCTACTGGGTGTTTTATATTTTTTTAATAAATAAACAGTTGTTTTTGTACAAATTTATATTGAATACGTCTACATGAGTTTCACTATTTTAAAAAATTTTAAAAGACTTACAGTCTAATTTCTTCGTTAATTACATTCAAAAATATTTTGTTCAAAAATATAAAAAGATTTTGTCTGTTGAAGTAAATATACCTAACATCGAATTGTATTGTATAGAGAATCTCGAGAAACTACGGTGTTTTGTTTGAACACATTGTTTCGTGTGTTTTAATCATTTTAAAATTGGCGCATTTATAATCCGTGAAGATTAATAAAACTTTTATTTTAATCTTAATATTTCAAGATTTTTATTTGTCTGTGGACTCATTTGAAACGAAAATATTTATTTTGGAAAATGTTGTAAAATCCATGTAGAAGTTTTATAACCCCGGTTGTATTGTATTCCCGGATCTAGGAGTGTTGAAGCGTGAAAAATATTTGGTTTATAAGCATGGGGTGATCCCGAATTGTCAAGAAATAGGGAAAATGATAAACCTAAAACATTTTTTAAAAATAAGCAAAGTTTTCTGTATAGAATAATGACTACGTTTGCAAAAGATAATGCAAAACACGAACTCAACTAAAGTTCTCTATTTGATTAATTGTATTGATATAAATATTTTAAAATTATGATTAGGTTAGTTAACAATGTCTGAAATAAATGTAGGCCTAAAGTTTAAATGTTTTTGCAATAATATTTTAAATTTTAATGTTAAATTATTTTGTAATATTTTTTTTCTTGAAGATGCTTTATAAAGTGTGCTGGTTTTTAAAAAATATTATAAATATACAATTTTCTGTACTTAAAAAAATATAAGACGCCTAATTTAATAATTTAGTAGCTGTCGTTGTTAAACTGAGTAATTTAACTGAGTAGACCTAATATAATCTTAATAACTAATATTTGTAATTTAACATCTTAAATTAAAAAAACTAAGTGAAAACTATAATATAATAACACTTGAATAATTGTCATTCGTTTTAAAGTTCGATTAGAATATTTTTCAAGTTCATTATATATATGTACACTTAAAACTGTTATCTGCACATGGCCTATATCTAACATTTTAAAAGTTTATTCTGTAAGTATACACTCTCAGATAATTAGTATTTATTCAATTAACATAATGGTAAATTTGACCTGACATATATTTATACACTGCAGACTCAGACAATATAAGACGTCTGACTAGGCAATTTAACCACAGTTGTAAACTTGTATTGGCATCCGGTTACGATAGTAGCTAAAAAAACGCTATTAAAACTAAAGGCTATTTGAAAAGTGTAAGCATAAAGAAATCACAAAATTAGTGTCTGCAATATAGTATATTCAATAAAAGAAATATTTCGTTAAATGTATACCAATGCATTTCAATTAAATACCAGGTGTTTGACAATAATCTTTATGAACAGATTAATCAGCGCGGATGAATAAATTTAGTATAAATCTATCTAATTGTAGGTTTGCCATTATTTTCTAATAATTTAAAACCCTTTTATTGTATTGAAGGGAAAGTAGTAGGAATAAAGTATGATACATTATTGGACGAGGGTCAATGGACAGTAAGGGGAAATAATGAGAAGACGACCATAAGGATAAAAGAACATAGCTTTAGGACAAGTGAACCGATTGCCAAAGGAGAGAGTATACAGGATACCAAGAACGAGACATGCAAGAGGTGGTTGAGGATAACTTTAAACTAATAATAACAATTTTCGTTCATAATAAAAAAAAAATTCCGTTCATTTCCTAATAATAAAAAAATGAAACTGCGTTCAACGTAAAATTTTGTCAAATAACGAAAGACCCATATAAGACTCTGTGTTAAGTATTATTAATACAGTAAAAAATATCGTTTTAAATAACTATTTTTAATGTATAGCCTAATTTCTGCAAACGTAAAACAATATGCTAGTGCATTTATTTCATTTTTACCTTACTTTCCACTTATGTTTAGTTTTTAATGTTCCATTGCACGACCAAAGTAAAAGTTAAAATGTGCTTTTATAGGCTTTAAAGATGCCCCATAAGAAGGTCAAGAGCTTGAATAGATTTCCAGTCAGGAGAATGACAAAAACGATTGAATGGAGTGTGAATGGTAAAAGAAGAAAGACATAGATGACCACCCGAATACTTTCGGAGTTGGTGTTCGTTTAAGTAGAAACTACTCTAAAGCTATCAAATTATCTTTTATTAACATTTAACATGACTGTTGATTCTTTTCAGATAAACGCAATTGAGTCCCTGCAATATTCCTTCGCTTGTTAATCTACTTTTACTTCCAGCTAACTTATATTGTCAATGTTTATCTGATCCTTTTAAACATTTAACGTTTAACGTTTCAGTTAAAATCAATTGGAAAACAGTGTAAAGGTAGTACATATAGACACTAATTAAATTTACTAACTTTATGTTGCCTGTGTATAACTTATTCAGAAAAATAGGTCAAACCTTTTTAAAGACAATTTATTTTTAAAATACTCCTGAATAACTCCAAGCTATTTTAACGTACGCAATATTTACATATCCAACATTTTCTCCATGATTTAAAAATGCATTTGATCGACCACAAATAGAGAGTTCAATGTTTTGCCCTCATCTCGACTCCAATGCAGGCTCATATATTTAAATATTTCAACACCTATAGTTTACATTTTTGATTGGAAGTTCCGGTTTACATATTTTACGATTTTACGATTTTTGATATGGTTTACATATTTTACATTTCTACGCTATTACAATAAATTTATAATATTTTTAAACATTTTCGTAAATTCATTTACGATCTTTTCTTGTTTCGGCTTTGAAAACGTTTTTATATAGGATTTTATATAGTCATCGTACTTTTCATTGCACCAATTATGTTTGATAAAATCAAAAAAAGTGTTTTAAAAGAACCATGTTATTTTAACGCTTTGTGAACTGTCCTAAATGAGTTTTTAAACTCCTTCTATTGTATTAGCTCACACTCTCATTATATATATATGTATATATATATATATATATATATATATATACACAGAGAGAGAGAGAGAGACTTATATATCTTGTACAAATTTTTAATCGTTAATAAAATATGTTTTTATTCGTCCAATCAAGTTCAAATAAATTTGTTTAAAACTATTGTGGATGACAATTGATAATAATACAATTTTTTCAAATATTTATTCATTAATTTAAATTTAAAAATTTGATGTCCCGGTCGGATTCGAAATGTAGATCTACATGTTTGAAAACCAGCACTTTTAGCACTGAGCTAAATTTCCCGGAGCTAAGAATTACTACATAAAATTATAAGAAAAAGGTTCTTTGCAATAATGAAGCATTAGAAGAGTATCAGAGGTTATAGACCTCTACCGGCTTCTTAAATTAGAAAGGATATATATATGCTGATACGTATTCCTTCACGGATGGAAAAATATGATGAATAGTTACTATCTGGAGTACATCCGTTGACGTCAATGGGAGTGGCTTCTTTCCTCTATATATAGGAGCCGAGTTATCTGCGCTCTTCGCTCGCTCTTCTACTGTTGTTGGGTTCACCTCGTCAATGCTGGATGAGATTCTAGCGAAACGTCGGAACTGCGAATTTATGGACTGCAGAATGAACGGATGTACTCCAGATAGTAACTATTCATCATATATATATATATATATATATATATATATATATATATATATATATATATATATATTAATTGTAATTATACATTCTTTTTCTATACTACTTGTTTATATTTTACTAGTGATGTAAGAAAGAATTAAACAATTTCCAATAGTTATTAAATAGTGATACTTGTTTTCCAAAAATTCTTTGATTGAGAGAGCCATCTAGTACACAGACTTATCCTTGATACATGTGCAAGGAAGCCATATGTTTTGTTATGGCCTACAAACATTTAGACGAGCTAAAGTAAGGAAACTGTAATTGTTGAATTACTCGCATGTTTAAATAAACAAACAAAACCGTGTTATTATTATGTGTAGCAACTTAAAACACATTTAAATTTCATTACTGAAAGAATTAACGCAATCTTACAGCAAAAACATTGGCTTCATTAAATTAAGTTTATAAAGAAATGTTTGTTGTTGTTGAAAATTAATTACATTAAATTTGCTTTAATTTACTGCAAAACTTTACTTTTGTTGTGCTGAAACGTGTTGAAAGGAACAACCGCTGTTTGGCCGGAGCAGAAGGTTTTAATTATAACTTTAGGGGAAGCGAGCTTGTTAATATTTCTAGAGTTTTATGCAAACATAAGCTTTGCTGAAATATTTGTCCGCTCAAGTTAACAGCGTAAAAACAGTTTTGTTATAATTGAAACTATAAAACTTCTCGATTATATTTACGTTCTAAATATGTAGTTTAATCGTCAAATACACGAACATTTAAGTGAATTTTATGCTGAATATTTTATATGTTGTGTAAAGTTTGAAATATGGTCGATGTGGAGACGGCGTGAAATGTATTACTCAATGCTAGTGGATGCCAAGTACAGTGTAATAACACATTTATCTTTTCTTCTGAATATTAAACTCTTCCACTGTAATCCAGTTGGTGAAGCTTACGAGAGAAGGGGCAGGTGCTTCTCTTTCTTCTTACTTTGCTGTTATTACCTAATAATAGAAGCTTCCACAAAGATCTACAAGATAAAGAGAATCCTAGCTTCATTAAAGCATCTACGGATTTACTTGACCCTGTTCCATCCTTCTATCCAGCCAAGACTTATATCCTTATAAACTCCTCGAATATAATTTAGAATTAACACAATTCGTTATTTAAACCTAATTAATTTTTTTAATAATTAGTTAATAAGAGCTTAGCTAGTGAGAACATTAACAAAGGTATAAGTCAAAACAGTTGACTCAAAATCTCACCAAAATTTAGTTTTTAATAAACTAACACAATAGCTCACCACAGACTAGTTTCGGCGAAGATATCGCCTTCCTCAGTGCTTGGCTACTACTATATATTCCTCAGTATTAGTCAAGCGTTGAGGAAGGCGACATCGTCGCTGAAACTAGTCTATCTTGAACTAGTGTGTTTGTTGATTAAAAACTATTTTTTGTGAGATTTTGAGTTGACTGTTTTGACTTTTCCCTTTGTAATTTTTTAATGTTAAATAAATATTCACTAAGGTAATATGAGTCCTAGTAAACGGTTCCATGACTGTAATCTTACCGCAGTGTACAAGTAAACTTATTGTATGAATCAAATAGCCTATCATACTGCAATATATATATATATATATATATATATATATATACATAAAATATTTATATATTTCAATATTAAAATGGTCTTCGTAGACAATCCCTTACCAAATAATAACTGGATCCCTTATTAAACCATTGTGCACTATTTCATATCTTTAGTCTTAAGTCGATTTGCCATTGTGAGTATTATCGACTCCTAAAGACTGGAAAAAATAGTGAGAATAGATAGCATTAAGGAATCACTATTTTTAAATCAACACACACACACACATATATATATATATATATATATATATATATAATTTCCATGTTAATAAAGAACATATATGCTTATTTCATCAAATTTAAGGAAGGTCTTAGAATGCTAGTATTTTTAGGTTAACGATTTATCTTGAAACGACATCTCTTAGAAGGACGTTGTCTGATTTTGTTTATAAAATCATGTGAACTACTTTAAAAACTGCTTCCGCTAAAATTATTACTTCAAATAATTTTAATCAAAAGTAATTAATACAATTATAGATTAGAAAAATTAACAAACCAAGGATCATATTTGTAAGAGAAATTGAGCAACAAACCCTTATATATTGTTACAAACACTTACATTTTTATTAATATTGTTAACATTATGTTCAATAATTTTCTTATACAATCTTTCTTTTTAGTTAATTTTATTTTAATTATTTTAACATTTGTTGATTCCATCTTCGCGTGAGCTACTAGTAATCACTAAACACTTTTAAATGTTTTAAACTTGCCTATAGTAGCACTTACTTTGCTTAGTAAGTGCTACTATAGGCAAGTTTAAAACATTTAAAAGTGTTTAGTAATTATTTTAATTTATAAGTCTTGTACTTCCAATTTGAACAATGTGATTTTATAATTGCTTGAGATTTTGTGTGCACATTTTGTGACTGCGCACCTTTATAGATGCGTATTTTTAATCTGACTAGTGTTACGTTAACCTTGTTCTAAATACTTTGAATTCGGCACTAAAATAAAACATATTTTTTATAGCATCTTTAGGCTTTTGATTGATACTTAAATATTCCTATCAAATTTTAAAATTCTGCGATAAATTTATATTCACTATCAAAAGGAAACATCAAGTAGTTTTAAATAAAATGTCGAGGTTATGTTGAAATATCCATTTAACTATATACAAGCAACGATATCGTCAGTGAGGGCAAATTTTAATTTGCATCCCCATTCATAACTGAGTAAACGAGAATGGCCGACTACCTCCATTATAGATGGTGCTGTTTAATAAGATATTAAAAACTTTTAAAACCACAATTTGCTGTGGTCCATTTGAATTTAGTAGTTTAATGAAATTACCAAAAAAGTAAACAAGAAAATTACTACACGTAGTTTATGAGATTAATTGTACAACCTGCAGTAAAAAATTACGTGAGGCAGAACAAAAGTTTTTTATGTACTGTACTTTCTGTGATGAACATAAAAACAACATCTTAAAAACCTCTATGAAGAATAATTTTATGTTTAAACATATTATTGATAGTAACGAACGTTAATTTGGTTGTCCCAATTAAAATATGTCGCATAAAGAATCCAATTACAAAAACAGGTCATAACAAAAATGGTATAGGCCTATTTTAAAGGAAAGCGGCTAAATTCTGTTAAAAAAGTGAGCGATTTTAATATTTTTGCTTATGAGTCTGTTGTACATTAATTTCAAACTTTGTATTGTGTTTTAGTGTATTGCATGTTTAGACAGCATTAAACTTTTTTAAATGCATAGAAATCGTAAGTGACCACTTTTACACGTCCATTTAATCTTGAGTCAAAATAATTTTGACCTAACTTACAGCAAAGTTAGTGGCTACAAAATGTATAAATGAATACAAATGCTATTTTGAGTAATGAATGTATTTATAATCCAGTCCTAATGAAAGTTACTAATGATAGAATCCGTAGCTCCTAGAATGGATTCACACTTGACATCGAAACATTGAGTAATATTTTCAAAACGTTAATGAAAGGTGTCTCTACTTTTACCTTGTCCTTTAGAGTTAGTATTGCACTTAGCTCTACTATCTTTCAGTCCGTTTATGAGTACGCTTTGTGTTAAAAAGCTTCTGTGGTTTTGTGCATAGGTAAAATTGTAATATTTTCTAATAACTAGTTTTTATTTAATGACTTTTTCCTGTTGTGTTTTATTAGTTTTTTTTTTACATTTCAATGGCTATTAGATATTAGTTATTGTACTACAGACTATGTCCTTTAGTGGGGTAATTTATTATTTCTATATTTTTTTGAATAATTTTGACTTTCCACTTACTACATTCTTGAATAATTTTTCTAAACAATTTTAAACGCGTTGAATTGTTGAACCATTTTATACATGGTTAAAAATATATATCTCTTGCGTAGGGAGTTTATGGCTTAAATGTAGGCAATGTATTAAGATTCCTTAGTTCCTTGATTTTGTTTAATCTTATTTGAAATTCATATGTTTATAGAAAAATACTGTAGTTAGTTTCAAACTGATGACGGATAAAAATAAGTTAGTGCACATCCTTCAATGAAAATGACGAATAGTCTCAGAAACTATTCTGTTTAGTAAATCGGCGTTTGGTGGTAACTGATTATATTCTTTCAGTACTTACCTTTGTAAATGAAAATAAACTTATCAGGTTTTAGAAATGAGTAAATGTTAAAACGTCAAAATTGTAAAATAACTCGTTTAATTAAAATATAGCTCAGTTTCAAAGATAGATAAGTATAGATTAAATCCATTTCAGAATAATCTTTGTATGTTCATAAAGTCTGTTGAATATAAACTCACGTTAGGAATTTTAAGTTGCTTTTGAGTAGGTGGAAAATAATTGCATTGTTAACATTTATAACACTTTTCTTTTTTATTCCCATATTGTTTATCTATTCTTATATAATATTTAAATGGATGTTTTTTCCCATTTAGAAGCAACACTATATTCCCATTGTTTACATTTATAAGGTTTTGCTTTCTTTTGTATTCTCATAGCACGGATGTATGAGAAAGAAATATTTTCCGTCCTATGAGAATACACAACAAAGAAAGATAACCTTATAAATGTCAACAATGCGATTATTCTTCTGCTACTAGAACAGAATGGAGCAACCACATTAAGAGAGTTCACAAAAAAACCTTATAAATGTCAATGCTCAGATCTGATAAGGAAGGAATTGACTTACGGTGTGACCTGCTGTAAGTGATCACTTTTAGAAGGTTTCCATTACATGTTCTGTTTACTTTCTTGCATTTCTACTTCTATATCAACATTTAAATTTAGCCTAATTCTTTCTGAATTTGAGGAGACATATTTTCTTGGGTTTTCTAACCAATGATTTGTCACGTGCTTGTGAACTTTTTTTTATCTTTCCAACTTTGTTATTTTTTCATGAATGCAAAACAGCTGGGACGTGACCTATTTATCTCATGGTTTCCCTTTCTACTATAGTTATCTGTGTGTCTCGCATGTGTCATATATGCCTAGGCCTACTTCAAATTTCATTTTTCCTTTGGTAACAAACGTATTAAAATTATATTGTAATACAAAGTATGTAATTACATTACTTTTATAGAATAACTACTTTAACTTCACAGCTTTACCACTAGGGCAAAACCACATGGCTAACTTAATCAAGGTCTAAAACGAATCTGTTGGACAAATAATGGTATCTGTAAATTTATATTTACATTTAATGTTCTAAGCTAAAACATATTTTTGAAAACTATATTTAAAAAATAAGTTAGAAATAAGTGAGCCATTTTTATCCAATCCAGAAGACTTTGTCAAACCGCTACGGTGTGGACTCCATTTTAAACAATACAACTCTAAGATGATTGCTATATAATGACAGTGTTTGCATGTCCAATAGAAACGGCGCCAATCTGAGTGCCATCGCATACCCAACCAAGAGATTTTAGCTTAGAAAGAAGTAATATAACTTCAAAGGTCAGGCAAATATAACAAACAAGAAATTATTGGAAGTAACATTAACATGAGTAGCGCAGCATCAACTTAAATCAACATAAAGATTTTGTACATTTTTTTTTACAAACGTAATCCTTTATAACGTAATCAAGAATAATAAGAATATTATTTCTTGAATTCAACTTAAACTGAAACAAGATAAACTGAAAAAAAAGATTTCTTTGGAAAAAATAAGGCTACATTGAGAAAATGTTAAAGAAACTTGAGCTATATTTTAAAAAAACAAATATTTAACCATGTATATTTGAGTACATTTTTCTTCCTTTTCTAACATTAATATTTTCCTCTGTTGACGCGTTTCGGAATGACCCCATTTTCAAAACTTTAATTGTACTTTTTTGAAGTTTTGACTATTTATAATTTTGTGTTAAATGGAAATGTTTTATCACTTAGATGAAGATAGTTTAATATATATAAACCCGCTATTGGCGGGGCAAATTTTAAAAAATATGCCCTAAATTGCTCTTTTTCCTAATCCTCAACATGTGACAAAAAGCACTTCTAGACTATGGACTAAAACAAAGTTACATATATGAAGAATAAATGTATTTTAAAACAATAATTACTAAAAACACTCCTAAAATTCACATCTAAATATTCTACTGAACTCGCATGGTTACAAAAAAACCATTGGAACAAGTTCTAACTTCCGATGTTATGGTAGTTTATTCGTATGCTGTTACGAAAGAAGGAGAGCAGCGCTTTCTAGCAGTATCAAATTAAATTACTTCGAATGGATTGGCAATTTGAAATTACACTTTAAACGCTTTATTGCTAAATTCCGTATTAATTTAAATTAATTAAATTAATAAATTAAATTCCAATTAATTTGTTTTAGGTTTCCCAATAAACTATTTTTCACATAATTAATTTTGTAATTTTTCAATATTTCTTTGAGTTTTTCCCTTTCCATTATATTTTTACAAAGGTATTTCTAAGAACTTCTAAGTTATTTTTAATGTAGCATTTGATAATTTTCCTAACAGGTTTACTCCATTTTTTCCATATATTTTACTCAAAATACAACATTAAAAAAAAAACAAATCGTTTATTGTATCGATACTTAAATACTAGATAAAATTGGAACATAACCTAAATGTATCAATACACACAAAACTGAGTAAAATAAATATTTCTTCATAAGGTTATAATTTTGATGTAAATTAATGGTTGGTCAGAAATGACCAGTTTTGATAGTAAAAAAAAAAAAAAAAAAAAAAAAAAAAAAAAAAAAAAAAAAGGTTATAATTTGATATTTCTCCAACACTTTCAGATTTTTTGTTTTCATATATGTTATTTAATACTCATAACTAAAAGCATTGTAAAAGTAAATAATTTTATTTAATCCTATAAATAATACGCATTTTAGGCACAATCTATACAATAAATTGGAAGGATGAATTTTACCAACACTTATAATGTTCAAAGTAAATGTTATAAGCTTAGAAGTAAAATTAAATACTAAAAACGCTTGAACACAGTTGCGCACCGAAGGAGGGCCACGAAGGCCTGGAAGTCATCCCTGACCATCCTTATAAACAAAAAAAATTGAGTTCATCATCATTCATTAGAAAAGGTATAGTGAGCTGTTTATATACAGCAGAGGAGCACCGTAGGAAGTGGCCAAGGGAGCCTGGGCTCCTCTTGGCCAAGCCTGTAAAGAAAAATAAATTACGTGTATGGCCTAAATTGGAAAACATATAGTATGCATGCGCTGTATATAAATTTAGCTACCAAGATTTACCAATAAATAAGTGTTATTAATAATTTTTTTTGTTTTATTTGTCTCTGAAATATTAGGAGATTGGTTAATTAGCTAATTAAAATATTAATAATATTTAAATGCTTGAATAAAAAAAAGCTTTAGGAAAATTCCTTAATAATATACAGCTGTTGAGTTGGCGCCCTAAAGTAAAACAAAGTAGGATGCATGGAAGTAATTTGACTGATTTCAGGGAATATTAAAATCCAGTTGATGTCCCCCTTGTTGTTGATGTACCTGGACACCCTGAAATTCTGGGTGCGCCACTGATAGTATAGTACAAGTACAGAACAACAGTACAGTAGTAGTGGAAGTGTCAAGTGTTATGTACTTATCCAGCGGTGAATAGGAAAGAACAGCAGACATTAAATCAGTTTTTAAATAAAAATAACATACTGTAGCAGAAAAAAGATCAAGTTTCACACAGTGATAAGGTCATAATGCACAGCAAAATGAAATTCCAGCTCCATCAACATCCATTTTAGGAGCTTTAGGTAATTAGCAAATTAAAATGTTATTATTATTTAAATGCATCAATAATAAAAAAGCTTCATGAATTTCCCTTCAAAATACACAGTTGCTGAACTGGCACCTTAAAGTAAAATAAAGAATACATTGAAGTAACTTGACTGATTTAGGGGGATGTTACAACTGAGGGATTATTTTATCACTTAATAGTTACTGTCTATACAATCTTAAAAACGTTCTTGACTTCTATGGCCATTTTGACGTCTCTCTGCTATCGTCAGAAGGTGTCAAAAGTAGGCTTTATTATAATTAATTAACAATGTAAGTTTTAAAGTGGTACAAACTCAAATTTTCCCATCCATATCCTCTGTTGCTATTGTCCTTAACCCTCCTTAAAGAAATTCTAGGTGCCCGCTGCTTGAACTTAGATTAGTATTTAACACTTGCCTATATTACATAAACACTATACACATCAACATTAGGTTTGCACTGGAAACAAAAAACAATCAACGTTTCCAAGACCTCAAAATTACAAAACAAAACAAACATTTAGAACATACAGAGAACTTACCATCACAGACAGAGTTATATACAACACTTCTAACACAACATACAACACAGACATCCCGCTCTCTAATCCATGATATAGAGACTAATTAGCATACATATGAACATTGCCTAAAGAAATAGAAACAAACAAAACCTGGTAGGTAACTTGATATACAAAAAACAACACACATCTCAAAAAGCAACAATAGTACAAAATTAAGAACTAGTTAATAGCTACATACTTTTAAAAACTAAATACAAAGTCATTTTCAGTACAATAAACACAACCAAATACACCTACAACAGATAAAAACACTCCAGAATAAACACAACAGAGCAGGCATATACAAAATCACATGCAACGACTGCCCTTACTTCTACATCGGACAAATAGAAGGAAACTTCATTCAGTGATAAAAGGAACACACAAAGGCATCGAAAGTACAAGACCCAAATGAAATTTTACCTTATATTAATAGAACGCACTATCTCATAACCAAAATTGACACAAATCTAGAAATTCTACGTTTCATCAAAAAAGCATTTAACTAAAGACAGGAGAAAATTTAGAATTATACAAACACAACAAAAACCAACTACCACACATACTAGTAACGAAACACACAAACAAACACTAAATTAGAATACATAATTAACAACTAATTTATGAAGAATAACACATCACAGAACACCAAAACACCACTAATTCACGATAACATAACACAATTGAGCAACAGTATTGTTGGTAACTCACGGCATTGAACAATGCACTGACCGCATATGAAATGCGTCTACTGAGAAACATTAGTAAGTAGTGGTTTTTTGTCAAAATTGAGATGGAAATATCAATTTTTTTAAACAGAAATTTATTGATTTGTAAAAATGTTATTTTAATTAAAAATTTCTAAATTTTGACTTTCCTTTATAAGGTAAGTAGCTGACCTAAACTTTATTTGCTGACTGCCCCTGGTTTTGACCCCTCAAAACCTGAATAAATGTTTTTTCCTGGACTCCAATAGCAAACTGCCAGTTTTTTCAATCAGCAATGTGTCTCTTTTCCTCTGAAAACTTCAACACGTTTTTACTAATTCATTATTAATTTGGATATACATTTTAAAATTGTATTTAAAAATTTGAGTAATTCTGTTAGAATTTATGATTAATAGCAAAGTGTTTGAAAAAATCGTTAAAGTGGCATGACAAGACTTAAAATGTGTTTTAGCCACCATTCTCCCTCACAGTATCTTAAACACATCAATTAATGATAGAAAGTGAAAAAACCTTTAATCGATTTTTAGCAACAAATTATTATTATTCTCTGTGATTAGTTTGTCCCCATAGTAGATTCATATAAATCTAATGTACATCTCTGCATTGGAAGTTTGCACCCTTTCAATATTTAATGTGTGTAAAATCTGCCCACAGGCAATTCCATTTAAACATCTCTAGAGTAGACTAGAGGTTTTATTTGTTTAAAATATCCAAACCTACTTAGATTACAAAATAAACCAAGATTTATTCACAATTTATTTTTAGGCTAAATTCCTACTTCTTTTTACCAGCATATTGAAATTATGTTTCTCATTATTCTGCATTTATGGCTTTAAATTTTCAATATTTTCCTTTTTTGTAATGTGAGGGATTCATGACATTCATATAATAAAAGACCTAAAAATCAACACTATCTATTGATTATAATTGGATTCCATCAAGATGAAGAAGATGTAAATAAATGTTTCCAATTTCCATACTATGACGCGTATCCATTTACATGCAATTTGCAAATTCTATCCAGAGTTCATCAGTCATAAATGTGGAAACTAGAGATAAAGATTTAGTACCATATCCTTCTACACAGTACTGTATGGTACGGTGTTTGACACAGTGGTTTTATTTAACTATTTAAACATTTGTGTTTTCTTGAGTTTTGTGGTTTTTTGGTTTTTTTAGTTTAGAAGTTTTGTAACTTTAGTGAAATCTTAACCCACTATATGTAAAACAAGTAATAGAAAATCAGTGAATACAAACAATAAAACTGTAAAATCAGGTAAAACTACTTGCAAAATCAGCTCTAAAAACAAAAATCAACGAAGGAGGGACTCATATCACTCCCCCTCTTGAATCAACAAATTCCTCAGCTTCCCTCACTGACATAGTGATCATATAATCTGAAGAAACATTGCCTGAGACTTCTTTTTATGTTTCAGGACTATCAATGAGAGCCATGTTAATCCATTTCACTTATCAGATATGTTTGTATTTAAAGAAACTCTGAGAAATGAAACATAAACGACACAAGATACAAAGAGTATCTTAGGTTTTTGTGAGATCAAGAACTGTAATCAAGAGACAAATCAAAAAATTTGTAACTAAGGACGTATCCTTAGTTTTTCAGTTTTTAGATCTGACTTTGATATAGAATATTGAGCTAAGGGACACCAGGAGCTATTCTAACTCAGGACTGAATTGATGATGCTGCTCTAAACCTAATAGCTAGCTTATAAGCAGCAGCTATTCAAACAGCTGTATTGTACAAGCTTACCAATCATGCCCCCTTGTAACAACTTGAACAAAAAGACCTAATAAACTAGTTACATACTACATTTTATTGGTGGCCAATTTTAACACTCGCCAGATTTCATCAGAATCACCATTATGCAACTCATGAAGACATTTAGCTGAGAGTTTTAGATTAGAACTGGACTTAGATCTACTAAAAGACAGTTCTCAGATACATTTAGCAGTATCTACAGGAGGATGGACTGCTATTGACTTGGCAATGTGCATTCCTCCTTTGGCTATTAAGTTGACATAGTCAGTATCACCTGATATGCAAAGTAGTGATTACATTCCCATTAAGATCTCTTTGTGACTCCTACCCTGTTGTGTTCAACATCTCCATTGATACCTGAAAAAGCTTCTCAAACAGGTAAAGACAAAACCCATCACAGTAATTATAAACCCATCTATCTTACCAGCACATTACAAAAACTACCAGAGAAGATATTCAACTGGCGTCTGTTCTGGTAACTAGAAAGAATGTAATCAATGTATCCATTGATCAATTGATCTATTGACTTGGTTTTGTTAGAGTCTACCATTCGAAATACCTTTCTCTTGTGACAAACAGCTGTCGCTCTTTTCTTCTTTGATAAGGCATATGTATGGTATGAAGAGAAGAGAAATTCTGAATATCTTAATATCATAGGATATTCATAGTAGTATCATTCTTGCAATCATGAAAATTTTTCTATTTAATGGATCTTTTATAATAGATCTTGGAGATACTAATCTAATCACTATAAACCAGAGAATGGTGTTCCCCAGGGTATCATTCAGAGTATGGCACTGGTTGCTGTTGCCATTAACACTGTAACTGCCAACCTACTATCTCTGCTTCAATGTTCCCTAATTGTAGACAATTTTCTTATATATGTGGCTCCTCAAAGTATGGCAACAGTAAAAAGGTCCCTTCAACTAATAGTTCACAGTTTCCAAAAATTGTCAAACTTTTAAGCTTCAAAAACCCCTAGTGTTTAGCCATCATCATATCCTTTATCTTGATGGTATGCTCCTCCAAGCTTATAATTTTAGTTTTTTGGAGTTTCATGTGCTTCTAAAAGTGATCTCCAGGCTATTCAGGAAATTTACTTTAAGAACCCTCTAGTTCAAAACATTCTCTATTCAATAGACAGGATCCAATTATGGAGTATCAAGGTATCATTTTACTGGATACCTGGTCACTTTGGAATACTTGGAAACACAAGATCAAATTAAAGTGAAAATGGCTAAGTAGTAGGCTAGGTTACCATTTAAGCAACGATATGGCATCTGATTTCATACACAAAATAAAGTATACACTACTCCTTGAATGGAATGAGGAGTTGCCAACTGTGAATAGAAACAAGATGAGGGAAATTAAAAATGTCTGTCCATGGAGGTCTTCAATTTTTTGGAATCATAGAAAGGTAGTGGTGATAACTTAGCATCTGCCACTTGTTAACACATAGATACATTAGTGCAACATAAGGATCCTCCAACATATCAGTTTTGTGGAGGTACCATCACAGCCAATCATGTTCTGCTTGAATGTGATGAATTGACCTAGTTTTGTCAACATTCACATATTTAAAGCAATATAAAGTTGGTGTTAAGGGACAATAATACAACTACTGACTATGTCATCTCTTTTATGTAATAAAATTTAAATATTGCCATTTTTTAAATTTTAGTCAAACAAATTTAGTTTAGTTTTAATTTTAGATTGTAGTATTTATTCTTGAATTTTACAAAGTTCGGATAGTCATAAACTATTGTTTAAGTGATTAATATAGTATTTAGTTGTTACCTAATATTTTTTATAACCTAGTAAAACTGTTCTATCTTTAAATTGTGTAGTAGTAGATAAGTTTTACAATTTAGTAATAGATATTTACTTTTAATTTCCTAGATTATCTTATATCATTATTTTGACTTGGCAATGATTACCTTGTTTGGTTTTTTACCGGATAATAAAAATAAAAATCTCTATCAGCTATAAAACAATTTATTTGAGCTCATTCTGAAGTGCCAAATAAACAAAAATAATTGTTTATGCAATTAGTGATATAGAATACTTCATTTACATTTCCAAGTTAAATTTAATGTATAGCTATAATTAAATGATACTTAAGTAAGTGAAACACGTAAGCAAGTAAGCCATTACGTATTCACTTAGCTCAGTATCATTTAATTACAGTTTATACTTTGATTTAAAGTAGGAATGGAATCTGTGGCAGGGTTTGGGTGCGGTGTTGTCAGTTCGAATGCAGTGACTCAATGCACCATCGTCAGCAGAAGAACGAAGCAAGCTACAGCACTAGTAAATTACTCCACCACAGCTACGATGAAACTAAGAGACGAACAGAAGTTTAACGTCGAATTGACAACAAGGCTCACCCACGCAGCAAGATGTGAACTTCTTATTCGCTCAGATGCCGGTATCCCCCACTACCTCTGGCCAATTTCACCTACGTAGAATCCTATTCTGTTTTAAATCAAACTATAATCAGTGAATTCAAGATGATTACAACAAGCAACTTTAAATTTTTAAGTTAAACACTCTATGTAGGAATTTGTAATTTCTTTTATTATAACCTTCTTATGTAAAGAAAACCTTGAATTTGTTATGGAATTTTAATAATTGTGATAACACTTTATCTATCAACAGCCATTTAAGTTCACCCTGAAATAAAAACTTTTTGTGTTCACTGTCCATTCCTAACTTATCCAAACCTAACTTCAAAAACTTCTATACATACACTCTAATGTGTCCATTGTACTAAAGGAACATCTTGTCTAACTTTAATCAGTTGCCATACCTACCTATTCTGACAATCTACTTCATTTACTTTTACATAGTTGTTTACATATTTGAAAACGTCCATCGCAGTTGTTTTCCTCAAAGACTGACAAACATTTCATTTTCAATTAATCTACTCAAATCAAATCACCTAGAGCAAATAAATTTAGCAATGACTCTCCTGCAATGTTTATACTCTCATGAGGTCGAGACAAAAATTACTCAGTTTCAAAACATTAGTGACATATGATTTCACAGTTTCCAACATCAATTCCCCTTTTCATGATTGTATTTGATAACAGATTTCCATTTATTTGTTTGTTACAATTTTTATCAAATATATATATATATATATATATATATATATGTATAATTAATAAATTAAAAATATTTCAAAAACAAGAAATATTCATCAAAACAAAATATATTCATTAAAAATATTCTTGTTTTTGAAATATTTTTAAAATAATAACTATATTACAAGAAAACATATCACCATATTTAATATATATATGTATATATATATATATATATATATATATATATATATATAGCATAATATTTTTGTACATGTATAATAAGTTTCACTGAAATGTGAGCTGGGCCCTTCTTTGTGAATAATAAGTTTCACTGAAATGTGAGCTGAGCCCTTCTTTGTGAATATCAAAAATAGCTTAAAAGTCATTCTTGTACACAGTTTGTTCCATGTGTAAACATTTTCCATATTCTTTGTGAATATCAAAAATAGCTTAAAAGTCATTCTTGTACACAGTTTGTTCCATGTGTAAACATTTTCCATAGTTGATATAGTTACAGAAAAAATTCTTTTTCTTGATTTAAAATAAATCTTAAATTTTCTTCTTATTCAGGAAAATTAACAACTTACTTAACATTTCAGCTGCCAGGACAAAACTTCATAAAGCATGTTTAAGTCTGTATTTAGCTCATTACTGTAATTATGCAACATCAAAAATTTTCTAATACTGAAAATGGCAATGGTGTAGCAATTATTTCTTACTTTAAATCTCGAGAGGGTAAATAATGTCATCAGTGCAAATATATTGAAAAAAATATCAATGGCATTATATCTAAAATATATAATATGTTGAATTTTGTTGTCCATTACGTTCGGTGAATCTTAATTAATCACTTTACATTAGCTTATGACTATCCAAACTTTAATTTTTGTAAATTTGTGAAAACTTACTGAGACAGGATGTTTTCGATCGCTATGTGGTGATCTTCATCAGTGTCTTCTGCTTGGAGATGTTGGGCTAAGCGGTGACAGTTTTAAAGGCACGTTTTCGATAGTATCAAAGAGTATGTGTGACTTGTATTGAGTTTGTTTGTTTGTTTAATATTTTTATACTTTGTGTTTTTGTGTGTCTGTAAATTTCATATTGTTCTAGTGTGTTGAAATGTGGTACTTTTTGTTGATGTGTAGGATTTCTAGGTTATAGTAAATGTCTGTGTATTTGTGTCCAGTTTCTTTTATGTGATTGTAAAATGTTGAGTTGGTGCTCTGTTTGTGTTCCTCGATTCTTTGTTTAAAGCTGCCACCTGTTTGTCCAATGTAGAATTTGTTGCAGTTGTCGCAGTTTAGTTTGTATGTGTCTAGTGCTTGTAGTTTAGCTTTGTTGTTGGTGTTGTGTTGTACTTTGTATTGTAAATTGTTATTTGTTTTGTATGCTATTTTGTATCCTGTTTTTTGAAATCTGTGGTATATTTTATTTTATGTTTTGTTTATGTATGGTATTGTAATGTAATTGTTTTCCCTGTCTGTAGTGTTAATTTTAGTGTTTTTTTGTATATTGTGCCATAGTTTGTCTATTAATTGTGGTGTTGTATTTATTTGTACATGCTAAATATTTAATGGTGTCTAGTTCTTTGTTTACATTTTCTGTGGTCATTGGAACTTCTTTAAGTCTATGGGGCATGGATCTGAAGGTAGCGTGTTTGTGTTGGATAGGGTGGTTTAAGATGTTGTGAATAAGGTCTGTCGTTGTGGGTATCATGTAAATGTTGAAACTGTGTTTTTCTGTTTGGCTTTTTGTTAGAGTTAGGTCAAGGAAGTTTAGGAATTGATTGGTTTCAATCTCTGAAGGGAAGTAGAGTTTTGGGTGTATTTTATTAGTGTAGGCGAGGAGTTTTTCGTATTGTCGGGTGTGGCCTCTGTATATTGTTATATCATCGACATGTCTTTGCCAGTAAATGATTTTGTGTGTGTGTGTGTGTGTGTATTGTTTGTGAGAATCTTGGTGTTTTCTATGTGTTGCAATAAAATTTCACTTAGGACACTGCTGATAGGACTTCCCATGTTTAGGATTTCAGTAACATGGGTTTTAGATAAGTTGTTCTGTATTAATTGGATTTCTAGGATGTTGAGAGTTTCGGATACGGGTATGTTGGTGTACATATTTATGTCGAGTGATATTAATGTTAAATTGTGTGGTAAGTTTATGTCTTTTATTTTATTTATGAGGTTTGTTCTTTTTTTGTGCGTGTTGTCTAGTTAATAGATTGTCTGATTATTATGTCCATGTGTTTTGCTAGTTTATGTGCAGGGGTATTTTGGTAGTTGATGATGGCTCAGATGGGGACATTGGGTTTGTGAATTTTAGGGAGAGCGCAGAGAGTAGGTGAATTTTATTTTAGGTGGTATTTTTTCTTTTTGCTGATAATGTATTTGGAAGTATTAATTAGGCTGTTGATGGATCTGTATGTAGTTGTATTATATTGTTATGTATTATGTAATCATTGATTTTCTCATTAAGGCTATTCTGTTTTTATGTGTGTTTCTGTGTTCAAGTTAATAGATTTTCTGATTATTTTGTCCATGTATTTAGCTAGTTTATGTTCAGGGGCGCATATAATAATTATAACAACATAATTGTTATAATATCTTACTTTATGTGAATTGGCTTTTAAAATTCAGTAAATGGAGCCTTTCTCTCTTTGTTTATTTTACTATGGTTGCTAATAGTTCTCACTGACACCAACAGTGGAGCATTGTACAGGCTGTAGTAGATGTTTAGTACTGAGTGTACTAAAGTATCAACAATACATAAGTCATGGTTTTCAATTCTTCTATAAATTACAAAATCTATGAATTTGTAAAGACACTTAAAATATTCTCTTATTTTTAAAATGTAACCAAAAGGTTGTGTATAGTTAAAATTTCATTAAAATTGAAAAAATTTTAATTCATCCTAAAAACCATGTAAAACCATTCTAGTCAATCACTTACTAATCGGTAGTCATTTAATTCTAGAAAATCAACTTTAAGATATATGTAATTATTGTGTAACTGAGTGATTACTTTTCAACTTACTTGCTGATGTGATTCGAAACAATCTTTTTATTTACGAAGCGACGATTGTTTCGAAACCCATCAGCATGTAAATTCAAAAGTATTCACTTAGTTATACAATAATTTAATAGTTTAATCAGTGAATTCAAAATGGTTACATCAAACAATTTTAAAATATTTGTTTTTAATATTTCTTCTTTAACACAGTTATATAATTTTCCTTAAAACACAAAACATATTAGTTCTTTACCTTTTGTTTTAGCTCAACTTGTATGGTCTAAAATGATTGCTGCAATTTTTGGACAATTGATTGCTACAAAGGTTTGGGCCATTGTTGCAGTAATTATTCCCAAAATAACTTTTTATATTTTCCTCCATCCATTTTTCCATGTATATCTGCTAGTTTTTTTTACATTAAAATGTGAACTGTGCAATAGCAATACATTTTTGCTACTAGCATGTAGTAATACCAACCACAGTCCTAGATTTAAAACATTTAAACAGACTCACACTCAAACTACTGAAAAACATTTGTTGTTCACTTCTACCAGTTTTTCTCTACATTCATGGCTTACTTACAGAATGGGTATTAATAACACATGACTCATCTATGTATACAATAATTTTATTATCAATTTTTTTACTTGATCTATCTTTCTATTTTCTTACAATAAATTCTCCTCATAAATTTTTTTGTCAAGGAATTACTTTATTAATAGTAACTTTTATCGATCATTAAATGCTTTGACCTAACAATAAATAAATGAAACCTCTAAAACCACAAAAACGTTTTAGATGTAGTTAATAGTGAAAACTACAAAAACTTTTCATAAGAGTTAATGAACTTTTTTATTAATAGCTTCAGATGAATAATAATAATATTTTTTCTTTAGTTGAGAAGATTTATGAAAACTGTCTTTGTTAGACAATTATTTCAGATTACTTTGCTAACAATAGTAGTCCTCTAATGTTTAACCTTTTACTGAAGATTTTAAATCTGACTATTTCAATTAATTTTTTTCTTATTAATTATCTCTACTAAACACTTGTAAACATCTACAACTTACCTATAGTAGCACTTGCTTATATTTGTTGAGGACAGCCGTTTTGGGAGATGTGTCTCATTGTCAACTCAGACCGTAACTGATCTCAAGGTTTACGTAGGTTAGGGTATTAGGGTGGGGTGGGATATTATGGTTGTGTGGGTGTATTTTGTGAGTATTAGGAGCTGTGATGTCAAAAAGTGCGTGTGAGTTGTAATGTAATTGTGTATTGAGTATGTGAGTAGGGTGTAGTTTGAAGTGTCTGTATATTTCGTATTGTTCGGTTATGTATCGTTGTTTATTTCTGTGTTGTTTATGAAGAATTTGTAGGTTAGATGTTATGTCTATGTAGTCATGTTTACTGGAGTTGAGGTGATCGGCGAAGTTTGATTGGTAGTTATTGTATGTAGTGGTTTTATATGTTCTTGGTAACGAGTGTAAAAGGACCTCCCTGTCTGGCCTATGTAAAAACTGGGGCACTAACTGAAAGTTAGTTTATAAACTCCATTGGTGCTGTAAATGTCATCGATTTTGTTGTTGTGTTTAAATTGTTTATTGAGAGTGTTGTGTGTGGATTAGGCTATTTTGTAGTGTGTTGGTTAGATTGTGGGTTTTTGGATGAACAGTATGGTATTGATAAGTATTTTATGGGATTGTCGTGTTGTGTGTTTGTATTTGGGTTATTAGGTTTATTTTTTGAGCAGTTGTATAATTTGTCAATCATTGTTGTGTTGTATCCATTAGTTTGTGCTGGTTGTTTTATGGTGCCTAACAGTGTTTTAAGCAGGCCATATATCATGGTGTTGTAAGCGGCTAGTTTATCTTGGTAAGGGTGGTTTGAGGAGATGTGAATGGTTATATTGGTACTAGTGGGTTTATGTTGGTGGTATATGTTGAATTTATGTGTTTGTTTGTCTGTATGTTTCATTGTAACGTCTAGGAAGTTGGGAGAGTTTTGTTGTTCTGTTTCAATGGTGTATGTTAGTTTTGGGTGTATGGAATTATGGTGTTTTAAAAATATGTGTGTTCGGCATGTGTTACCTTTATATAATGTTATGATATCGTCGACGTATCTGTACCAATAAATTATGTTTTCTAAGTACTGTATTAATTGTTGTGTAAAATGTGGTTTTGTTCAATATGGTGTATGAATATTTCTGCTAAGATGCTAGCTATGGAGGAACCCATAGGTAGATCATTTTTTTTATTGTAGAATGTGTTATTGTAGGTGAAGTAATTTTGAGATGTGATTAATTTTGTAAGGGGGATGATTTGTCAATGTGTGTATGTGGTGTATTTGTGTCTTCAAGTATGTTTTTGAGGATGTTGGTTTCTGGAATGGGGATGTTGATATATATATATATATATATATATATATATATATATCGAAAGAAACTAAAGTGGAATTGTGTGGGGTATTTAAGTTTTTTATTTTGTCTATTAGATTTAGGTTATTTTTTATGCTACAATGATTATTAAATTTTAGATGGTTTCTGATAGTTTTGTTGAGAATTTGGTTAGAAGATGAGAAGGGGCACTTGAGTGGTTGATTAGTGGACGTATTGGGATGTCTGTTTTGTGAAGTTTGGGCAGAGCGTTTAGTTTAGGGGCTATTGGTTTTATTTGTTTTAGAGGCTTTTGGTGTAGTGTGAGATTATAAATTTTGTTTTGTTGATTGCTTCTTTGATTTGAGCGTTGTATTTTGTTCTTAGGTCTTCTTTTAGTGTAGTGATGTTGTTATTTTGGATGAAGTTGTGTACTTTTTTGTTGAGGTTGTTATTGTCAATAATTACCGTTATGTTGCCTTTGTCAACTTTGGTTATGGTTAAATTTTGTTTTTGATGTATTTTTATTTTTAATTCTTGGGAGTTTGTTTTGAGGGGTTTAATTTGAGTTATTTTGTGTTTTATTTGGTGTCTAATTGCATCTTGTTGTTCTACTGGTCAACTGGTGTGTTATGTTGGATTGTGTTTTCAAGATCTAATATTAGAGTTTTGGTGAAATTTTGTTGGCTGTATTTGGGTGTGATGTGTTTTAAGCCTTTGTCTAATAGTTTTATTTTGTTAACTGAAAATGTTATGTTGGTGAGGTTTACAGTTCTGGGGTGAAAAACGTGTGTTGTATTAGTAAACTGTGTTGGGTGTTGGGGGTTTTTGAGGTTATGTATTTTTTTGTTATGTAGGCCTACAAATTTAATTTTAAGTAAGTGCTACTATAGGCAAGTTGTAAATATTTACAAGTGTTTAGTGAAAACTAGTAGCTCACGTGAAGATGGAATCAACAAATTATCTCTGGCTACTTATTTCCTATTACTTACATCCTTTTCCACCAGCCAGTAATAGCAATATAGAGTCCCTTATGTTTTTGCTAATTATCAATAGCATATCTTATGATTACTCTAAATACTTGTAAGTTTCTCTTGGTCATTAACATTCTCTAACAAGGTCTGTGCCCATTTCAAACGGTTGGTTAAAATTATGCAACCTTAAATCTTGTATTTTTTATTTTTCAAAAACTTTGAATCCCAGCAATCACTCAACCTTACACATCAAGACTGGCTAACAATGGTCACCAATATGTACAAGCAAAGAAATGACAAATATTTCCCATGGAAGTAATTGACATGCTGTGTGGACTGTAGAACCATGATGTTGGAACTACACGATCACATAGCTATTAAACTGTTCTCCTAATGTTGGCTTGAGGAAGTTCCTCCTTAATTCCAAAGTTCAAATTAATGGGTCTACTCTCAGTATAATTACCAAAAGTAACAATAAGGTCATGTCAGAATAAGAATATATTTATTTCAATACATAATACACCTATAAGTTTATATGTATTATTCAAAATACATGTTTCAAAAACTATGCAGTTATATTTTTATGTGCAGTGTAAAACTTTAGGAAATGATAGGACCGAAAGGAAATATGCAATGAACATATGTCCAAAAACACTTCAATTTCCTTCTGGCCGCCATTTTGTATTTTTCAGGAAATATAGGCCTACTATATCTTGAGAACAGATAAACTTATTTCTACAAAATGTGGTATATACCTACGTAATGACTAGGTTTCCTTTTTCAGTAGATAATGAAATCTAGAAAAATTACTTCTATAATCTCCAAAACAGCAGCCATTACTATTTTAAATCATTAATATCACAATAACTATTAGTTTTATCAAATTTGGCTTTCATAAATAAATTGATGACTTTCATTATGAAAAACATGACGCCTTATTTTTTAAAATCAGTTAGAAAATAAATGATAAATGGAAGAAAACCTACAGGTTTATCTCAAGTAATTTATAGATAGTGGTGGCACTAAGCTATCAAGGCCCTCTGAGATCAAAATTTAAGGGGCCCTCATTAATAAAATTGTTAGTAATAAACTATCTCAGAAAAGTGTATTCTATTATAGCCTGCTTGGTCTTTTCACCTATTTCACGTCATTGACTGAAATAACTTTTTCTTTAATAATGTTACACCACAATAATGCGAATTATTTATTTGAATACCTAAAAGAGAATTGAAAGGTCTAAGTAAAAAAAATAAAAATCACAAACTAATCTAAACATCATATTACAGTGTCAATTAAGTTAATCATAACAGTAAAATTAATTCCAATTTAATTATATCCAAATAATTTGTAGATCCTAAGCTACGTTTTGCCAGGAAAAGTAAGTAGGTAATTTTATAGCTATCTTTGGTCTTCAGTTTGTGCAGCTCATACATAGATAAGTGATCAGAACATTCTCCCACTATACAGCCGATTTTTTTTCACAGGGTTTGGTATTTAAATATTTACAAAGTTTTTCTCAGTTTACTGTTCTTCTTATCTTCTTTCCTGAATGTAAGAAACCGGACAACATTATTGCTAATATCAACCCTTTGCGTTATTTCATGTTCAATATAGCTGTGTCACTAAGAGTGTATGCATATAAGCACTATTAATTTATGGGGTTTTTATTTTTTAGAAAGACAATTTCGATCTATAATAAAACAGGCATGCATGGTCACAGTGTTAATATTTTTGCTAAACACCCCACAAGCCAAGCAATAAACACTTTCTAAGAAGGAAAGTTTAATAACAGTATGAATATCTGTTCTTTAGGTAAAATAATAATTATTTTTATAAAATTTATTAAGGTTTAACAAATTTCAAAAATGTTGGAGCTATTTTTTTTAGTAAAACTACATACACCATCTTAAGTATGTTACAATCTTTAGAAAATGCATCTAATTAGGTTTCAAAATCTCTTCTTAAACTCACCTTAAATGTCTTTGAAGTATGACCTAAAAATTGATCGATTATAGTAAATTCTGTTATTGATACAATTTCATATTCATACTATTCCTACACAAATTTCTTTTTCGTTTTAAAACATTATAATTCATTAACTGCAAGTCTCTTCTTTCAGTAAGGTTTTAGTGGGCTCAATTTAATAAATTAAATCAAATTTTATAACAGCTTTAGTGAAGCGAACTCCTATGCCTTCAAGTGCTGCCGTCTTTCATTTCCGTTCGTTAGGAATCAATTGAGACATATAGTTTTTATTTTAAAGAAAAATTACATACTTTTTCAAATAAAATGTCCCATTCTTCCAAATTAAATTATTAATTTTGGGGGGAAACGTTTCAAAACAATAGTATTTCATAAAAAGATA
Organism: Prosapia bicincta; assembly: GCA_036971475.1. Classification (NCBI taxonomy): domain Eukaryota; kingdom Metazoa; phylum Arthropoda; class Insecta; order Hemiptera; family Cercopidae; genus Prosapia; species Prosapia bicincta. Next base: position 142,273,982 of record JBAIZL010000001.1, on the reverse strand, counting down.
TTTTGAAACTAACTATTTAAATAAATAATCTAGTGTATAAGTCGCAAGATATAGCATGAGACCTGTACGGGCCATGTTCAGTGACTTATTTGACACTTATAGTGATGGGTCGCTATAGGCATCATTCCATCACAACCTCTGTGTCTTTTTCTTCCCTCACAGTAGCTGTGTAGGCCTAGAGGAAAACTTGAAGTGTGTCTCCTATACAAACGACACACTTCTCCTACACAAACATCCGAGAAAGAATATCTAAAGAAAGATTTGAAAACAGTAATATGTTATAACAGTCCTGGAAAAGTAATGGATTTAGTATTGGATAAAATGCTTGATGAAATTGGGATAAACAGCCTGATGAAATAAGTCTGACTTGCTCATCAGGGATGGAGGAGAGTTTGTTAAAGATATCTCCAAAATAATGTCTGTCTTGTTCCCCACTGTAGCTAGATGGGAGAGGGCTAGTAATACCCGGCCTTTCACCTCCACTGATTGGCGAACATCTCTCATGTGCATCTGAAGTCCCTTGCTATATCTCATGAGTTAGACACTCTATGGCTCATAACGTTTTAATGTTTTTCTTAACATCCTCTCAAGTCTAAAGTAAAAGGTTACCACCACATCCCAAATTTTGACTCCTCATTTTAGGGTAATAAAGGTTTTGCAACTAGCATTATTGGCATTACCATGGATAATGTGAACATGGAGATAACAAAAATATACATTCGTTGACACTTGCCTTTGTACCTCATAGAGGTTTTGTTTATATTTTGAATTTGTGTTTGTAAATAAATAATAATTTCAATTACAAAATGTCATAATAATAGAACTAATATTTGAAAAAAATTACGTATATGATTCCTTTTTTTTCTAAATAAACTCTTTATAACCAAACTATAAAATAAAACAAAATATTTCAGATAAAAATAGTTCTACTTTTTATCTATTACTTTTCTCTTAACTAAAATTGACCATAAACTAACACTTTTACAATGAGTAACTTTATCTTACCTCCTCCAGACTAAAGGGAGGCATGAAAAAGGTCCTTTAACTGAATAGGCCTAGTTTCTATTCCCTTAGGAAGCCGTCTTTCTATTAGAAAGTGCTAATAGTGTTGTTAGGAGGCCAGGGGCAGTATTGGGGGGGGGGGGTACAGGAGGGCGTATAAGAATGACTATAAGTAAAAATTTTAATACTCAAATTTGTTTACTCCTATATGCTACCTTATTTATATACTAATTTCTATAAAAAGTATAAAGTAAATATTTACTAGCGAATCTCTTTACAAGCTGCCAAATCACTTACCAACAAAGATGATTTTTGAAAGGTTAAAACCAAAGCAGAGTTTTTGCCCCCACCCTCAAATCCTTTTGTGAAATCCAGCTCGTGTAGAGAGTAGAATAAGTGAGACGCATGTTTTTTGTGATGTACAACTCATCATATCGGCGATTTGTTTATTATTTAAATTCACGTTTTATTAACCGCTTTTTAATAACTGTTTATTTTTGTATTCTTGTTCAGCAATTTCCTTGCTAAAATCGCCTTGTGGAACTTTTCTCCGTCGAGCTATATATTGCTGTAAACAAGAAAAAGAGATTTGGGTCACCAACAGTGTTAAACAAAGAGATACCTTTACATCACTCCACCGTTTCATTCTTCATGAAGCAAATGCTCTTCATCAAGTTTGAGTTGAAATATCGTAGCGAGCTGGAATATTAGTACGACCTTTGTTATAAATTTATTACTCACTATCTAGCTTTAACTTTCAATTCAGGCGTGTTTTTTTTTTAATTGCCATACGTTGTGTAATCAATAGTTTCTTTCATTGGTAAATGTAGTTGGTTACGATCCGGCATAACCCTTCTGCTATAGATACATGCCAAATAAGTTTATTAGTCTGGCAAACCTTTATGATTGAACAGTAAATTCGTAATATAAAATTGTACTAATACTGAAATTAATTTTTTATTGGTCAGTAAAGCGGTAAAACGTATATTTTGCCCTGACAGTACAGATTGTAGCCAACTACACACACTATAGAGACAATAAATAAAACTAAAAACCAAAGAGACAGAGTAAGACATTTGGGTTTTTTATTTCTTTCTAAACGCTGAACGACGACTTTCGCTTCAAATTTCTGCTTTTTTATCTCGTCGTCCATGAACTTTTCAAAACTGTACATATATTTCTTCATCACCTTCTTCATTTTGTTCCTTATTTCGTTTGGTTTCAACAGTATGTATTCGCTGTTGTCTGTCACCAATCTTTTCACCTTGTTCTTTGCGTGTTCGCCATTTGTAATGTCGTATTCCGAGTCATAATACATTCCCGCCATTCTAGAAAACATTTTGGACGCGTCCCGCCTTGTACGCAATTCTGAAGAAAACATTGGGACACTCCAGCAGCTGGAGTCGGACGCGTTGGCGGTTACGTATTCAGATCCGCCTTCGAAACGATTCTCTATGTACTTTTCTCGGGCTGATTTAAGATAACCACTCGTTTCTGTATTTTTAACTTCGCCAAAACAATCTGAATGTTGTGTGAGATTTGTCATCGCTTTTATAAACTCTTTCATTGTGTCCGGAGGGTTAATGTCGCCGACTGCCATTTTTTGGACGGCCGCCGGCGCATTGCCCAAACTGCTTGCAAGGTCGAGTAGCATGGATGACAACTCTTCCACCGTCACTTTGTCGCTGTTGTCGTTCATTTTAAGATGACCTTCGTGTCCTCGACCAACCATGTGTTTCAGTATATCAGGCGATAGCCATACATCTTCTGGATTATTTTCTTTGATATCTCCATCGCATAGAGAGTAATTCACTATATTTTTAGTGTCGTTTATTTTTCTCGTTTTTCTGAAACAATAAACACATTGTACTATTTTTTTTACATTAATTTAAAACATTCCTTGTAAATATGTGTTAATTTTTAATATAAAGTTTGTCAAAACAGTTTTGTAAATCAAAATATTAAGCCTATCTCTTAGGTAAAAGAAATTATATATCACAGGTCTATAACATATCGTATAACAAAAAGAAGGATATAATTATATATATATATATATATATATATATATATATATATATATGTGTGTGTGTGTGTGTGTGTGTGTGTGTGTGTGTGTGTGTGTGTGTGTGTGTGTGTGTGTGTGTGTGTGTGTGTGTGTGTGTGTGTGTGTGTGTGTGTGTGTGTGTGTGTGTGTGTGTGTGTGTGTGTGTGTGTGTGTGTGTGTGTGTGTGTGTGTGTGTGTGTGTGTGTGTGTGTGTGTGTGTGTGTGTGTGTGTGTGTGTGTGTGTGTGTGTGTGTGTGTGTGTGTGTGTGTTACTTTTTTGTATAGTTTGTTTAAACATTTATTTTATTTATATTTAAATTAATTATAAAAAAATATAGGCTACTTCATAAAAGGCTATATGACGTGACAGTAACAGTTATTTGTAAACCTTTTCAAGTAGACTACTTTATAAGAACAATAACCTGAAATGTAAAAGTAAAATACAAAAACATATAAGTTTGACGGTGTAGGTTTTGTGACGAAATGAGCCTTGGCGAATAAACTAATATTCCACCTTAGTAGAATTTCCCTATGTAAAGCAAAAGTCTTACTACATGTATGCTATTTATATAACTTATAAAACCCACAGGGTGAACATTACTTGCTTCTAATTCCATCTGATATCCTTCGAAACTATCATAGCTTCTTTACATTCCTCTCATCTTGATTTGAGCTACACACCTATACATGTTAAATATGTAAAAACATGTGTTGTAAAAAAACAATATATTTTTTAATGATAGTTAATTTGAAAGTGTTTTATTCTCCATTGATAATAACTAATACAAAGTCTCTAACCACAATAGATATTTTAACCTTTTATTCATATCTGTTTCAAAGCAACCATCCTCGCAGGTATTCCTTAGAGGAATTGGCTGGGGGAAGGGGTTAAGTGGAAGGTTAAAATAATGGAGAGTATGACGGGCGACAAATAGAATGTTATTTATCTATGACCTGGATACACTCTGTAAATTATATTTAATGTTAGTACCAAGACAGGCTTTTCTTAGCTCTAAGGGTTTTCCTTTTGGGACAAAAATGAACACAATGTTAATAAAAAAAAATTATTGCTGTTAGAGGCAGTTTGAATTATACCTTATGAATTCATTACAGTTAGTTACCAAATAATCATTTTTCTGAAAGTTTGATTTTTTTGGTATTATTTTGATTATTTATTTTATTTGAGTAAAATTTATTTTAGAGTGAAATTTGAGTTAAATTTTGTGAGCTTTAACGATTGGCAGCCTCGGGATGAGTATCATCAAACCTAAAACTGTTTTGTGTTAAATAATGATTCTTTTTAATAGTGTTCACCAACTTAAACCATTTAAAATGGATAACTTGACTTTATACGATGACTTATCATTAGAACAGTTAGATGACTCGGATCTTGAAGGTTTTCTGGGAAACGATCTGGGACACAACTTTTCTGGGACTTGAACTACAAACCTCTTTAAAGTCCCCGTATGATGACAACTCATCAGACGAAGATGGTAGTGCAGTTCTTCCATTACCACCTACCAAGCTTACTAAGCTGCAAATTGATGGGACGGAAATTTTGGACATGAACAGAAAGAATTTAAACGGAATGAATGATGATGAGCGATGAAAGAATGATAGATGAACAGAAAGAACTTAAAAGAAAGTTCCCTAATTCAAAAATTTTGACCCAAGCAAATTTAGGGAAATGAAATTAGAAAAATGGAAATAAGACGAGTACAGCAGGAATGAGGAAATATTTCTCTAGTGATGGGGAAGGACTGCGCACTTATACAGTCAGAATCAGTCGGTCTGTCAAAAGTTGGAATAAACAAACCTAGTTATGATGGTTATCTTGGCTTCATGCCAAAAAATTGTAACTTAAGGTAATCAATATTTTTAATACTACAATCTTTAATTCGTACTTTAAATATGGGTCGTAACCTATGGAATATAAAGAAAAAAGAATAACTTTGCGTATGGGATTTAAACTATCAATTTCTGGTAATCTTCTAGGTAGACTAAGCATGTAACGTAATTTTGAAAATCCATAAAATTCCCAAGAGCCTCCAATACGTTCGCGAGTCAGGAGCGTCCTAAGACCATCCTAAGGTAAATGATAGGATGGCTATAAACATTAATAATCGGTCGATAACGTGAAGAATCGCCACATGTGTCAACCTAAAGATTGCAAATATCGAACCAGGAGCTGGTGCATAAAGTTTAACGTTTATCCTACCTATATTCGAACTAAGACAAGGATCCTTCGCAAGTTTCATCCTAATTAGTTGTTTTGGACATTCTGAGATCTGACAATAGCCTGCAGAATCGCCACATGTGTCAACCTGAAGATTGCAAATCTCGAATCAGGAGCTGGTGCATGACGTTCAACGTGTACCTATATTCGTAGAAAGACAGATCCTTAGCAAATTTCCTACTAACTAGTTTTTTTGGACATTCTGAGATCTGACGATAACCTGAAGAATCGCCACATGTGTCAACCTGAAGATTGCAAATCTCGAATCAGGAGCTGGTGCATGACGTTCAACGTGTACCTATATTCGTAGAAAGACAGATCCTTAGCAAATTTCCTACTAACTAGTTTTTTTGGACATTCTGAGATCTGACGATAACCTGAAGAATCGCCACATGTGTCAACCTGAAGATTGCAAATCTCGAATCAGGAGCTGGTGCATGACGTTCAACGTGTACCTATATTCGTAGAAAGACAGATCCTTAGCAAATTTCCTACTAACTAATTTTTTTGGACATTCTGAGATCTGACGATAACCTGAAGAATCGCCACATGTGTCAACCTGAAGTTTGCAAATCTCGAAGCAGGAGTTGATGCAATAAAGTTCAACATGTAGGCCTACCTATATTCGAACAAAGACACAGATGCTTCGCAAATTTCGTACTAACAAGTTGTTTGTAACATTCTGACGTCATATAATAATGTTTTGTTTTTAAATATCATAAACTTAAGATATTTTCAAAGATAACTCAAGAATTAGTTACAACTTTACCAATATAAGAGTGTTATATCAATTGCACTTCTGGTATCACTTGGCAAAAAAACCACTACTTACTGATATTTTTCAGCAGGCGCGTTTCACACTAGGTCAGTGAATTGTTCAATTCTGTAAGTTACGGACAAGTCTTGACCGTACCTTGCGCCACTGAACAATGAACTGACCTAGTGCGAAACGCGTCTGCTAAAAACATCAGTAAGTAGTGGTGTTTCCCAAGTGATAGCATAAGTGTAATTAAAGAAAAAACAAAAGATATTCAACACAAAAACAGCAAGGGTTATATCAATTATTGCTAACTATCTTAATTTTTACATTTTTTTGGGGGGCCTCTTAGACCCAGAAATTGCAGTTACAACATACTCTCTTCCATTCCCTCTTTAAAAAATATGTAACTCTGGTAATTTAATCATCTGTGATTCTGCTTACAAAAATTAGTTTACAAGAATAATTGCATCAACATATTTCAAAATGTTTGACGGTTTGGCCAGAAAACGAAACTTTACTTTTTCACACAAATTTATAATTTGAAATTTTACAAGAGAAAGTTGCGTTAAGAATTAATATCGAATGTAATTTTCGTTTTATTTTCGAGGATGGGAGGGAGGATAATTTTATACCAGTAAATTGTGTTGTAACATTATACTAACTGCAGTAATATTGCCATTACCGACCTATCATTGGCCTCAGCACAACCCGTCACAGGTGGTTCAGTTTGAGTGGCAGAGTTGACGCTTCCACAAATCAGATTATCTTTTGATTGTGTCACTCCTACACTGTTGGTCGAAGCAATTTCCTCAGAAAGCGGACCGTTTTTCTGTACTTTGACGTCCGTTTTGCAGTCCCACGTTGGACTTGATTTAACTATACTCTTTTGTTTTGTTTTCAACATTTTTTTCAATTTGAATTTTACAACGGTTTTGTTCACCGGGCGCACTTTGATTTTGAACGTTTTGTGTTACATGGAATTTATTTTTAAATCCGATCTTTTTATGACCGCTACATATCTGATGACCTGAAGAAAGCAGTTTACATGGAAACGGGTTGGTTCTGTTATTGTGACACTATTGTTGGAATAAACTTTTGCTTTGTGGAGTAAAACAAATTGTTAAATTTGTTGTTCTTTGTTTCGAAACTACAATTTTTTTCTTTTAATTGATTTTTAAAATTGTGTGCTTTCAAGATTTTTTTTAAAATTCAAAGCACATAACATCTTTATCAATAAAGAAGAAGCCTGCTACTAAGCCGAGGCACCCAGTAAAGCTTCGACTGATAGAAGAAAAATAATTATACAATGTTTAAAAACACACATTTTTACTAAAATACAGCGTACGCAGTAAATCAATACTTGTATATAAAAGTAATATTTGTATGGAGCAGTATATCACAGTTCTTCCCCTCCTCCACGCTTAGTTTTCACCATGTCTTACGGCATGATCAGAATGTATGGTTCTTGAAAAGACTACATGCAAATTTAGCCATATTCCCTTGTGAGGTGTGGAAAGAATGGTGAATCATGGATAGAAACATAAAACCTCCTTGGTCTAGAATGTGAAATGGAATCATGGCGCACATGTGTACGGAAATATGTTACTACTCTCATTTGGGGTAAATGTGTCTACCTTCTACATTCCAAAGTAGATTCTCTCCCTAGGGAGGGGAAAATAGGCGGATTCATTAGAGAAACACGAAGCTTTTCATCATGTAGTCTAAAGCGTTAGGTTAAAGGATAGGCGACTGTGTAATCTTCAGTAGAAACAAGAGTAGATTTCACAATCGTTTATGGAGGCGGAAACCGTGGATGGGTTTTTACTCCCCACAAAATCGTTTTGTATAAAATGACACAGTAACATGTAAAGTGAGTTTTTACTTTTATACTTGTATCATAATTGGGCCCAGCTGCACTCCCTTGTCCCTCTAAATTTTGTCTTTGAGTAGAACTCTGTGGCAGGGATCAAAAGCGTTGACCTACTTTTTACGTCTTATTCATGATGAATTGTAGGTATAAAGCTTTTTTACGTTTACATAAAATTGCTTTGGATTTATACCAAACCAAATTTTAGTTTAAATTTTTATTAATTTAACATTACTTACTATTCAATTTAAAATTTTGATTTCGTCCATTAAATTTGTCCCTAAAATATTCTAACGAAATAATATTATGATATGAAATGAAATATTTTGAATTTTCAAATGAATGCTGGAATTAATGATATTCAATATTTATAAAGATATTAAAGACAATATCAGGCGCGTATCCAGCGACTTGCTTTGGGTGGGGGCGATCGATGCAATATATATATATATATATATATATATATATATATATATATATATATATATATAATGTGTGTGTATGCGCGCTCGCGCATGCGTGTATGTAAAAACATAGAACAGAAAAAGTTATTTTTACGCTTGCGTTAGAAATCGGTAACGTGATAAAGATTCGTAGCAAATTAGACTTTTTAATAAATAATTATTCCAGTTTCGATAACACTTATGGCTAGAGAATATTATTAATTTCATAATAAGCTATTATTATAAAAATGATTTATTAATTAATATAAGTAGTTATTCTTCCAACACGAACAATTCCAGACTCAACTGCGAATATTACACTTGCAAAATTACGCATTGAAAATAATATGTTTTTTTTTTACCTGGGTCTGAGCCCCCAAAACCCGCCCAGCCCTCGTGGCAGCCAACCTCTAGCGTCTCACATGCGCATGCGGTTAGTATCCCTACCGCGATTGAAGGAAACGGGATTGATTGCCCATGTACCAAGCTCATAAGCTCTTTCCATGGAGAATCAGGAGATAGTGAAATGAAACAGTACGGTAAGTGTCGCGTTAAGAGCGGGATGAAAAAACCTGGCAAGAAAGAAACCCTGCCAGGAAAAATCCCGCGACAGATCATGCAGGAACCCTGGGGGCTTGGATCACCTTATGCTATGGAATAAGGAGAGGTATTACCTTGCAAATACCTTGTTAGTGAGTCTATGGCAGGAATGGCATGCACCTCTTCTTCTGCTGCCTTCTCGAAACTGAAAAGGCATGCAATCAAATTATTACTTCCGTTGGGGCTATGCTGCGGCCCTGGAGATGTGCCCCTGCGTCACCTGGAACATAACTGTGAAGCAGAATTTATTAGTATGTATATTTTATTTTGGTGGTATGGTGTGAGCTAGGCGGTCAGTAAGGACAGCGGCCGTCTGTGTGTGTCGTGGGTGGGGTCATATCTACCCAGTGATTCGAGGCTAAACTTCACTAGCGCTATCTGTTGTTAAAACGTTTAGACGTTTACGAGCGTATGCCGAGGAAACGCGTCACATTTTCAAATTAAAAATTAAAATTTTATTTTTTATTTACAATAAAAGACGAATTAACTTGAGTAAAAGTCTAATTTAATAGAAAGTCCGAATTTAATTATATATTGTCGATTTTTAACCCAAAGTTCTTGAGGGTTGGGGGGCGATCGCCCCATCGCCCCCCCCCCTGGATACGCGCCTGAATATTAGTGCTTCCAATATTGTGTTGTTACGTCCTTTAGAACTGCTGATTGTGAAATTAAACTAAAAAAGTTGAAATTTTAAAACGGTGGTTTAAAATACAAACAATCTTTGTAAAGGTTTATCACAAAATTTATAGGATTTAGGTTTTATACTTAATCGATAACAAATTAGGTTAAAGGAACATTTTTTAAAAAATTAATGGGTTAAAATCAGATAAACTTGATACAAAATGCCAGCATTAGAAAGTAATATTAATATCAGTAGCATTAAATCTAATCTTACAACTTAAAACATTATTTTCCTTTGATTAATAGCTATATTTCTTCAACAGCCCAAGAAATTATAACTAAAAGCAGCACTGAACGGTAGGCCTATAACTCTTTAATGAAATTCCTTCTATTAGCTCACACTCTCCGGATATATATATATATATATATATATATATATATATATATATATATATATATATATATACATATCTTGTACAAATTTACAATCGTTAATAAAATACGTTTCTATTCATCCAATCAAGTTCAAATACACTATTTTAACCATTAGTGGATGGCAATTGATTTTAATACAGCTATTTCAAATATTTGTTCAATAATTAAGGTATCAAAATTTTGGGGGTCCAGCCGGATTGGAATTGTAAATTTTCATGTTCAAAGCCTAGCTCACTTTGGCACTGAGCCAATTTTCCAATAACTGGAATCGAATATTTAAAAGATGTTTATGAATTTTTGCCACTTCTGGTTGTCGTCGAAACCTCCATTGTACAACCTTAAACTGTTGCCATGGTTACCACAAAATAATATAAATAGTGCAGTATGATAACTAAAATAAAATTTGTTTCAGTACCCCTAACCTTAGTGGGAATTGACTTTAAAAACCTTCTTTTACACTATTTGTTTTCAGTAAGAAAAAATACATTACTAGTGTTGGGGAAAGTCGTTCTTTTTAGCGAGTCCTTCATTTTCTACTGCTTCTTATAAGACCCGTTAATGGTAATGTTTCTACATATTTTTAAAAATTCGCAGAAATATAGGTTTCAAAGGGAACTTCAAGGAGTTTCTATAATTTTTTATTTATGGTGCAATTGTTAACGTAATTCTATCTAACTACCTTTAACCAATTAGAGTAAAACATTGAAAATTAATAGTAAATATTTTGTGAATTTAAATTAGTTTATTCCATTAGGAACTTATTAAGAACCAAATGATGCATAATTTATTTCACTTTAATGAAAGAAGCTATATTGAAACTTTAATAGTAGAAATAAATAACCCAAATAATTAAAGGTATGAGCTACAAAATAATATATTCTTATGTAATTATGTATTTTATATTTAAATTTAAATTAAAGTGTTGTAATTTTCTATACTTTCCGTTTTTAAAACAATGATAAATTTTTAAAAGAACAATAATAATAACAAAATTAATAATATAAAAAAATAATAAATATTGTACTGTATTTTAAATTGGTTCAAAGTTATTGTGGGAAATTTTTATGTATATTATTCTTTAAACTCATGGTTTCTGATCAAAGAACACTACACAGCTGATTTCAGATGTTATTACTCCAACTCTCCCACTCTTCAATACAATTTCCAGTGTACTGCGTACTATTTTCAAGTTTACATGTAGATTGTGTAGGGATATTTCGATTTGTTCTATAGTTTCCTGTTGGAAGGGGGAGAGAATTATTCTCTACTAACCTGTACAAATAGTAGTTTCTTACTAGATCTGACGCCATTACCGGCTCTGCATAAGAAAAGAGGAATGTCTGTTAGATACATAATATCAACAGTACAAGTTGTAAAAGCAAGTAGAAAGTGTCTAGTGTAGCGATAGAGGTTATGTGATTTTTGTCACGTTCACACTAACAGTAGATTTAATGTTTCATTGTTCTTAGTGTGTTGAAAGTGTTAATATTTTGAAATAATTTTAAATGATACTTATTTAAGAAGCTTATAAAATATCAATTGTGACGTATAATTAATAATTCATAAAATGATCCCTTCATTTAGATTACTGTGTTCAAACGTAAATAAACTTGTTAAACAGTGTGAAAAACATGTAAACATTCACCCTTCTTTGTCGCATTCATCGAACGGTTTTTATTTCTATCATTCAGATGAAAAGTTATCTATAGCTGATAAAACTAGAAAAGGTCAACGTTCTAATGCTGAGTTTAGTGCACTCCTGACCAAAAATGTTAGGTCAAGATCAACTAACCCTTCCTTCAATATTCAGAGTAAAAGGTAAGTTACTCTGTACACTTAAATATAAGAAAGCAATTCTCTTACTATCTTGTCAACCTAAATTAAGTAAACTCAAACAACAATCAGTTATTCTGCTAACTTTAAAAATAAATAGAAAATTCAGATTTACAGTTGCATAAAATTTCAGTTTAATTAAGGTATTATTCCAAAAATTCTATTTAAACTAATTAAATTGCTGTGTAATAAAAATTAAACCTAATCTATACCTTAGGTTTTTGCCTGTTTCAAAAGGAAATGGTTCTGTATTGTGGAAAGAATACCAGTATTTTACTAAATACACAATCATTTTTACTATGATTGTTGTACAAGAAACTACTTTGTATAATACAAATAGCATTTTCTAGAAGTATACATATCTTTGGTAACTATAGGATATTAAGGAAGTTATTTACAAGCGCGGACACCTATGATATTTTGGAAAATTGTTCAAAACCACCAAAAAAGGTACTTTAAATTGAAAAAACTAACTTTTCTCAAAGTAATAAAAACCTTCTTGTGGATATCATCAGTGCTTGTAAATTGTTACCGATATTAAGACATCAATGTTACAAACAAATCTTTTTTAAATACATTAGATTGTTTTTTTTGTTTTATAAAACAATGCACTATTTAATAATCCATTACAATGTTGCTCTACAAAGTATCTGGTTAGGATAAATGTGGTTACAAAAAAAAAATGTTATGTATATGTAGGCCACTATTTTTAGACGTAATTCTGCAAGGGATGTAAGAGCACTAAATATTTATACAGGACAGACTTTATTTGACTTACTGTGAAAATGGCTTGTCATTATGACGATTGGTTCTTGTTTTCTGGCTCCAAAAAGAAGCAATGTTAGCGAGAAGTGAGTTGAATGCATTGCTGCCAGTAGCAGTCACTCCCAATCGCCACATATATATTCCAGTAGTACCTCAATGCCCCTGGTTCTTCTATTTAGCACTTCCCCATATCTAATTCATAATGTAATAGGTAAGTAATAGTAAAACATGTATGATAACCTAACCTAACCACCGCAGTGTGCGGTATAATAGTGACCTCTTTATTATACGTATGTACCAAAAAATTTATGTTTGTGAGATAACTTGTTGACATAAATAATAATTTGTGATTTATAGGCACAAAACTATAACGTAAAGTTATTTTTTACAATGTTTAAAATTCCTAGGACATCAGTAAAAATTATTATTTTTCCTTAAGATTTTCTCCTTTGCCTTGTATATTTACTAATATCAATTAAATATAGAATGTCAGTAATTGCTCATAGCTTACCAGGTAGTAATAGTATAGAAAACCTTCAAGAACATAGGAAACATAATACAACTTGAACTCCTAAAAATTTTAAAAAACAAAAATAACTTCAGTTATCTGTTATTTTTTTTTAGCATAAAGTCACATTGTTTACAAGTAGATGTACAAATAATTGTAATTTATTTGTTTCTACTTTTTTAAACTATTGTAACGCAGCTTATAATAATTTGCAAAGTTCAGATTGTTTTGATTTGTTTTGTCATATGTGCCCAAAAATACATTCTTTAAAAAAAATATAAACATGTGGTTTTAAGCTGGGAAAAATCATAAATTATGGTGAAAAAACATAACATAACGTAAGAACAAAAATAAATTAAAACGTAATTTTATACCAACACAAAACAACCTACAATACTGCAATATACCTATAAATTTAACATTTGTTGATTCCATCTTCACGTGAGCTACCAGTAATCACTAAACACTTTTAAATATTTCAAAAACTTGCCTTTTTTAAAAAGGCAAGTTTTTAAAACGTTTAAAAGTGTTTAGCTATAACTTTACTTTTTGCAACTATGTTATAGCTAAACACAGAACTGTATAAGCTCAGTTTCTTAATAAAAAAACAAGTCTATATTGTTCTTATTGATATTATTTGCCGGGACTAATATATAGTACATTCCTGTTTAACTCTACTAAATGTTATAAACTACATATTATGAAGATAGGTTAGGTTTGGTTGTAAAAAATTAGAAAATAAGATGTTTCTCATCTAAATTAAACTGATCGTATGAAATAAGTGATTTTGGATTTGCAATGTACTTATGTTGTGAGAGTGCTTGACTAACATGGTTGTTGCTGAATTAATTTTGTTCTTTATTTAGAAATAAACCTGTAATAATCACAGACTTTTTAGCTATATTGTAGCATAATATTGTGTCCTATTATATTAGGAAACATTATGTTTCTACAGAATTGAGTCTAAACTAATAGCTCGCTGTGCCAGGTTCAACAATTAGCAGAGTTCCATGTTACAGAACTTAATTTTATAATAAAATCTATAATATCCCTAAATTCTTTAGGTACGCATCAAAAACACTATTATTTTAAAGTTTCTTGATGTAATCCTCTTGAATTCACTGATTAAACTAAATTTAAACTACTTAACTAAGTGAATACGTAATTGCTTACTTGCTAACTTACAGCAAGTAAGCAATTACGTATTCACTTAGTTAAGTAGTTTAAATTTACTAATATTTCTATTCTAGTGCTTACATGTAATCATATATGTTTTTTTTATATTGTATTATTGGGGCATCAACATTATTATTTTAAAATTTTATCTTTATTCCCGATGACTTTCTGTATTTTTAGGTATAATTTTTTTAAAAATACCTTTTACATGTAAAAGTAAATATATACTATATCTTTTAATAACATATAGCTACAAAAACAATTGGAGAATACGCATAATTTGTTAAATATTACCTATAATGCTCTATAATGAAACCATGAGTTAATTAATTATCTTGTATATTATAAACTGAATTTTTTTTAACTTTTCAAAAACAATTTTTTGGTGTTTGACAAATTTTTATTGTTTTTCTCCCACTTCTGAGAAGACTAACATCAACCAAACTTCTATTGTAATATTATTTGTCCCTAAAAATTTCATGACTGTCTAATTTATTATGTTCAAAACTAAGGAGCACACATTGTTTTTTTTTCTAATTAGTACCAAAGTAGATCGATGTTTTCATTAAGATTGTTTATATTTATGGTAACCTTCATATTACAACTTTGTCTTTACTTTCTGATTCGCACAAGAAATAAAGGAAATACTTGATCAAATGCTGGTGTACTAGATTTTTTTTCACATGTCATACTCAAAAATGGATATCAAGAAACAAATAATTGTGTCACAAAAGATTAATCATGTTTAAAATTTTTAAGAACTTGAAACATTGCATGAATATATCAGACCACACAAAACTGTATAACTTAAACATTTTGTGATAAAACAGATCTTATACTATGCTCCATCACTATATAGCTATAAGTAGCCAGTTAGAATAGATTTGGTTGCAAAAAACTGCAAAGTGACATATTTAAGTTAATAAAGAGTATTTATCTCTGCTTCGCCATAATACATTAGTTGAATTAACATTAAATGGTGCTTTCACTTTACGATTCAACATGATGCTAACTTGTCTTACTTTATTACAAGTCATAACATCATTTCATATATTGTTTTTGTCTTGCTAGTTTTAGTTTATCATGCTGACTACCAAGCAAAAGTTTAAAAAATGGTAAAATTTTACATAAATTCTATTAAGTTAAAGAGTAAAATTAACATTTAAATATAATTGTAATTTTGCCAGTTTATATAAAATATAATTGTTTGATATTTAAATAGTAAGAAAAGGATATTTTTGTGTAAGTAAGATAATATGTCGATGTTTACGTACAAAATATATATTTTTATATGTATGTGGTGGCAGCACTGTATTGTTGCCTTTGCTTGTAAAAGTTTGTATTAAACAACGATTCTCCATTTATAAGTCCTGTTATTATACAGTACTAAAATTCAACAGTTTATATAAAAAAATATAGAGAAAACTAAACTGAACAGAGTTTTGTCATTGTCAACTGTCTGTACGACATTTCATAAAAGGGAAGTTTATTCATATACGATTTACATTAGAGACCAAATGATTAATTATACTGCTGGTTCATTTTACATTAGCAATGTAAATGTTTTATTTTGTTTTTAGAACCAAATCTGTGTTAAGCGGATATGTGTTAGTTATGTTTTAAATATAGCCGTAATAACGTTATTTATTAGGAATATTTAAGTCCTAACAAAATTTTACACAACTATAGGTTTATATAGTTATATAGTAAAGTCCTGCTTATCCAACCCCCCTCAATAATAAAAAAAATGCTCTGTTCGTTATAAAGCGTCTAGTTGTAGTCGTTCTGAGTATACCGCCATACTAGAGAACGCAATAACTTAAAGGATATCGCTTATTGGATTTCAAAGACCTAGGCTGATAAAAAAACATCAACAATAGCCAAATCGTGAAACAAGTTGTTAGGAGAATATTCTTTGAAGCCGATGGACAAAATCTTTTATATATATGAATCTATGTTAGCAGGTTAGGAAGAAACAAATTCTCAAAATATTTTCAAAGCTCTCACGCATTAACCTTGATCTTTACTTGTGTTTTATGAACTTCAGATTACTGAATGTAGATTCACAGATATATGTAGATACAAAAACACATATTATTATTATTTTGCACATTACTTTTCCACACATTGGTATTTAGTGGGGTGACTTTGAGGTCATCCTCAGACGCCTTGATAATCTCGTGTAGTCTGTTGTAATCAATAACACCTCTTATGCTGATATATGGCGGCTGGTGCTTCTCATTGTTCTCATGGCCTGAGCATCCCCTGTGACCCCACTAGTACCTTGCTGTGAAGAAAGCTTAGGTGATAACTTAACTTTCCTTTTCCTGCTCTGAATTCATCTACATCTGTTGAGTACATCTCTGCTTGTCCTTCTTCCTGTAATGCATGCATTTCTTGTCAATGCTTTGCATAGCAACTTCATTTCCTTCATTTTAATTCGCAAAAGGCTTCTTGTGGTTCTGAATCATTTTCAGGCCCTTTTCTATTTGGTAACTTTACAACCCATAGAATTTTTAATCCATCTTTATCGCTAAGCAATAAATGACAATTGAAGCAGATGTCCTGAAGCAGAAATTATCTCTTTATCATTAATCAGAATTTGTAGTGACCTCTGAAGAGGGTGGATTTTCTTTAACGGTACTACCTGAGGTAGGATTCTTAATGTTTTATCTATTGCTTGTAACATGCTCCAACTGGAGGACCGGAGTGTAATTCTGCCTGTTAGTACGTAGGTTATATTTTATTTCCCACCTGCCACCCAAAGGGAAACCAATGGAGCCATTCTTCTGTCTGCCATCTGGGGCTCTGCCCTGTAGGGATTAAAGACTAACTCTGTATTGATCCTAAAGAGATTATGATAAAGTAGATTTAAAATAACTGCTATTTAGTCCTTCAAGGAGTTTAATAAATTGTCTGTATATCAATCCTTTTCATCAAAAAAAATTTACCAATTTCATAGCACTGATTGTTATTCAATTAATTTAAAAAAATTTTTGCATAATGCCAGCTGATAAATAATGCAGTGAAAGATGTTAGAAGTATTAGTGAAAGAAATATTGTAATTACGATTAAACATCAATATCGTCATCAGTCAGACCACTACATAATCATAATTACAATGTTGTAACTGCAATAAGGTTACTTTATATCAGTAGTAAAGTGAATAGAAACAAGGTTCCCTTATGAGGTCTGCTGTATCCCCATTCAGCATTGCAACATCTAACACGGTAAAGTGTTCTTTACCTTATCGTAGAAAAAAGTGAATGGATCAATTTTTTTGGCAAAAACACTGTAATTGGATTTAACGTACATGGACATGCTGGAACAATGATTTTTTTCTACACTTACTAAAGATTCCATTTTCCAAGAGGATTTTCCTCTGCCCCATTGACACCTTGATGTTCGGAGATTTTGAAGCAATCCATCTCTTCCTCTGTAATAGATAGGTTGCATGGGAAATCAAGACCTGGTTTTACACTTCTGAGAATTGAAATTTCCCAATCTCAGAGCACATGACTTTTCTCGTGGGATTATGTTGATCAGGTCGTTTACGTCTGACCTAGTCCAATAACTCCGGCTGACCTGCGGAAATGTGTCACTGGTAATGTACTCAGTAGCACAAGATATGCTTTCTTGCATGTGGAACAAATTTGGTTACCACTTTAATGTTTGCAGTCCGAGGGAGGGAGGGTCAAAACAAACATTTACAACCTTTGTTTAAATCTTTCTATAATCATTAGTGTGAAGATCGTTCATATACAATTTATACTTCATTAAGTACAAATTAATTAAATTTGGTTCAATCTCTGAATAATACTGTGTAGTAAAATAATATGAATTAAAATTCATAAACCTATAGGTAAAGATGGAAAATATGTGAATGTATGTAGGGCTCTGGAACCACAAAAGTGGCATTTTTTGTATAAATCAAATGAAATTGACTTTACTAAAATATAAAAAGTAATTTTTAAAACTCTAAAAGTATTTATTTTTAAAATAATCGATATAGGAATTAATTGCTTAAAACATTTCAATAAGAAACAATATTTCTTTTATAAGTTTTAAAATTTATACTTTGTTTTAGGATGAAAAATACATATATAGTTTTCTGGTTTGAGATACTGATGTTTTATACTTTGCAATATAATTTTGTTACATTTAAAATTTAAGTATCCTTGGCCTAAAATAGAATGTACCAAAATAAAACAAATTTAATAAATAACCTATTTATTTTAAGTATTAATAAAACAGTCTTTATCTTCTACAATTAAGATATGTTTGCTAATCATTAGTAATTATACTACTCAGCCATCGTTTTAATATTTCAAAATTTCTGTTATTTGTTGGTAAATTAATTATATTTATCCATGCTTATTAAACTATTAATTGACAAATTTGTTTACCAATCGGTACCTTGAAACATATGTACATATTTCAAGTCATAAAGAATGAATGTGTTATTAAAGATAACTAAAGTGTTGTTGGATGTCGTGCTACTGTGGTGAATTTTATTATTTTCATACAGAATGATTTCATTATGATAATATTTCATTTTCTTTTAATTGTATCCATTACGATTTGAAGATTCAATACAACAAAATGTTACACTGTTATGAGCCGTTAATGGTATAATTTCGGACAGACGGAGTGTGTCTGTTCTCTATTATCATAAACAAACATGATCATCATATTGCCTATTCCTATGCATGACCTACAATTTGGAAAACTCTATTTCTTTCAGATTTCTTTGACTTTTGGACTTTCTGCTTTCATATAAAGCCCATTATGTAGTTTTCTTTCTAAGATTAGAGAACCATCTCTTTTAAGACAATATCGGATGCTTCACATTTCATATTACAGGTCTTCATTGATAACCAAAACATTTGTCATCCCCCATGACAATTTTGATGAAAATTATAAAAAAATAAATAACTTCCACAAAGATCATTTTTAAACACATTGATATTTAACTGTTCCATTTGGTATACACACATTTCATATTCTCAACAAACTAATTTAAAACTGCCAATAACATTCAAATGGGATCTATGGTACCTTCCTCTATATGGAAAAGATTCCACATTTTTTACTTCCTCTCTATTTAAAATAAACTCATTACTCTTGATTTTATACACTGAGAATTGTTTCTAGAAAATTACAGACACTACCAACATATTCTGATTATTTTCAAAGTTTTTTTGAAAAATATGGTGTTTAACATTCTATGTGAACAAATGAACATCCATCTTGTGATTGTAACTAAATTATAAATTTACTTGTAATATTACCTGTTTAATGTTTTTAGAATTCAGTTTATACTTATCTGTAGAGGTAAACAATTAAATTTCAGTTCTGCTTTACCTTGTTTGTTCGGACTCTAGAATGTTTTTCAGGATATGTATCTAAATATGCTTTAGTTAGAGGGATTTTGTATTTAATTCACAGATAAAGGGGAGTGGCCAGGGTATAGTGTAGCTCGTTGCTTGGTAATGTGGTTTTATAATATATCTCCAATGTGAAGTATGTTGCCTTCTGTACATGGATTGAGAATGGGATGTTGCATGAAAATTACACCACAATAAAGTTAGGGATAACAAGGTTACCATTTTTTTATGAAAGATTTATATTCAAGCAGTTTAGAAAAAGTGGAATTCAGTTGTTTTCATGTCATATTCTTTTTCTTGCATCAAACTCATGGATGTTTAATGGACCACATCCTACCACTGTATCAGGTCCATGGAGGTGTCACTGCAATCAAGCATGTGTTTCATGTATGTGATAGGTTGACCGAAGTTGGTAGAAGATATGATCTTTGAAGAGGTTTTATTGAATTTCTTAAGATAAGATCTTAATAGTATCATTAAGGGAAGATGTGAGCAATGACTCTGTCATCACCACTTCTTTGTTGATAAGGCATATTCAATAATATTTAACTCTTTTCTTATATCTTTCCCGAATCTTCTTCTAGTTAAACATTTTGTCATTGTACTTGTTACTACTTTGTTACCATTGTACTCATTTGTTTTAAGTGTATTATTTATTTTGGTAAATATTACATAAAATAATTTCCTCTCAAACATGTAAATGTTGATTATTATTGAGGGTTAGTTATTAACTACTTGATTTTAGTTTGTAGTAGTTGTAATTCTATAATTATCATTTAAGTTCTATCCCTCCCTATGTTTAAATCCTGAGTTTAGTTAATTTTTATTTTAGTTGTATAATTTTAATAATATCGTTATAACAATATGTTCAATAGATATTTACCATTGAAAAAAGTCCAAATAAATCTTAATAGGAATGAGGGTGCTACTCTGTAAATCGAGGACAGTGACCATTTAAACTAGTAAGAAACATGTGACTGTAAATTGACAAATCAACAGCCTTCCATCCATTTGTGTGTAGATGTGTCAGAAAAGCATCACTCATGTTAAGATATAAATCGAGATCTGGTCCTAACATTCTCTTAAATGCTACAAGAGTTCAAAAGCAGCCATCCTCATATAAAGTAGTGACTGTTAAAATTGGCCCACATTATAAACAGAGTTGGTAACTGAGTAATTAGGCCCAAGAAATCGATTCCTTATATTATGCTACCAGGAATAGGCGAAACAAAAGATGAGCTC
Organism: Prosapia bicincta; assembly: GCA_036971475.1. Classification (NCBI taxonomy): domain Eukaryota; kingdom Metazoa; phylum Arthropoda; class Insecta; order Hemiptera; family Cercopidae; genus Prosapia; species Prosapia bicincta. Next base: position 142,253,063 of record JBAIZL010000001.1, on the reverse strand, counting down.
AGATGTCACAGATTTGAAAGGAGTAGTACTGGTCTAGACTGGCTATTTGACTTCTAGCTCGATTTTAATATAGTCCACTTTGAAAATCAATACTGCCTCAGTTTTAAATTATGAGATGTATATAGATGCTTTTATTAAAGACATGAAACATTGCATACATATCATGCATGATTATTTTTAGTTATTCTATGTGACTTCTCATATCATTAATGTCCCGTCATATCACTAATTTAATCTCTTAAATTTTGTAGTTCATTACGTTTGGGGAAACTTAATTAACCACTTTTACATTAGTATATGACTATCCAAACTTTAATTTTTTAAATTTGTAAATACTTACTCAGACAGAACGTTTTCGATCGTTCCGTGGCGATCTTCATCGGTGTCTAAATTTTCTGCTTTTAGTTGTTGTTAGGATAAGCAGTGACGGTTTTAATGGCAGGTTTTCGATAATATGAAAGTGTATGTGTGATTTGTATTGGGTTTGTTCATGTAATATGTTTGTACTTTGTGTTTTTGTGTGTACAATTTCATGTTGCTCTAGTGTGTTTAGTGTCCTGCTTCTTTTAGGTGATTGGAGAATGCTGAGTTTGTGTTCTGTTTGCGTGATTTTGTATGTCACAGCTTCAAACAAAGAGTGAAGTAACACACAAAACCACCCAAACAGAACACTAACTCACCATTCTTCCAATCACCTAAAAGAAACAGAAACCACAAGTACACAGACATTTACCATAACCTAGAAACCTTACTCATCAACAAAAAAGACCACATCTCAACACACCAGGACAATATGAAATTTACAAATACACAAAATACAAATATATTAAACAAACAAACCCAATACCAATCACAAATACTCTTTGATACTATCGAAAACCTGCCTTTAAAATCGTTACCGCTTAACCTAATAACAACTCTAAGCGGAAAATTTAGACACTGATGATGATCACCACAGAGCGATCAAAAATATTCTGTCTCAGTGAAGTTTTTACAAATTTACAAAATTAAAGTTCGGATAGTCATAAACTAATGTAAAAGTTATTAAATAATTTAATAACCCTCAGACATATGATAAAACCATTTATATGACTCATTTATGGTGACTATTGATTAGCCCAAAACATTTAGAGATGACTGAGACATTGATTCTTCACATCCTGTAATCATTATTCCAAGGTGGAAATTGAGGATACTACTTAGAAGAAATGCATTAGCAAACTCTTGATTTTTGTACTTTATTAGTCTCATTCTCAATCTAAGGTCTATTGTATTGTCCGTAGTATTATGTTTAGAAACTATGAGAGATGCCAAACCCCTCTTAGCAGGTATAGTTAGTCAGACCCTCCATGCAGATTTACCTTTTCTATGACTATAGTCAAAAAGTAGAGAGCAGCTACTACAAAATAAAGAATCAATCCTGGCTACATGTCCTTCATTAGTATTCTTGTATTGGTTTTGATTATGCCATTTGACTGAATTTATAGTGCGGATCATGTAACCGTGCAGTTGGCCCTAAGAAATCACATGAGATTTTTCTTGTACTATCACATGTTACATATTCAGGATGTTCTATACATTAACAGCTTCTGCCTCCGATATGTGTACAAATATTCCAAGATTGTTTGTTATATCAAAGCTAATTTATCATCAAATTATCTAATATCGACAGTCTTATGCAAGTCAGTGTTTTGACAGTCCTTATCATGTTTGTAGGAAAGTATTCATATTAACCCTTTACCTCGTGTCTTTTCTACTGCGATATTTCAAGGCCAAGTGAAAGGTTACATGGTCCCCACTACACTTGTTAGGTAGCATGCAGCTTTACATTTGATATCAGAATTAGAAATTTTGTAATATTGTAGTTGCTATAAAACTCTCTGAAGGTTTATAACATTGTTTACATTTTAATAAAGTTGAATAAATAAAATAATGATTAATTTATTCTATTAGTGCAATTCTTCATATACGTTTTAGTCAGTTTCTTCATGTCACTCTACCTTTTGAAAAATATTCTAAACAATAACATTTTTATGAATTTCCACATATTAAGTTCATTACAGTTTCTTTGTCTCACTCTACCTTTTACAAAAATATCTTAAACAATAATATTTTTGTAGAAAATAAAATCATCTGTTTAGAATAAAGTAAAATAATGATTGTTCAATATTGTTTTGTTTTAGAGGAATATCTTCCAGTTTACCATCGTCAATTGGAAAAGCTGTGAGCAAAGATGAAAGGCGAGAATTTATGGCAGTTTTTCCTGATATTGTTCGAGACCTTACTGAATCGGGAAAAATTTTAGATGTTCCAGATGTAACTAAATGGTATTCTCGAGTAAGTAGAGAATTTTGTTTGTTTCAATATTTCTGTTTTCATTTTATGTAGTATCAATGATCTATTCCAGCAGTTCAAAACCTTTTTCATATGCCATAACCCATTGAATAAAGCAAGGTGACCACTGATCAAGACAAACTGCAATTTTAGGATTTATACTGGAGTTTTGGGATCTATACAGAAATTGTTAACATTGGCGATTTTACAGGAATTTTGATAATTCTGTTGTGGTTTTGAGAATTTTATTGCAATTTATACGAAACATTCACATTAATATGGATATAGAACACAAAATCAAACCAATTTATCCACTGTTACAAGGACATCTGCTGGTGATGTTTCCTAGCAGCCTGCATAGTGATAAGCTTACTGAGTCACCTGACAGTTGTCTGCACTGCAAAATGTACATAATCACCTGTATAAATGTGTGTAAAATATAAATACTTAATTTAATTGAGGAATATCGCTCAATTGAGTTACATAACAACTGTTTACAAAGTTGCAAACACACTTTTCACTGCTTTGCGCTACTTCACTGTTGGCTGTTAGTTTATAAGACACAGTTGTTATCACACAGCTTTTATCATTGCATGTGACTACATTCTAAAAACTACTTCCAATATATCTACAACCATTTATTCAAACTCAAGTAGTCTTCTTACTATATGTAGAACAAAGTATAAATGGTGAATTTCGCATATAGCATTTACAATAAATATACCATACTCCTGAAGACAGATAATATAGTAAGAGTAAAGATCGTTACACCCTTCATAATTTTGTACAAAAATGAAATGAGATGAATTTTGAGGGGATAAACACATCCATCTCTAGGGAAATATTTCTGGGTGTAATCTCATTCATAAAAGCAGAGATAATTTTGCCGACTACTGTACAGGGATGGAAGCAGTTTATTTTTAAAGACTAATTATAAAAAAACCTTATTTATGTGGTTTATATTTATATTTGCACAATTTATATTTTACGATTTATAATACAGGGTGCGGCAGTGAAACGGGAAGATTTGAAAAATGGTTGGCAGGCCTGGTAGGGAGTATAGAGAGAGAGAGATGCGACCTTGGCCGTCTAGACAGTTGGAAATGTTAGTAACCATGTATCGTTGGACGAACGAACAACATGCTTTCGCTGTAAAGGCGTTTTATAAAAACAATGATAGTGCTGTTGGTGCGCAACGGGCTTTCCGTTGGGAATTTCATCTGTCTCCACGCGATCCCGTACCTTCCGCAAATGCTATCAGTCTTTGGGTTAGAAATTTTGAAGCGACAGCTAGTGCTACAGGAAAACGAGGTGGCAGTGTTAAAACGGTCGTAACCCCTGAGAACGTTGATCGTGTGCAGGAAGCGTTAGTGAGAAGCCCGCAAAAATCGGCAAGACGACACAGCTTAGAACTTGTGCTTAGTAATCGATCAGTAAGAAGAATTTTGAAAAACGAACTTCATTACCATCCGTACAAAATGCAGGAAATCCAAGCTCTCAAACCTCAAGATTTCAACAGCCGGCTACGCTTTTGTCAACAAATGTTAAATGTTATCGAGCAAGATGAAGAGTGAGTTCATAACATGTGGATGAGTGACGAGGCGCACTTCCACCTTAGTGGATTCGTTAATAAACAAAATTTCTGGTATTGGTGCGCAGATAACCCACACAATCTTCATGAACAACCTCTCCACTCAGAAAAAGTTACTGTGTGGTGCGCTATGTCATCTCGAGGAATAATTGGATCTTTCTTTTTCGAAAGTGAAAACGGTAACAGCGTGGCAGTAAACTCTCAACGTTATGCGGACATGTTAGTAACTTTTACACTACCCGCACTTGATGAATACGTGGATGAAGACACTTTGTTTCCCGGCCGTGTGATTAGCAGAAATGGTGATATCCCTTGGCCTGCTCGTTCACCAGACTTAACAGCACCTGACTTTTTTCTTTGGGGGTACTTAAAATCGAAAGTTTATTTGGGTAACCAACCGAGAACTAAGAACGAGTTGAAGGAGCGCATTCAGCAAGAAATAGACAGAATTCCGTTGGATATGCTATGCACAGTTATGGCCAGCTTTTGCGCCAGACTTCGAGAATGCATAGGAAACCGAGGGAGACATCTTGCTAGCACCATTTTCAAAAAATAATACGCAAGTGAAATTTTTTAATTGTAACACTAATTTCCACTAGTGTGCTATGAATTTTGGTTAATAAATGAAATGAATACCCATAACTTATTTTTTTGCAAGTTATTCAAATCTTCCCGTTTCACTGCCGCACCCTGTACAATCAATTTTGTAATAACTAATTTTTGGGTGAGTGTTTATTAGTATTTATTGGCAATTAAAACAAGAAAAGTAAATAATATGTATTAAACTTTATTTTTAATTTTGAGAATATTAGTATATATTTAAAAAAATCTAAAAAGGAATGGGATAGTTATTATTTGATGCCAGAAAAATGGTGAAGTATATAGGAATTTGAAAATAATATGTGAGTGGTTACTCTAATAAAGATTGGTGCTTTTTAAATCATGATTATTCTGTTCTCTCAATTTCTCTCTTGCCTTTCTGGTTTTGAGGGATTAGTGAGGGCTGTAAAGAGTATGTACACCTACAAATGGAAAGCCATATAGAATACTAGTTATACAGCGAGTCCACAAATTGCTCTACTTATTGACTTCACCAGATTATTCCTTATGTCAAAATAAAAAGCTTAGTCCTATCTGGTTTATTTTTTTGTCTATTAGTTTTTAGCAAAAAAATTATATCTTCAAAGTATCTAGTGCTTTCAAATTCAAAAATGTTAGTGTAACTTGATCTGTTTTCAAAAGTTTCTGAAAACCATCACTAATTTCATAATGGCGGTCTTTTAAATTATTTAAGAGCTAATAACTCATATATTTAACATCATATATTTAAAAAAAAATATCAGGAAAGTAAAATATGGTAAACATTTTTAATCAGGTTCATTGCATTGCTATAAAAAGTGACCAGGCTATAATGGCTTTTTTGAGCACCCTATCTTAAAAGAACTGTAATCAAATTACTGTTATTGTTTCACAATCATGTAATTAAGGTTCATTTTCAGCTCATTAATAACACTTTTTGACAGCTTGAATAACCATTCCATTTTGTCTTTTTTGTTAATTTTGTAAATTTTACTTTCTTTTACATTGTATGAAGACTTTTTTCTAATCCTGAGTTTGCTAAAATTTTCTTTGCCTTTTTTTTTCAACGGATTGAGGTTAGAAAAATGTATATGAGTTCTTTGTATGCATTAAATGTTTTGTATGTTAATACTGTATTGCAATAAAAATAACTGTGTCACAACACTGTTGCCTCTCTTCTACAAAAAATACACAGTGGTTATAGTTATCTTGTCATGTGAAAGAAAATTCATATTTCAAATACTTCTTTAAATATTTTCTTTAATTTGGAGAAGCAGTGATACTTTTAGTTATAATATTAGCAACTTTTTCGGTTGTCATAAGGAAAGCAGCCTATCTGTCATTGTATATCCTTATCCTTTGTGACTTATCAGCTGCTTCAAATACTTGCAGATGTTAAATCATTAGGTTGAATTCTTTTTAGACGGACTCTTGTAGACTGGACTAGGAGAAGTGTATAATTTTTAACTATAATGGTGGTTAGAATTTCAAAGCACCGACCTTTATGAAAGTTGTGTCCTGGCTATGAGCCAACTTTCAGTTTTAATTTTTCTAAAATTATAAGTAATAGATTATTTCATCAATAATGTTTTACAAATATATTCCAAACAGAATACAATTTTAATTATTAGAACAACACATTATATTTTAGTCAATGCATATTATTTTTGAAAAGTAGTATTTGATAAAGCCTGAGTCAACTCTGGTAATAAAGGTATGTTGTTGCAAGACTGAAGAAAATGCTTTATTTCAATTTATATTTATTACTCCAACATAGTGCAGCAACTGATGAGGAATTACTTGGTAACGAAGTGTGTCTTAACAGTGGTATTACTATTGTTTAATGAGATTACTTTTAAGTGACTTATGTAAACACAATAAAAAATTAGTTTCACTCAGACTTTGTCAAGTATTGTCTTTTGTAAATTTTTATAAAAGAAAATTTATTTCCACAATAAAACCATCTGTTTAAAAAACGCTATTCGATGAAAAAATAAACAATAATAAGGGATTAGAAAAATTTAAAAAACAAGTTTATTTTAATCTTTATTTTCTTAGGTACCTAGTACCTACAGTTTCTGCAGCTATAGATTTGTTCTTCTTCTTATTTATTTAAATTTCTTCTGCTACTACTGTCATAACATATTTTATTTTCTTAGGTACCTAGTACCTACAGTTTCTGCAGCTACAGATTTGTTCTTGTTCTTATTTATTTAAATTTCTTCTGCTACTACTGTCATAACATATTTTATTTTCTTAGGTACGTAGTACCTACAGTTTCTGCAGCTACAGATTTGTTCTTGTTCTTATTTATTTAAATTTCTTCTGCTACTACTGTCATAACATATTTTATTTTCTTAGGTACCTAGTACCTACAGTTTCTGCAGCTACAGATTTGTTCTTGTTCTTATTTATTTAAATTTCTTCTGCTACTACTGTCATAACATATTTTATTTTCTTAGGTACCTAGTACCTACAGTTTCTGCAGCTACAGATTTGTTCTTGTTCTTATTTATTTAAATTTCTTCTGCTACTACTGTCATAACATATTTTATTTTCTTAGGTACGTAGTACCTACAGTTTCTGCAGCTACAGATTTGTTCTTGTTCTTATTTATTTAAATTTCTTCTGCTACTACTGTCATAACATATTTTATTTTCTTAGGTACCTAGTACCCATAGTTTCTGCAGCTACAGATTTGTTCTTGTTCTTATTTATTTAAATTTCTTCTGCTACTACTGTCATAACATATTTTATTTTCTTAGGTACCTAGTACCCATAGTTTCTGCAGCTACAGATTTGTTCTTGTTCTTATTTATTTAAATTTCTTCTGCTACTACTGTCATAACATATTTTATTTTCTTAGGTACCTAGTACCTACAGTTTCTGCAGCTACAGATTTGTTCTTGTTCTTATTTATTTAAATTTCTTCTGCTACTACTGTCATAACATATTTTATTTTCTTAGGTACCTAGTACCTACAGTTTCTGCAGCTACAAGTTTGTTTTTGTTCTTATTTATTTAAATTTCTTCTACTACTACTGTCATAACATATTGTATTTTCTTAGCTACCTAGTACCTACAGTTTCTGCAGCTACAGGTTTGTTCTTGTTCTTATTTATTTAAATTTCTTATGCTACTACTTCCATAACATTTTTTATTTTCTTAGGTACCTAGTACCTACAGTTTCTGCAGCTACAAGTTTGTTTTTGTTCTTATTTATTTAAATTTCTTCTACTACTACTGTCATAACATATTGTATTTTCTTAGCTACCTAGTACCTACAGTTTCTGCAGCTACAGGTTTGTTCTTGTTCTTATTTATTTAAATTTCTTATGCTACTACTTCCATAACATATTTTATTTTCATATACCTCTCAACATTCACATGGCTTTATACTTTGTTTTAAACTAGTAATTAATACATAATATATTTATTTTTTCAACATGCCTGTTTTTAAAAATGTTTGCTAAATTCTGTAACTAAAAAAAAAAAACAAACACAAATTATAGAGTATGTATTACACTATCATTTGAAGGTGTTAAAATTAACTAAAAATGCTATTTAGCAAATTTAACTAAAATAAATTAAAGTTAATTAAACTTGAGATTTATTTCAGAATCCAAAAATAACAAGATTGTGCAGAAGTAAAATACTAAAAACGTAAATAAAAAAACAAAAAGATTGCTCCCTTTTTTTACTATATTTGTGTTATTTATATGTAGTGCTTTAGTATTTTTTTAAATATTTAATTTTTATAATTTATGTGCCTGTTTCATTCAGTTTTTAATAGTATTTGTAAAAAATAGATGTTGGTTTATAAGATAATTAATAACTTAATCATCACATGACAATAAAAGTAGATTGAAATGTAAGCATTAAAATATTATGTATTTTGTTATATTGTAAATGATGTTACTTATCTCTAAACTGAACATGCTGAATGAATTCTACCCATTTCTATACAGTTTATTTTTAGGTTTAAATAGGCAGGCCCATATTGAAATAACAATTCTCTCCATCTATAATTTCAGGCTGAAAGTTGTATATAATGGATCTGACTTATGGGTACCATTTAAATTTCTTTAAATATGATTTTTTCGTATCGTTCTATATATTAATTTTTTTAGAAAACACTTTATTTTCAACCTTTTTATGTTTTCAAAACTTTTGTTGAAATATGATACATGCTACTTTAGAGTTTTCCAGCAACTATGTTAAGACTATATTGTTTGTTTAATAGTGTTGTAGCAAATGATTGTAGTACTGGTAGAAGTACAAAAATTAGTGATATATTTTTATACAAAATAATATATCTAGCCTCTTAGGGTATTTTTAATGTTTTAACATCTTTTATCACAGTTTATCACTGAAGGGGAAGAATTTTGAACTAATTTTTACCGTGTAACCCTATAGTTTTAGTTTTTATGCAAAAGCCTTTTCTTAGCTCTTCCATCTGTAGGATAGAAAACAAAACTATGAAGAAGACCCTATCACATCTGCCATTCAATTACATTAGGGGACCAAAAGGGGAAGGATATTATATGCTGGAATCTTAGCTCCCATTTTATCTCCCAGTTTTTTTTCAAAATGGTTTTTCCTATATTTTCATTTTTTTAAAAAAGTTCTCTAATTACCCTTTTTCAAAAAAACCTTCTAATATTTACTTTTTGTCAAAATTTTAAACTTCCGTGAATTAATATATGCTGGCAATCGATAAACATATTTTTTACATTATAAAATAAAATACATCATCTTTCTCCTTTTTACAACATGTGAATAGCTTATTGTTTAAGAGTGAAATTGTATTGTATCCATAAGCATGTGTGTAGCCAAAGTGTGGAATCTCTAGGTCAGCAGCTGATTGAAGTTACACTATCTCATATTCTAAACTTGTAAGAATGCTCAAAAACACAGTAATTTTTCAGATATATTTCTTAACAAATTGTTAATAAAATAGCCTAACAATAAAAAAACACTCTCCTATTTTTATAACAAATTTCCTTTGTTCTTGAAAAAACACATGGGAAAGTTCTGATAATACTTTGATATTTTTTATAGGATTCTTCAAAATGGTTTACATACAAAACAAGTTTTGAATGTGTACAATAATAAGTGGTTCATAATAAGTTATTCATGAAAATAACTTGTTCATTTTTACTACCAAACTGTGTTTTTTAATTAAACCTTGCTACACACCTGTTAAGGAATTAGAATTATATTGCGGAATTTTAAGCTTTAGGGTTTATGTAGTTATTTTTTAAACTTTCCATACTTAGTTTTTTCATATTTTCACGTTTTCTCTTAGTTGACAATTTGATTGTTTAAATATGAAAATAGTGGAATAAAATAGAGATATTTTTCCGAAGAGTTTTCTCAGTAGTTGAATTATTTTTAAAAAATGTTTCTTTTTAGACAAATTTTAGACTTTTAATTTCCTTTATTTCTTTCAAATCTAAATTCCAGTATCTTCACATCTATTCAGTCTAGTAATTTTTGTTCACATAATCATTGTGATCAAGTTCTAGTGAAGTTCAAGCAATTACACAAAGTTTTTCTTTAGTTTCATCTTAAATTTGTATTCCTCTTCATTTTCATTTCTTGATTGTAAATCTACTGCATATTAGATCAATAGACAAATATTAAAAAAATAACCATAAATGATCGTGGTAAACAGTGACTAAACAGTGACGGTTATAATTAGTTTCAGAGGGTTTAGGCTGTCAATTAGCGCATCTAATTAACAATTTACACTGTAAGTATAAATAACATATCTAGGCTACTTGGTTGACAAGTTTAGAGTTGTTTGTAAAGATAAGGCTTTGGTCATCAAAATATGTAAACATGTTTATTCTCTAAAATGGTTAGTAGATTGAAGTATTATTTGTTGTAAGAATTTACAGATGCGAATTATAAAAATCTTTTAAAAACACATACCTGGTTTACATAAATTCTAAGCTTATATCATGATTAATAAGTTCATTGAAATCTTAATAAGTTGAAGCAATTAAAAGTAGTCCAGTCCACAAAAAAAAAATGATAAAAAAGAGTTAACATCTGAAAGTATAAATGTGTTTGTAGTAGATATTTTGTAAAAACTAATCTGTAGGATATGTTCTTAATCTCATGTTTTTAAAGTAGCATCACAAAAAGAGTGAAAATCAACACAGATAATTCAGTTTAGCAATTTTTAATTTGATTTACTTTTTACAACTGCTAAATCAAAAGTTAATTATGCAAATAGTAAGTGGAATGCAATGTCGTAGTAAAAGACCTTGACAATTATGTAAATGTGTGTCACACTGTAGCTTTTTTAGGACCGAATGATTTCTGAAAGGTTTCAGAACCGTTGTGGCAAATATTTTCAAACCTGGAAACCCATTAAAGTAAAGGATTTTAATTAGTGTACATGCTCATAGGCTACATATTTTAACTTTCAGGCAAAATATTATTTGATAAATTTTACATTAACACACTTTTTCTCTCCATATCATATTTAGCCAGGGAAATAAATTATTAAGTGGCTTGGTTTTATAAAAATAATGAATACTTTTAAAAGATTACAAACTGCAAATAAAATAAGTATTTGAATTATCCTTTATGAATCAATTATTTATACCCTCATTATTATGCATTATAATTAATTTTTCGTAGCTCATAATTTATACTTAGCCTTACATCAGAATTAATTGGTGGCATCAATAGAATAAAATCAGTGGTTCAAAGGTATCAAATGAAATTAATTTGGTGAATTTCAAAATTACAATTAAATCTAGACAGATTGATTTTTGAAATTAACTTTTGAAACTTTCTGATATGCCTATTCTCAGAATGATTCATGGCTTCCCGTTAAATTCTTCTTGGCTATGAAGTTCTAGATATTGAAAGTCTTGCGATTTTAAGTAAATCGGAGTTTTGAGAACCGCTGATTTAGGGTAGGTATAAATGGCAAGTTTTGTATATAAATATGTATACACAGTAAAGGTTGTCACATCCTTATAATTTTGGACCTAAACCCATCCAAAAAGGTATAATATTCAGGGATCATTTTGCTGAGTACTATATGGAACTCAGCAAACAGGAAAGTACTGCTTGTATGCTTCTAGCCAGTGTTTTGTCAAAGACTATATGTATCAAAAAAACCTATTTTTGTGTGTTAACAATTTTACAGTTTACAGTAATTTTTGTAATAACTGCTTTTTGGGTGAGTGTTTATTAATACTTATTGACAACTAAAACATAAAAAGTAAATAAAATGTGTAAACTCTTATTGATTGTTAAATAAAAAAAAAAATAAAACATTAAAAAGAATATACTTAACTCCCCATATAGCCTCTTATTTACTACACTGAAATTTGAAAATTATATCTCAATGACCACCCTATGGAAGTAGTGCAAAGAGTTCATATAAATTTGGAAGGTCTACATTAGCATGTTATAGAGAGAAAAAAAAGAATCCAGACTTATCTTTGTATAATGAATAAAATGTGTCTGTGTTCTAATAGTAGAAATTTTTTATGTTAAAACAATTGTATTATTTACATTTTTATCTGAAAAAATAAAACTTTTATACACAGTTTAATTGATAATTTACAAATCTATATCTTCAACAGTTTTTTGAAAACTGTATAACAAATCCCAAAAATATGAGGTCTCAATTGATTTTTAGGTTTAGTATAAAATATGGATTTTTTTGTTTAATTGTTAGTTTACTTTTATACACTTTTACAAAATATGTAGAAAATTTAACTCTTATTATTTTTCTTTTTTAAATTTTAATTGCCTTTGAAGGGTAAAATAAAGATCACGAATAATAGATAGTAATAGATAAGGATCATGTTGTTTAAATGTTTCAGGGTTGTATTGCTTAAGTTCACCTACTCTTTATTATTTTTATCTACCTAACATACCCTTAAATTCAAATAAATATTCTTAGTTAAGTACAAAGAGATTAACATTTTTTGTAAACTATAATTTCTATAGGCTCTAGGCCAAATACTTTTGGTGATCTAACATCATCACCTCATACTCACACACACAAATGTAGTTCTATGAAGGGTTAGCAAGTTCTATGAAGACATGATTATAAAGGGACATCTTAATCAGGTGCTTCAAACCATGAAAGTGAGAAGCAAGCAATGCAGATTTCTTGGAGAACTCTTTCTTCATGAATTTTCATTTGAAATACAATCCAGATGTAGTCTGAATAAGATGTAACGGATTTACTGTTTGAAATAAAAATAATGTGTTAAAAACCTGTATTATATAGTCTATTTAAAATTTTTACAAATTATAACTCAGAAACACAACCTATTAGAATAAATGATCAATAAATATATTTGTTGATGCAAGTTGCTAACTCTATGGGAAATTCATATGCTAAGAAATGGCAAAACATATCAAAACCAACTAGGAAGCTGCCATAATGGATATCCAGTACACATATTGGTCATTATTGTTTAGGTGAATGTCTGTGTAAGTTGAAGGTTGGACCGGCTAAAGTTCTTTTAAATGAAGTTTTCAATTAACAACACTGATTATATACCCTTGCCTCCCAGTTAGGGGCTGGGATATTGCAACTGAAATACTGAAAAGCAAGTCAAAAAATGAAATAAAACTTACAGTAATAGAGAAAGATCAACAAATGTGTTAATTTTTTTTAATAGTAATTATAAATGTTGACCCTAAATATCAAGTTCCATCTGCGTACAATTTTTTTTAATAACTGTTAAGTGAAACATAATATACTATCTTATTATTTTTAAAAAAATGTCTGTATAAAAATTCACTGGATTCATTAAGCATTATTAAATGTATATATATCCCATCATGGTGTTATGCTACTTTTTCAGCCAAATGAAGCACACATATAACTATTGAGCCTGAATTAAATAACCTATTTGTAAAAGTTTTGTGATTCATATTGTAAACAGAATATATCTTCTCGCTCACATCACAGGTGTATGGAATACACTTAAGATAAGAAGTTATTTATCTGTGTGCATATTTACTTACTGATTTTGTTATCAGTTGTTATTTTTTTGCTTAAATTACACTAAGCAGATTATTTTCCATCAATATATACCAGCAGAGAATCTGCAAATAATTATTTAGGTTAGGAATGTTCAGTAGATTGCTTAAGATTTAACTGTCATTCAAATGTAGCATGCAAAATAAAAATAGATTGGAGGGTTGCCAACAATAACAAATCTGCAAGTACTGGACTTTTAAAGTTTCACTTTCTTGCATCCTAAAGAAAAAATAGAAACAGAGAGCAAAGAGTTGGAGAAAGTTGTATTACAAAATTTGTTTGTAAACTTCTTTGATTTTAACAATGGAAGTTTAGCTACTAATTTCAGTGATTATTTATTGAATTCACTATAATCTGATCCACCCTATATTCTTGAATGTTTTATTTCATAAATTGTTTAAGTATAAGTAATGTATAAAAAATTCTTTGAACCTGATTGAAACCACACACACGGTGTCTTAACTTCACATAGTTTAGAGTTTACATGATTCTCAAAGTTAAAAAATTATTTTTAATAATAAAAAGGAGTTATTTGTAAAATATTTAAAATTTCATTTGTCAATATCTCACTAATGGCTGATTAATTACTAAAATAGTTTGACTGAGTATGGGGTCTGCTGAATAGGTCAATTTCTGGTTTATTATAATGTACTATTTCCATTATTTTAGCACAACCTTCCTAAATCAGAGCAATAAACAAAGCTAGAATTGGTAAAAGAGTTGTAGATTGATGGACGATTATCTTTTAAAAATTTATATTTTAGAGAAAGAGATTTGATAAATATTATTTTCTTCAGCATAAGTTGTAGAAAGAATTTGAAGCAGAAAATGTATGAATTGTTTTATAGCAAAAATACTCTTTTAAATTATATATAACAAAAATTTTCTGCAATAATTTTAAAACATGGACCATTTTTTTAGAAAAAAACTGAACCTGATTGAAAATTTCTAATTTAACTGAGAGCAAGAAAACACATAATTTAACGAAACTTTTTTTTAATTTAGTAGAATACGTAAGACATTGTAATTTTGTGTAATATGTAACATTCAAGTTCATTAAAATGTATAACATTTAAAACCACAATTGATTAGTCTACTATACAGTATTCAAGGTAAATTATGGTATTTTCAAACACAATATTTTAGGGTTATGTATTGAAGGAATTAAAATTTTGTTAAATTTCAAAATTATGAAAATAATGTTTAAAAATGTCGAATAATACTAGGAAAATGCTTTAGCAAAATTGTTTGCTATAGTAATAGTAAAAAGCTATACTCTCCTTTATTATACTGATAAATAAAATACATTATATATAATTTTATTAGTTTAAATAACATATTTCATTTATATTTTCATGTCAGAAACACTAAAATACTTTCAATAAACACGCAATTATATTTATGTCTAAGGATAAAAAAAGGAAACCTTAGGCCTACAAAACATATTTGTTTGCTGCAATTAGAACACAATGACATAATTACTGCCTGATTGTTGCCCGATTTACCTAAACGCTGGTTGCTGAAAAACTTCAGTTGATGTATTGAAAAACAAGGTTATCAATTAAAATCCTAAGGATTGTTTTTGATGTAGAGTCTGAGGTCCAATATCCCGTGTAAATTATTTTATTTGACAGATAAAACTGCTCTGAATTTCATTATATCAAAATGAAAGCTGTTTCATTCATATTCAACTAGTTAATAGAAAGAACAATCTTTCCAAGTAATTAGAATCAGTATTTAGAATGAATGACTGCTTGAACAAATTGTTTAAATTATAACATTTTTGCAAATTTTAATTGTTGAATTCTCTTGATCAAGTATATTTACTCCACATTATTAGGAAAACGACAATAGTATTATTTTTTTGAGTTTCAAGCAACAATTATTTCATTTTTTTAAAATGAAATATTTGCCTATACCACACAAAGTGCCAGTAGTTCACACATTCTCCATCCAATTATCATACCACAGGCTTCCTGCCAACTAGATGATTAATAAAACCTGTAGATGCCAACTTCTCAAATAAATCGTTGATAATTTTAAATGCATATGTTTTTTTAAATTGAATTCAGCGACTTTCCAATACACAAATTTATAACTTTGTAGGTTTAAAATGTCTACAAAATGTTATAATATAGTTAATATTATTTAAGTAATATAATTGACTTTATTGTCCACATTTGGCAAATATTCATGTTTATAAAATAAATTTGCTAAATGATACTGATGATGACTTGTGAAAATGTTTTGTGTCAGTAAGTTCTATGTAATAAATTTATCTAAATATTAATTTATGCAAGTCGTTTTTCATAAACATTTTTCTGTTGAACATAATAACTAATAGTATATCCTTGTTCTTTATTAAAAATAAAAATATGAAATTTAATATCATTAATATTCATGCTGTCATAATAAGATATTTCAAAATTGTTAAAACTAACTACCTATACAAGTACAGTCTCCTTAAAAACTTTTTATTTTAACCATTTTTTCTAACATTTTTATTTTAACAATTTATTTTCTAATTTTGTAAACAATTTTTTATTTTACATATTTAGTGCACACACAGATCTGTTAATTGATAAGAATTAGATGAATTGGTTATAAACTAGATTAAAAATCATATTTTAAATTTGAACTTAACTAATAAACTTTTAAAATATAAAATAAAACATTCTTTCTTCCAGCATGCAAATGTTTATAAAATAAAATTACCCATCAACAAGTATGAAATATTTAAGAGGTTCATATCTCTTAAATATCAACTAAAAGCATTTGTTAAATGCTACATTTGCCTATAGTAGCACTTACTTTTATAGTTTTTGAGGATAGCTGTTTTGGAAGATGTTTCCCATCGTTAACTCAGATTGTCCTGGTGAACTTTGACTGTCTGAGTTGACAGTGGAACCCATCTCCCGAAATGGCTGTCTTCAAAAATTATAAAAGTAAGCGCTACTACAGGCAAGTCTAACATTTCACAAGAGTTTTTAGTTGAAAACTAGTAGCTCAGGTAAAGATGGAATCAACTAATATTAAGTATTAAACTGTAAATTTTGTAAATTTAAAAAAAATAATAATTCCAGTATTAAAGATTAATAGTGGTTTGTCTTTGGTATTTTTTGCATGTTGAAAACTGTTAGTATTTTAAAAATTCAATATAAACAAAAATATATACACCAAAAGCGTATAATTATTAATTCAAATTCTGTACTATCTGAAATTTCATTCATCTGATACTGCTATGATATCAAGTCCTGATAATCATGTTTCTGTGTAATTATAATGACTAATTTTCTTGCGCTGTATATATAACAGATTAATTTAATTAATATTGAAGGTGATTCACTTCATATTTGCATTATTAACTCCCAAGTTTAAGCTTTACTGTGAACATTGTGGTCTATTTATGTTATAAGCTTGGTTTATTTTTGTTGTTTATTAAATTTCAATTTCAATTCAAATTTTTCAAAGTATGACTATAACTCTTTAAGGTTCAACATTAACCTTTGCAATCTGAATCCAGTTTATTTTGAAATCGTGTTTCAGGTAAAATTCAGCCCAAGTTATTGTCCTATCTCAGCCATTTTCATGATGGTTTTCTTATAAATTTTTTTAAAGGTTCATACTTCCTTCCTTCTGTCTGAATGATTTCAAAATTTAACAATTCTGTTAATGTTTGGAAGTCAAATTATTTAGAGTAATTTTTTTGTTTTGTAGAATGTATTTTTGCTACATTACATTGGTTGGTGCATTAGTATTCCACTTAACACTATTACCTAATTTACAATTAGTGAATCTGTGTCTTAAGCCTATATCTGGGAAGGATCTAACCTCTATAAGTCCCTTATCTTGTGGGGTGTTTTACAGTTTTTGTAGTATTTTCTTTCAATGCTCAATAATCTATTCGGTTATATATAAGGTATAAATATGTGTATATAATTTGATATTCTTAATATGTTCATTTTCACTTCTTTTAGGAATATTTGCATACTTGTACTTTTGAGTACAATTTGCTGCCTTCATTACAATATTTTTGTTAGTTGTCACATTTTGGAATAATTCCATTCTAAAGAAATTAATGTTATTGTTGTCGTGTGACAAGTGCAATAAAAAAAAAACAAACAAAAAAAGTATTTAGTGAAAGGTAGAGATAACACAGTTACACGGGTCCAAAGGCGTGAAGCACTGCACTGGCCACATCTGCAGCTTTGCCTGTATAAAGGGTCTTCCTAGAACAGTTTAAGCAATAGTTCTGCAATGATGGACTGGCAGTTGAAGAGGTGATCGGGATTAAGCTGTATCCCTGGGCAGTGCCTACATTCAGGGTATGTTCTTGATCCATCAGGCAAGATTTTCATGTCTTTGAGGTGCATTGTCCTCAGTCTGGCAATTGTTTTTGTTATTTCCCTGTCGAAGTTAAGCTCGGGAAGTGATGATTTTCTTCGGTTAGTGCAATGGACAAAAAATTTAATAGTATTCTTTTGTGATAGTAAGAAATCTGAAATAATATTAAAGTTTTGAGAGTGAAATTATTCTGAAACGTGCTAACAAAGAAAAATATTGTAATGCTAGGAAACGCAGAATAATGTACTCAAATATATATGTAAATAATTTGTTTCAGAAAAAGTTGTAGAGCATGAAGGTATAATATTCATAGATATATTTCCAAAACCTGGTTTTATATTGGTAAGGAAGCAATAGTGGCTTTGAAACTTTGGTAATAATTAAGTATTCAGCATTCAAATTTAATATTGTGAATGTTTTATGTAGTGTAGAATTTAGTCTTACAAATATTTAGGCATACAAATATTAGTTTTTAAATTATTAAAAAACATTTAAAAGAAATAAATTCTAAAATATTTTTTCAAAATTGTAAAAAGCATAACCATTTTTCAAGAAAGTAAATTACTATGCATTCCTTATAAGATTTCTATTTTCTTGTAGAAAAATAAATGAACCATTAGAAAGATAGAACAAATAGATTTTATTTTGGTGGACAATATGAAGAGTAACATTTTAATTTCTAGTTGAAGCTGGACTGAGAGGCTTTGAATTGAAGTTTGAGTCAAGTTTTAAAAATTTGATATAGTCATAAAAAGTCTACACCAAAAATTGTGTACAAGTGGCTTGTTCAGTAACAAAATAAAACATTGTACCAATATTATTTCTGTTGAACCAAAATTTACCACAGAGTATTTTTAATACATATGTTTTTATTTACCAAGCAATTGGAAAATGGGACTTGCAACACACTGAACCATAATACTTTGCTACAAATTTGGAGAGTAATAAAAGGTCATAAATATGTTATACATGAAATGAAAGCATATAGTCTTTTCATTGTTAAATGTTGAGTTGCATTTACTAGATGGTACAGAACCATAATTTTAATCTGTTTTTTACAATGTTTTAACTATATAAGATGGAATGACAGATTATGTACAGGAAGCCTTGTGTCATTTAAAGATAAAGGATTACGTACAGAATACAACAGATATGGTTATAATTTCACTTCTATATTTTCATGTTCTTTTACAAAGTTTGATAGGATTGCAAAACAGGACAAATTCCATCTTTAAAGATAGTTTTAAATTTATTTAGGCTTTTTATCAGTGATTTTTATCTGTCTATAGGGACCTCCACTCCTTTTAAAAAATTGTTTTTTATTTGAATTATTTATACTGATGCTATCACTTATTTACTTCTCTGTTGTTAGTTTAATCATCTATTCCATATTTTTAGCTATGTTTGTAATTATTTTATAAATCAATATTCACTTTTAAAAAACCATTTACATTAGTGTTTTTAACCTCTTCAGCCTATCTCTAATTATATTAGTCTTATCAGTTTAAACCAAGGCATTTAATGGTCCCCTTTTACTTCCAGGCCCAGTGTTTTAATAAAACTTTTAATAGCAATGTTTTCTATACATCTTCAAAGAAAATAATTTCCAAATCTTCATTTGACTGAGGTTGCTGATGACCAGATAATTATCATGAGACGATTGTTGGATCATAAATGTGCCGCAGTACTATGTTTTTACTGCCAGTAGGATAAAATTGACTCACCCACCTTACTTCCCAGACCTTCTAATGAACTTACTTTCTTACTTCTAATGAATATAATTTTTCTAAAATAATATGATATTTTGTTGTAAACATTGGTATATTTTCAACATAATCCAATCCCAGTATTAATAGTTCTCAAAACATCAAATCAGGAAATATTAAACAATGTTATAATCTATAAATTGATTTTTGAACATATTGTTTGATTTATAAACATGTAACATATTATTAACACTATAATTTTAGTATTTGTTTATGTTAAAATTGCCCAGGTGTCTTTGTAATGTATATACTGTTGTAAAAATTGTTTTGTACACCTATTGAATTTTTGTCAACAGCTTTTACAATACAATGTCCCTGGTGGAAAGAAGAACAGAGGCCTGGCTTTAGTGTTGGCATACAGAATGTTGTCTAGACCTGAAGATCAGACACCAGAAAAAATAACAAAAGTTCACATTATGGGTTGGTGTGTAGAAATGGTAAGCTAGTTACTACAGTTAGGTTTTTAACATAAACGTAAAATACTACTGAACTGATTAAACATTGTGGGTGAAGAGGGAAGTACTGGCAGCTCCAATACTGAACTGAGTAAACACTGCAATTATGTGAACTACTGATACTGTGCTGCTAGTGTTCATCTCTTCGGCCACAATGTTTACTCAGTCTGGAAGTAGTCATTTTTATAGATTTAGACAATAAATTTGTTTGGGTTCCAGTTTTACTTACATCTTCCATTCATTGCAGTCAAGAAGTATCATTATATAAGCTGAAGGTATCAAATCTGTGGGTACATTAATCTATATATTCCTTTTTTAGAATCCTGCTAGTTTTAATGAAACCTAGTATTATTTTGGGTCTTGTCACTTATTATTTAGTTTTGTTTTTTAATATATTATGGTATTACTAAAAGAAAATTAGTTTATCTGTTCAGGCTTATTTAGTTTCATTTCATTTGAAAGTGTTTAGCCTAAATGTTTTTTGCTTTAAAAAAATAAGTATTAAACAAATATTATAACACTAGTTTGTAAAATTATAAATAAAAAAAACTGGCTAGATTTAATAAAATTACGATACAAGTTTAAATGCTACCTTCTATATCAACAGTAATTAATGTTGGTTTTTCATGCTTTAAGAAATAGAATAAATAACTATTCCACTAGAACCAGTAAATTTAAATTGAACTGGTAATTAATGGAGAAATGGAACACCGATATTTTGAGCAAAAACTTATATCATAATTATATTTACACTTCAAGGCCCTAAAATAAACATGTATATATATATATTAGAGGTTTCTGAAAAATTATGCCTCCAAAACTATTTGAAATTTAAAAAATGTCTTACGAAGTTATCTTGTATTTTATAAATTATTAACTTGTTTAAAATTTCTATATTCCCAACAAATTTATATGTGAGTATACTTTTAGAAGAAAATCAGTCAACAAATATTTCAATTACATTATTTGCAGGTCATATTTACACAAACATGTCGCTCTGCTAGTTATCATTATGTGTGACTTTCCTATTTTTGGATTTTTTTTGGGATATAATGTTTTAACACATGGATCATGTTTTATGTAATAACATTGTAAGGAATAAATTTTTAAGATCGTCTTGTTTCAACTGCAAATTCATGCCTATAGAAAATCAGACTAACAATTGCCTGAACCAGACTATCTAAACAAGCTAAAATACACCATACATTTCTAGTAGTGAATTGTGTTATCAAAATATCAGTAGATATTTGCCAAACAAAACCTGTAATTTATGAGCTTTTTATTAGCTTATATCAGCTTTGAAAACACTAGTTTTCTAATAAATGGACTCTACACACTTAAATGTCCTAGCTGCTTTGACATTTAGAAAGAATAAAATATAAAGAAATGAAAATTATCAAACTAAATATTTTACTTTCTAATAAACTTAGTAGATTAATTAATTTGCCAAAAGATAAAATAGACTTCAAAATTTGATCAAATATTTGTGCGATAAATTACAATATTTGCCCTGAATAATATGTCGAACAAACTACCATAATATGTAAGAATATGTATTTAATTTCAAATTCCATCTGCATTAGCAGTTCTCGTTTTACCTAATAGTCATCTAGTACACCAGGTACTCAGTTGATGATCAATGTATAATACTTATATTATTAGTTCTTTAGTGTTTACAATTAGTTATTTCTTGGTAGGTATTTACAATTAGAATACTGTATATATTTTCTCACTAGAACAAATTATAATTAGTGTAGAAAATGATACTTGGTTATTAAACCAAGTTAAAGTAAAATGATATTGCTGAGAAAATCAGATGGAATAGTGTATTTTACAAGTTACATAATAAATTAAATTAGGCATATTGTGAAGCTATGTGGATGCAATATTTAATCTAAAGTAATGTAGTATTCCTTTATAGGAAGTAATAGGTTTGATACAAGTATGCATTAGGAATTAGATATTATTGTTTGTTAAAGGATATTTTTAAAAAAACAGCTTATGCAAATATAAGAACCAGCTCAAACACATCAAATTATTTAATTATCAGAAATATGACACTATGTATTGTTTCTTTATTTTTTGTCTCACTGTACAAATGAAAAAAAAAACAATAGCAAATATAAAAAAGGAATAAATGGTGCAGAAATACCAGAAGATAGGGGAAAATATTCCAGAAGAATGATTGTTTAATAAATAATCAGATTTCTGTTTTTTGCTATACTGATTGTTTGCACACAGGGGTTTCCATGTGTGTTGAAATATTAGTAGCCTTTAATGGAAGTACTATTTACTTTCCCAGGATTGAGAAATGATATAAATAAAAACCTGCCTATCTTAAGGTTATAAGGTGAGATAATTAGAATGAAAACAATAAGGAAATTTAAAATAGAATCACCGAGAATAGGCAGATTGCTTAGTGTGGGTATTGTCCATGGTTCATATTGTGTAAAACAGAATGTTTTATTTGCCTTCTTAGATATAACAAACAATGTATTTTTATTATCTATATCTTTTATGTTGTCATGTTGATGTATGCTAATTTGAGCTAGGTATAGCATGACCTTTAAACTGTAATGCGTTTTTTTCTTGTTACTAAAAATAAGAAAATATACATTTCTTTTTAAATAGTTGTTACATATGTTTTACATATGATTTATGTTAATATGGATTTCACTAGTTTGACATTTCGATTGTGAGGTTTTGTTTTCATGTTACTGAGAAATATAGTTTAAAAAAAATATTATTAAAAAGTTGGTACTAAATGTAATAAAAACATTATACGATATTTCTCAGCTTTCTATAACAACTGAGGGGAGTTTCTATTAATCATGTTTAATCTCAGATTATATTTAAATATTTCTGGAATATTGATAAGTTCATTTTGAAAAACAATTAAGAGATCACAAATCTGCAATTGCAATTAGAATTTTACAGTTATTTGTGTAAAGTAAATGGGCCTTGGAATTTCTTGTTTATTTTTAATGAAAATATGTATACCACATACCAGCTATACATTGTTTATTGCATATAAATAAATTCCTATCTTATCTGAAATATTGAACATCTGGTCAGAGTGTTGAAATAGTAATTTTATCACATTTGAATATTATTTGTCAAATATAGATCAGAAAATTAAAGGAGGTGGAGTGATTATTCATAAAGATTATCTTCCTCCAATCATATATATATATATATATATATATATATATATATATATATATATATATATATATATATTAAATATGGTGATATGTTTTCTTGTATATATAGTTAATAAATTTAAAATATTTCAAACACAAGAATACTTTTAATGAATATATTTATTCAAAGCTTTTCGCCAATAAAAAAGTATCAGCATCTTCAGGAAAAATAATTATCTAATCATAGATTAGATAATTATTTTTCCTGAAGATGCTGATACTTTTTTATTGGCGAAAAGCTTTGAATAAATATATTCATTAAAAGTATTCTTGTGTTTGAAATATTTTAAATTTATTAAATATATATATATATATATATATATATATATATATATATATATATATATATATATACATATAATGGTTTTTAATATATAATTAAAATTATGATATAATCCATAACTACTAAATAAGACAACTGGAAATAAGTTTAAAAAGATAAGATATTAATACTTATGTTTATAGCTGGAATAAATTCAAACTATCCGGCCCGGTCGTGGACCAATGTTTAATCCGCAGATCAAAAAGTTAGAATTAAAACCACGAGGTGTGGTAAGCTCTATTGTTACCAAGGTTACTCTGGATTGCGTAATTTACGTTAATCTTTAACATAGCAAGTTTAAGTACTGTTCTGAGCAAAATAGAGTCGTTTAACACTAAAACGCAACGACACTGAATTTAATACAAATAAATTATAAATTGTTCATATTCCTTAACTACGCACTTACCATAGGTAAGAAGTGATGCAATGTTGGAATCGAGGTGAAGTCTCCACAGTACTGTGGTCGTCTCAGGCAGCGTAGAATTCGTGAAGGCGTTCACGCAACTAAAAAACTCAATTGAAAATATGAGTAAACGTAAAAGTTAAGCTTACAAAGTACTTAGTTTATTGCCGCGAGTACACGCACTACGATTGCGCAACCGGTGAAATCGGGCGACACTTTTCACTAACACGGCGAAAAATATACAGTTAAAATGTTCATTAAAAGTTCATTAACGCGGTCCGCACTTTAAGCACAAATAACGAACGAAA
This sequence comes from Prosapia bicincta, assembly GCA_036971475.1. Lineage (NCBI taxonomy): Eukaryota > Metazoa > Arthropoda > Insecta > Hemiptera > Cercopidae > Prosapia > Prosapia bicincta. The sequence continues at coordinate 142,228,727 of JBAIZL010000001.1, read as the reverse complement.
GCGGTACTTTAAATTGTCTGAAACAAAGCCCATACGGATTGAGCGTCGCGGTTAGCATAGGACTGCTCAGTTCGAGGGTCAGAACGATTCTCCTTTGTGTTGAAGCGGAAATTAACGTAGAAAATAAGAAGGGAGTGGGGGTGCATAGCGTTCATCCAGAGAAAATCAATAAGTTTTCGGATATCGATTAGCGGGTCAGAGATCACATGACCAATACGTCACGGTACAGCTGTTAGGTAGGTCAAAGCACTTGAACCTTCGAGCGCTGACTCGAACATACCGCCCACCAAAACGAATGTTTTTAATCCGCCAGGTGGGTGGGGGGCGAAGAACCATAAAGCACCGGGACCCGAGGGTGCCGAAGAAGAAAGTGGCAGGGAAAACGAAGACAAACCAAAAGAAACAACAGGGCGAGAGCGCCGAAAAAAGAAGCTGTAGACAAGCGGTGAAAACTAAGGATGAAGCGGAAAGCCGACGAGCTTGTTGACTGGTCGTCTCAGCTGTCCGTGAGCGGTCTGGATGGTGGCTACTCTAGAGACGTGGTCTTTTCCAGGATGCAGACTGATGATCCTTCCCATACGCCAATGAAGGGGGCTTGAGTGTTCCCCAGTTATGAAGACGAGTTGATTTTCCTTGAGTGGCGTCGAGTCCTTATTCCGCTTGTGTCGTTGAATCTGAGTGTGTAGATACTGAGTGGACCAAATTTTCCAAAAGCGGTTGGACATCTGTTGGAGCATAGACCATCGAGATTTAAGCGGAGGCTCAGTATAACATTCTTCGGGAAGTGACAGTAGCGGACGGCCAATCAGAAAGTGTCCAGGAGTGAGAAAGGACGCTCCTTCACTGGGGTCTGGCGAAACTTCAAAAATAGGACGACTGTTCAAAACGGCTTCTATCCGGATGAACAGAGTAGATAGCTCTTCAGCGGTGAGGGTGGTGTTGCCTACAGTGCGTCGCAATAACAACTTAGCGGATTTGACAGCGGCTTCCCAAAGTCCTCCAAAATGAGGGGCAGCCGGAGGGTTGAAATGCCAACTGATGCGTTGGTCAGCTAGTTTGCGTTCAATAAGTGAGCTAGAGCGGTCCAGAAACTTGTAGACATCGTTAAGTCGGTTAGCAGCGCCAGTAAAATTCGTGCCGTTATCGGAATAAATTTCTGAAGGTAAACCTCGTCTAGCGGTGAAGCGGTGTAAGGCGGCGAGGAAGGCATCAGTAGATAAGTCGGTCACCAATTCCAAATGAACTGCTTTAGTAGTCATACATACAAATAAGCAGAGGTAAGCTTTCAATAGCTTGGAGGTGCGCAAATGGTTGGCCTTTGTGTCAAAAGGTCCAGCGAAATCTACTCCGACTCTATAGAAAGGTGGAGACGGCGTAACTCTTGATGAGGGCAAAGGTGCCATCATGGGCTGGCGTGGTTTAGTTTGCATGCGGAAACATCGAATGCACGCATGGATGCGTTGGCGAAGTAATGATCGCAGAGCTATGACCCAAAATTCACTGTTGATCAAGGCTTGAGTGGTACGCGGTCCGGCATGCAAGGCCAGCTTGTGATAATGGTCACAGATGAGGTCAACGTAATGATGGCGCTTTGGTAACAGAAGCGGGTGTTTAGAATCGTAACTAAGAGACGAATGTTCAAGCCTACCGCCCACCCTGAGTAGACCATGGGCGTCGATGAATGGTGTTAGGTTGCGTAAATGGTCGTTGACGCGTTTACCAGTTTGAAGCTTTTGCAGAGCTTCACTGAAGACAGAGGTTTGTACCAGTTTAACGCATACAGCCTTTGCTTTATCCAACTCCTGTACTGACAGCGGTCGCAGCGTAGGTTTGACTGAGGCTGCTTTGGCCTTATAGCGTGTGTTGTGATGATGGACGATCGCTAGGCTCTTGTTGCGACAGTGGTCGATAAATCGTAATACGTACGCGAAGACATGATGAAGAGTAGTTAAGCTCGAATGCTGTTCAATGATTTCCATAAGACGGTTGGGCTCTTGTACAGCGGCACAATTAACCTTAGCCTCAACCTTTGTTTCCGTCTGATCCGGGTTAGTGCCTTTAGGCCTAGACAGATTCCAAGTGGTAGGACAATGTAATAACCAAGGAGGTCCATGCCACCAGAGCGGGTGTGTAGCAAGTTGATCAGGCAAACAACCGCGAGACGCGACGTCTGCGGGGTTATCAAGAGTCGAGACATGAAACCAATGATCCATGGAGGTGATTGACACAATCTCAGTGATGCGGTTAGCTACGAAAGTTTTCAATTGATGAGGCGGGGTCTGAATCCAATGAAGTACTATCTCAGAATCAGTAAAGAAGAGAGTGTTAGCGATAGGAATGAAATCAAGAGCTGGTTGAATTGATTTGTATAACTTAGCTAGCAGTACTGCGCCGCAAAGTTCCAAACGAGGTATGGTAAGTAATTTAACAGGGGCTACCTTACTTTTAGCTTTCAACAGGCTGACGTTGACAGACCCGTTAAGCTCAGATCTCAAATAGATAGAAGCAGCATAGCCTGCTTCGGAACCATCACAAAACCCAACGATGCGATGACTAGCTGATCGCGTTCCTACATGGCGAGGAATTTGAATATCGGACAAACAAGCGAAATTGACAATGAAGCTGTCCCATTGATCGAGTAGAGGGGTTGGCAGAGGCTGGTCCCAGTCCAGTTTCTCCAACCACAAGCGTTTAAGAAAAGCCTTAATCCAAAAGGTAATAGGCGTTAAGAAGCCAAGCGGGTCAAAAGTGCGGGCGACGTAGGATAAGATGGTGCGTTTGGTAGGCACCAGCGTGAAAGTTTGAGTTTGATATGAGAACGAGTCTGACGAGGGGTTCCATTGCAAACCCAATATTTTAATTGCAGCGGATTCGTCCTGAAACAACAGCAGATTTTCCAAGTGAGAGGCAGGTAGCGTTGCGAGTAGCGAGGGTTCATTCGACGACCATTTTCTGAGTTCCAGGCCGGCGCGAGCGAGAATGTCAATAAGTTCTTGTATTAGCGTCTTAGCGGCCTCAGGCGTGTCGGCTCCAGCGACGACGTCATCTACGTAGGTCTGATGAAGGATTGCTTCGGAGGCTGTAGGATAGCGGGTTCCCTCATCCTTTACTAGTTGTTCAAGCGTTCGCAGAGCTAAGTAAGCGGAAGGGGTTAGGCCATAGGTGACCGTAGCAAGTTCATACTCGATTAACGGTGATTGAGGTGAAGACCGATAAAGTATGTGCTGGTAAGAACGATCCTCAGGTCGGACCAAAATTTGACGGTACATCATCTTGATGTCGGTGCAGACAGCGTAAGTATATAAACGGAAAGAGATGATTAAATTAGCCAAGTCCTTTTGCAGCTTAGGACCGGATAGCATTTGCTGATTCAGAGTGTTTGCGTGGCAATCGGGTGATGACGCGTTGAATACCACTCTAAGCTTAGTGGTAGAGCTGGTGGTCTTAAATACGCAATGGTGCGGAATAAGATAGTCAGAAGCCTTGAGGGCAGGGTACATGTGCCCTAGAGCGATATACTCGGCCATAAACTGATGATATTGTATGGCTACCTCAGGCTGGCGGCTTAAACGTCTTTCTAACGCATGATAACTCGCAAGAACAGTGTTACGGTTAGACTTGAGCGAGATAGCTTCCGGCTTAAATGGAAGTGCTACGATGTATCTTCCCGTTGCGTCACGATCAGTAGTGGTTGCGAACAGTTCTTCACACAGTTGATCCTCAGGGCTGAGGTGATTTGCTGATGCGACTTCCTCAACTTCCCAAAAGCGTCTAATGTTGTCATCAATTGACTTCAGAGTAGTGATGAATACACGTGGCTGCTGAGGCATGCTATAAGGTATGGAACCCATGATGACCCAACCTAACCTGGTGTTGAGTGCTGAGGGTTGTCCGTGGATAATATTGCAAGGTCCGTTCACAAGTATCTGTGTGAAAATGTCAGCACCTAGAATGATGTCAACACCGGAAGGGGTGTCGAACTGAGGGTCAGCCAGCGGTAAGTGCTGATATTGAGCACGTATGCAAGGCGCCAAAGCGGTAGATGGAAGCGGGTCAGTAATGCGGGGAAGCACAGCGGCTTCTGCGGTCAGCATGACACCTGGGTCATGTCTCGAGAAAATAAGCAAAGTGACGTACTCATGAATGCGGGTTGTCTTGGCTGCGACACCAATCAAAGAAAGATTTGATTTCCGAGCAGGTAAATTCAACAGAGTGCTCGCATGCTTAGTTATGACAGAGATTTGACTGCCTGGATCTATAAGTGCTCTAAATGGAAGCGGTCGGCCGAATTGGTCCTGAATGATGACCTGCGCGGTGCCTAACAGGGCGAGAGAAGTTTCACTATTACAAGAAAGAGCATGCGGTAGCGATTGAGTAGCGAGGTCGGGTCTGGCTGTTGAACGAGGGTGTCGCGATGAAACTAGTCATTGTTGTGCAGGCGAGTTGTCGTGTAACAATGTGTGGTGTGACTCTCCACAATGTTTACACTGTTTCATAGATTTACATTTGGATTGAAAGTGCGATCCAAGACAGTTAAAACAACGTCGTAATTTTCCAATGGCACTTTTACGTTCGGACACAGTTAATTCTAGAAACGACTGGCAATTAAAACCATTATGGTTTGAGCCGCAATAATAACACATCCCAGTATGAGTGGTTGAGATGTTGGCTTGAGCCAGGTGAAGCGGGGGCAACCGATGTCGGAACACTGAAAGCCTAGGCGCGTTCATAATTGGCGGCACATTTCCTTGTCTCCCTCCGGCAGACGGCCGTATGGGGCTCTGCATCATAGGTCTGGGCGCATAAGTGCGTGGTAGCATTTGAGGCGTAGCCGTACTAACATAAGACGTCGACGGCTGGACCGTTGGACTATGTTCAGTTTCGAGGTTAGCTTCGACATGGTCAATATTTAAATTAGGGGCACCGCTGTTATTTGAGTCATTCAACGCAGAGACCATCACTCGAGGTTGCTGACCTAATTTTGAGTTAACTGCAGTCGCGGCAGAGGGTTGATTGAGCAACTCCATTGCTCTAGCTTGTTCCGTAACAAAGTCATTTAACATTTTGTATGTGGGCATCGTATTAGTCCCTAGTCTTGTTTCGAAGTTGAGACGAGTCTGTGAGTCCAAATTGTTGACAGACATTTGAAATAGGAGGAAATCTGCTAAGTCATCTAACTGAATAGCCTTTAAGGCGCACACGGCGTTGGAGTGCGCAGTCAAAAACCGGTTAAGTTCAGATTGAGAAGCGGTCTTAATAGACTTAAATTCTTTGATCAATTGAAAATAGTGGTCAGCCAACCTACGAGGGTTTGCATAGCGGTTGCGTAGCGCCTGGTAAGCAATTGCGTAATTGCTTTCAGAGATAGTCAGTCCGGTAATAACTGCTAACGCATCACCTTTCAGAGTGGATTTCAGGTACTGAAATTTTTGCACCGCATTGATATTATTATTACCATGAATCATAGAGTCAAACATTGTGATGAAGTCAACCCATTCGTGGCTATTACCTGAGAAAACTGGTATTTGTAGGTTAGGTAGGCTTATACAATTGGTAGCAAGATTGCCTGGTGAGGTTGGTCTTACCTCCGTTTTAATGATATTGGGGTATTTCACTAACAACGGTAAGTACATCTCTTGAAATTTAGCCTTCATTTCGAACGCTTTTTCCGCGAACTCGGCAACTTGTCTTTCAAAGGTCCTTTCCATGTAATCAAACGTTTCAAAAAAATTAGCCTGAATTCGCCTAAGTTCCAGAATAATTCCTTCCGGAATCTCATTTTCATTTAACACACTTTTCACTTGCTCTAAGTCAGTAATAATGTTCTTTAATTTTGCCAAATAGTAGTCAGTATTAATTTCCATTTTGAAATGTTCGAAAATTTTCCAATATAAAATTTCAAAAATTTTAAAATTTATAAATATTTTAAGTATTTTAAGTGGACTGTATATAAATTATCGTGAAACATTTAAAACCATTTATAGCTGAAATAATTCAACAAATGTTAAATTAATGTTTAATTTGGTCACAAAGGAACCACGTGGTCACTAATACAATTATCGTGAAATTTAAAAGAAAAACCCATAGGTCACTGAAATAATTCAATAATCCGGTCCGGTGGGGACCAATGTTTATAGCTGGAATAAATTCAAACTATCCGGCCCGGTCGTGGACCAATGTTTAATCCGCAGATCAAAAAGTTAGAATTAAAACCACGAGGTGTGGTAAGCTCTATTGTTACCAAGGTTACTCTGGATTGCGTAATTTACGTTAATCTTTAACATAGCAAGTTTAAGTACTGTTCTGAGCAAAATAGAGTCGTTTAACACTAAAACGCAACGACACTGAATTTAATACAAATAAATTATAAATTGTTCATATTCCTTAACTACGCACTTACCATAGGTAAGAAGTGATGCAATGTTGGAATCGAGGTGAAGTCTCCACAGTACTGTGGTCGTCTCAGGCAGCGTAGAATTCGTGAAGGCGTTCACGCAACTAAAAAACTCAATTGAAAATATGAGTGAACGTAAAAGTTAAGCTTACAAAGTACTTAGTTTATTGCCGCGAGTACACGCACTACGATTGCGCAACCGGCGAAATCGGGCGACACTTTTCACTAACACGGCGAAAAATATACAGTTAAAATGTTCATTAAAAGTTCATTAACGCGGTCCGCACTTTAAGCACAAATAACGAACGAAAGCGGTACTTTAAATTGTCTGAAACAAAGCCCATACGGATTGAGCGTCGCGGTTAGCATAGGACTGCTCAGTTCGAGGGTCAGAACGATTCTCCTTTGTGTTGAAGCGGAAATTAACGTAGAAAATAAGAAGGGAGTGGGGGTGCATAGCGTTCATCCAGAGAAAATCAATAAGTTTTCGGATATCGATTAGCGGGTCAGAGATCACATGACCAATACGTCACGGTACAGCTGTTAGGTAGGTCAAAGCACTTGAACCTTCGAGCGCTGACTCGAACAACTTATTTAAAAAACTGCTCTAGTAATTATTCATTTCCTCATTTTATTAGCAGCAGGATGTTACTTACAACTGTTGTGTTCTAGAAATCGACTGCAGCAACAATATTTGTCTATGATCTAATATACATACACACACACACACACACACACACATATATATATATATATATATATATATTAAATATGGTGATATGTTTTTTGTAATATAGTTAATAAATTAAAAATATTTCAAAAACAAGAATATTCATTAAAAGTATTCTTGTTTTTGAAATATTTTTAATTTATTATATATATATATATATATATATATATATATATATATATATATATATATATATATATATATAGATAGATAGATAGATATAATAATAATAAATTAAAAATATTTCAATAACAAGAATACTTTTAATGAATATATTTATTCATTAAATATATTATATATATATATAAATATCGCAATATGTATTCTTGTGTATTAATAAAGAACTAAGTCAAAATACAAATACAAGAATTATAATTGAATTTACAATTCAAAGCTTTTCGTTGGCTAACAGTACCAACATCATCCAAATGATCATTGGATGATGTTGGTACTGTTAGCCAACGAAAAGCTTTGAATTGTAAATTCAATTATAATTCTTGTATTTTTATTTTGACTTAGTTCTTTATATATATATATATATATATATATATATATATATATATATATATATATATATATAATTACTATATAGTATATAAATAAAGTAACGTGTTACTGTTACACCATGTGTTATATGTTCTAACCTGTCAATCTGTTGTGTTTATAATTAGACACATTTGTTCGGCAACCTTGTTGTTTGCTTGATGCTCTGTAGGAAATGTCCTCTGGGTGATTTCTATAAAACTTATGCACATTTCTTTAGTTATTTTAAATATATTAGATAACTATAAAAATTCACTTGGGTAACTATACACTAAACCAAATGCAGATGTGCATAACTGAATGTCCTCTAATTTTTTAAAAATATTCATTTTACTTGTATAATATAATTGAAATGACTAAAATGGCAAATTACTAACAAGTTTTTCATATTTCACAAAATTAAAGAAATAAAATTTTCCTAAACTCAGTTGTAAATTTTTACAAATGATACAATTTTTAGATGCAGTTAGTAATTATGAATAAAACAATGGTCGGTTTCCTCAATTTTCACAAGTGCGGGTTCTTCCAGAAAATAAATTCTATCTATAATTCTTGCCTTTTCAGCATTGTGATTGCAGTTTTACGCATGTGCAACACTGAGCTTCTACAAAGAGTTGACACCATTTTAAATCGTCTACTTGTTGTTTCCACTCTTAACGATGGTTTATAATGGCAAAATTAATTGAAAATTTGGTTGTTTATCAGATTAGATCTAATTCATTTCCTCAATGTGAGAAAATTTAACAACTAAATTGTAAGATTATTGAACAATAAGATACTAAGGAAATACAATGATAATTGACAGTTCAATAAAGGAAACTTGCAAGATGACAAATGGAGTAAGCATCCATCTTTGGTTAGTAATGAACTTAATCCTGCAATTGTTGAAAATTAAAGAAAAAAATAAGTTCATAATTTCTGTTCTCAATAAAATTTCCTTAAAGTTCACTTCCTTGTGAAAAACTGTTATTGTTAATGCTGTTTGCTTAACCCATTCGCTTACAATTTTTTTTACACCGACTGAGCCATAAAAAACTAATTTTTTAGACCACTTTTAAAGGTTTTTGTGGATTACTTTTTTTTAGTTCATATTTATGTTTCTTATGGAACCTATTGTTATTTTTTTATTCACAAATAAGTTTACTTTCAACATATATACTAATATTTATAATATCTTTTCTTTTATAATTTAATAATATGTAAACAACTAAAATCTTCAACGACAAATATCAAACTTTATTTTTTTTATTTCAACTATCCTAAAGTAAAAGCATAAATTACTTTTGGAAATACTCCAAAATATTCTTCAGGGTGCAAAGAATATGTTTCAATTTTACAAGAGTTAAGAAAAGTTAACTTTTGTGTTGTATACTTTGAAACATTCTGATAGGTGAAATGCGACGAGGCACAGTCCACACTCCCACCGACTGGTTCTTTGGCCTTTTAGTGGGCTTAGGTGGTTTGGAACATGAATTTTTTTCTTTAGGCCTACCCCTTCTTGGTTTACCCCTATCTCTAGTACTAACTCTAATAGGCCTAGGACAAGGATCAAGAAAACTAGGGGCATCATCCTCCTCACTAGCAGTAGGAGACAGAGGGGCAATTATTCCATCAATGTAGATTTGATCGAGTAGCTCAATTAGATTGGAATTCTGTGAGCTTTCATCATCTGAATTAGATGGTAATACAGGCCTATCTTGGACATTTATATCAGAAATTACATTATTTACATCTAGTGGAGTCCTAGGCCTAACATAACTACAAGAGGGCTGCTCAAGTTGCAACTTATCACTTATTGCAGAACAAGGCAGATTACATTTTTCATGATGTGGTGAACCTGTTATATTACAGTCTATTATGATTTTTTTTATTCATTACTTACATCTACATCTATTTAAGATTCAATGTCCAACTGTCTTATTTCATTATCACTCTCAAATGTTTCCTCAAACAAATCACTGTCCCATTCTCCAATAATTCTTTCAATTTCACAATCTTTCAACTCCTTCTCACTTTCATCAACAAATAAAATAATAAATCCACTCATTTTTAACTTAAAAAGAACACAAATAACAAATTAAATACAATTTGGTTAGATTATAAACATATCCCACACAACTACAATGTAAACACAACATCACAGACAATGTCAGCTGATCGGTCGCCAGATAAAACGTAAATATTGAATGAACGGACAGTCCAAAGAAGATAAAAATACTACCATTAGAAAGCCCAAAGCCTGTAGAATAAGATGCATATGCGATCTATTGGATTTACTGAGAACTAACTCGACACAAATGAGTTATATTGGAGGACGGCGATTCACCGTCGCTTCACAGAATGGCACACTGGGTCGCGACGGTGGATCGCCGTCATTGTAAGCGAATGGGTTAATACGTCCAAAAACTCACTAAGGAGCGTAGTAAAAAAAAAGATTATGTAGTACACTTGAGTTTTGTTACATTATGGCAATCGACCAATATCATCACCAGTAAAGAAAAAAGGTTGATAAAAATATGGACGCTATTTTGCATCAGGCATTGTATTTTCTTTCACGTTTAGTTTTTCAATTGGTTAGTGCAAATTCTTATTACTATATGAGAATCATTATTCGGTTGGTGCTTCATTGATTTCAGTTAATTCTGCTTCAAATACCTTAGCATTTGAGTTCTAGGCAAAATAATATGAGAAGATTTAAGAAAAAAAATCCACTCCATTTTAATCTTCTTATAATCTCCATATCTTAATTGGTGGATCCATCTCCATATATTCTTAACCAATAATTTTTTGGATAATCTCCATTAGTAGTCTAATAAATTTAATGTCAAATCTTGATGATTTCAGTGATTAGTTTTCCAGTTGTTTAATTACTTAATTTATCTTTTTATATATTGATCCTAATAACAGGTGTTTATAGTTTAACTGTGATCTGATTATGTTTATTAACATTTTTAAATATTTAATATTTAATTTTTTATAAATAAAGTAATCACATCACAGTTATATCGAAATTAAATATTTAAAAATATTAATAAACATATTCTATTATATTTCAGCTTCAAGCATTCTTCTTGGTTTTGGATGATATGATTGACCAGTCAGAAACTCGTCGAGGAAGATTGTGCTGGTATAAAAATCCTGAAGTTGGTCTTTCCGCAGTAAATGATGGTATATTTATTGAAACTGGGATATACACCCTTCTCAAGAAACATTTTATGAATGAGCCTTACTACTTTGATGCTGTTGATATTTTCCATGACGTAAGTATCCAATTCATTTAATAACAGATCGGCTACAGTTACAGATCGGCTATGTAAAGTATGTTTACATACTTTTCACTACAGTTGCACCATTTTATAAGAAGGTTTAGCAGGTTGCTTGGGGGAGGGACTGATGCAAAAGTGTTTGGTATAACATTGTAGGGGCAGCGGGATATAGTTTTACCAAAGGTTCCTTTGTTTTAAAGTTGATGCTTACAGTAAAACAGTGTTTAAGTATTTCAAAAGTAAAAATCACTAAATGTTAAAAAAAACAGCTCAAGATTCACTTACAAATGTACCTAATCCACTAAAAAGTTTTATTAACTCAATTATAAGTTTTTACAACATTTAACTAAACAGATGGTTTAATTAGAGGTCTTGAAACGTTTGTTGCTAAAGTCATGTTATGGTCTAACATTGACATTGCTAAAGGTATTTCAAATTAACCAATTGACTATACTACTCGCATTATATGGCCGCATTTTTGTAAAAGATAATTATATAAACCAGATATATCATCAGAAAGAATTTATTTTGAAAGAGGTAGAGTTAAAGATAAATCCAATTAGCAGTTATTCGTATAGCTGTATTGTATAGCTATGGAACTATTAAATGAAGGATTATACCTTTCACCAGGTGAAGTGTGAAAACCAACTGTAGATTTATGTTTTGCTAAATTTAATATTAAGCTTGTCTTCATGCTTAGATAAGAGGAACTTCTGTTAGCTAAACAATTTTACACAAACTTTACTTTAAACTTGGCTTAAAAAAGGCTCTTAGTTTTACACAAATTCTCTTTACAATAAAAAAAAATTGCAAAATACAATTGTAAGTTGGAAGAGGTAAATTACATAATTTTTTTATTGTAACAGAGGTTGCTGCTGGTGATAACTTTTAAATTCTTTTCATGATATTAATTATTATATTATTATTATGATACTATTATTATTTCTTATTATTATGATTGTCGTGAAAAATTACTTCCAATATGTCTTTTAATTTTTAAATATTTGAAAGATCTAACCATATGATAAATATTTGGTTCCAGATTACACACAAGACTATCATGGGACAGTGTCTAGACAACTTAACTGCACTTAGTATACCAAAGTACAAACTTGACAAGTTTACCATGGATCGCTATAACTCTATCGTTAAATTTAAAACTTCATACTACTCTTTTAATCTTCCCATTGCATTGGCTATGTATATGGTGAGTCAGATTTCTAGACGTTTTTTTGAATCTAAACCATTTTAGATTACAATGTATATTTAATAAATATTGTATGTAGTGTGTATGTATTTAATTAACTAAAATAATTTATTTTTAAAAAGAAACCCCTTTATATTGTATTTAGATATTATGCCAGCGGATAAAATAACGTTTTTTTTTAAATTTCATGTATCATGGTTTTTGCTAACATAGTTATTCTAGAGCAAGGACTATAGTAGCTCTGCTAAAGTGTTTTCTTCCTTTGAATGATTTTGAGTATAATAAAAAATGAATTTTTACTTATTTTAAAATGTTTGCTTTATGTAAAAATAATTACTAATTAATATTAAATAATATGGAGGTTTTTCTAATTACAAATTATAGAGTAATAACATATTATACTTTTTTGTATTATTATACAGTATTTTTATGGATCTATTAACCTAAACGTTACTCGTTATAGCACTGTTTGAATTTTCAGATTAAATTTTGAAAAGAAAGGCATTAAATTGTAGGAACAAGTGCCAAGAAGGTATTTAGAAAAAATATAAATCTAGAATCAGTAAACGACGGCATTGTATAGATCTGGAAAAGTTGAACATTAGAGTCATCACACTAGTGTGCTTAATGTCAGCTGTAGGAACAATTAGACAATTGTTCTAAACACACTTTATTGGCTTAGCATTATTATTTTTGTGTAAAGTTTTTAGTCCAGTTGTCTTAAAAATTGCCTAGAGAATCTGCGCAGAATCCCAATACCACAAAAACTATACACGAATAATAAATATATATAAGAATGAACTTCTGTGTACATTTCAATGGCTTTCTCATTATCATCAGAAGGTCTTTTTACTTAACTGCTTCTGAAGTTGTATTATTCACTTGCTACACAAGGGTCATATACGTGATTCTTTTTAAACTGTTAAAAAAAAAAAAATGAATGGTTCATATTAACACTGCCAAATTAGTACAAAATGTCATTCTGTCAATTGCTTCAAATTCAATATTTACAGAAGACTTTATTTAACCAATCACACACAGAGTTGTGCCCAGTAATGATACTTCATAATTCCAACCAAATAAGGTTTTCTTTTTATTACGCCGAAGAAAAGACCCTTAGTAGCAGCACATACATATAACTAATTCCTGTTGGACTTGTTTCTGCAATAAAAACGTCTTAAAATCAGCTTATAAATAATTTGTGATTGGGATAAGGAACAAATCATTGAGTTTTAGAAAATTTTATTTCTATAAATATGTCACAAAGCGATTTTCAGATCTAAAATATACAAGGAGAGTCCTTTGTAGGGAAGGGCTTAATTTACTGTTAATTAATCACTAAATATGTTATAATCTAAAAATCCTAATCTTTTTTTTTGCTAGACTGATTTTTAAAATATAGTCTGTGGAGTTTAAAGCTAGTAACGTGAACTCTAAATGAACACATCATTATGGTAGTTGCATGTTCCTTTAAATAATAATGATAATATAGTGTAAACATTTTCTTAAAACTGTCTAGACACATATTTCTGGGGGTAGAAATTCATGGTTAAGATATTTCGATTATGAAATATTTTCAACATGATATTAAAATCTCAAAATAATATTAATGATTAATAAAGTAATAATTTGATGTAGCAAAATTATAAATAACATTAAGGACCAACATATTTCCTCAGTTTATTTATAAGACTATAGCTATATTAATTTAAGATTATTATAATTATATAACCTAATTTAGTAGCACTATTTTTTACATAAATATATATCCAAAGTATGAAAAAGCAAGCCAATAATTACTTCAAAGCAGTATTCGTTGGTAAAGGATTTTCAGTTCTACAAAGCTAGAGATATATGTGTATAACCCATTAACTGTGTATGTTTAACTAAATGTCAAATTTAAATTTCACCAATTATAGTAAGATAAATGCTTTTTATGTCCAGGCAAATATAAGAGATCCTGAAAAGCATCGGCAGGCCAAAACCATCCTCATGCAGATGGGGAACTTTTTTCAGGTCCAGGTAAGTTGAGTAAAATCTTTTACCAATTATAATTAGTTTTCATATATCATTAACTCGTATCACTATATAGATTTTATATAGTGATATGTATATATGAATATATGTGTGTATATATATATATATATATATATATATATATAGATTTTTTTGACTAGGAGACTTACAGACTTACCTTGGTAAGAGTCCACATAAAAGCACTTAACCAATGAAATATTTCAACCACACAGTGGTCTTTGTCAATCGAATTGATTGACTAAGGTCTTTTCTCTTTGATTGCCAAAGACCACTGTGTGGTTGAAATATTTCATTGGTTAAGTGCTATTATGTGTTTCTATTTGAAGACTACAGAGTGGACTCTTACCAAGGTAAGTCTGTCAGTCTCCTAGTCCAAAAAATCTAAATAATCTTTACCAACCAAAACTAACCTAAAAACTGAATATATATATATATATATATATATATATATATATATATATATATATATATATAGAGAGAGAGAGAGAGAGAGAGAGAGAGAGAGAGAGAGAGAGAGAGGGAGGGAGAGATATCTTTGGACTAGATAGGAGACTGACAGACTTACCTGATGGCAAAAATCCAAAACTGCAATCTCTTGGAAATAAATAAATAGGCACATATAAAAACCTATCACACTATCGAAATATTTCAATCAAAAATTATCTTTGTGAATCTAAAAAGAGAAAAGGAAAAGACTGAAGTGAACCACAGATGTGTATAAATATCCAAATGTCACAGATTTATAGTTTATGATATAGTGCTATATGTGATTTGTATAAATATTGATTATTTGAAACTAGATATTATACAGATTATACAAATTTAAGATTTTAAGTTTAAATATTTTTGGACTAGATAGGACACTGACAGACTTACCTAGTGGCAATTGTCCAAAAATGCAAAAAAACGATTGATAAAGAACATTTTGTGGTCGAAATGTTTCAATAGTGTGATATGTTTTTTTATTTGTCTATTTATTTATTTCCAAATGATTGCAGTTTTGGACTATTGCCACTAGGTAAGTCTGTCAGTCTCCTATCTAGTCCAAAATTCCTAAATAGGCTTTAAGCTCATATATATATATATATATATATATATATATATATATATATATATATATATATATATATTTAGGTTAGTTTTGGTTGGTAAAGATTATTTAGATTTTTTGGACTAGGAGACTGACAGACTTACCTTGGTAAGAGTCCACTCTGTAGTCTTGAAATAGAAACACATAAAAGCACTTAAACAATGATATATTTCAACCACACAGTGGTCTTTGGCAATCGAAGAGAAAACACAAAAAGAAATATGAGAGAATGAAATAAAATAATTGTAATCACAGATTGTGTAGAGTAGAAATCAGATGTCACAGATGCACAGATTAAAGATATGTATATTGTTTCCATGAACATATGAGTGATTATAGTTTATATAAGTCTGTCAGGGGAAAAGAGATAAGGCTATTTGGAAAAAAAAAATGAATGGATTTATCTGATGTTGAGGTTAGGGGATTCTCTGGACTTGGTATACCACTGGTATGATAGTTCCCACCTTCTCAGTTCTGAGGGATTTCAATCAGGGGGGAGTGATTTAATTATTTTTGTGGTATAGCAGTCATCAAAAGTTGTGATGTTGTGACTCGCAGCATGTTTAGCTGTTGGTCTATCCATATTCATAATTTTAACATCATGTCTGTGGCCATTCATTCTGATATTCAGACCATCCGTGGTCAGGCCTATGTACTGTGCTGAGCAAAATTTACATTGTAGCTGGTATATGACATTTTTCGATGTACAATTATGATGACCCTGTATTTTGAAGACCATTTTTGTTGTTTGGCTGTTGAAACTATTTGCTGAGGGGTGTATTGGACACGTCTTGCATCTAGGTCTATTGCATGGGAAGGAGCCATGAGGAAGTTTGTGTGGTTTCTCTGCATCAGGGTCTGGTAGTTTAGGATGTACTAGGATGTTTTTCAAGTTGGGAGGTTGCTTGTACCAAATTTGCGGTGGATCGGTGAAAAGATTTTTGGTGTGGACGGAAGCTTGAAGAATTTTGAAGCCATCTCTCAATATCTTGTTGAGTTTATGTAGACCAGGATGGTAGTCTGTTATTAAAGACAGTTTATTTTGTTCTGTTTGTGGTTTATGGTGAACCGAGGATTGTGCTGAATGAATTTGGTTTTCAATGAGTTTTTTTGGGTATCCTCTTCTCTGGAAGGCTATTGATATCTTTCTATTAAAATCTTCCAATTCCCTATCTTCGAACAGATTCTCTTACCCCTGATTGCTTGACTGTATGGAATGGATCGTTTTATGTTTATTGGGTGGTTGCTGTCGAAATGGAGATATTGTAGGTGGTTTGTAGGTTTGATGTGAATTCCTGTGTTGATATTTCCATTCTGGAGTGTTACCTCTACATCTAAAAAGGTGATGGCTGATGTAGATTTCTCCCAGGTAAATTGAAGTGTGGAGAATTGTGTCAGGCTGTCTAAAAATGTCTCAAGTGTTTGCTTCAACAAATTGATTGCAATCCCTCAGAACTGAGAAGGTGGGAACTATCATACCAGTGGTATACCAAGTCCAGAGAATCCCCTAACCTCAACATCAGATAAATCCATTCATTTTTTTTTTTCCAAATAGCCTTATCTCTTTTCCCCTGACAGACTTATATAAACTATAATCACTCATATGTTCATGGAAACAATATACATATCTTTAATCTGTGCATCTGTGACATCTGATTTCTACTCTACACAATCTGTGAATACAATTATTTTATTTCATTCTCTCATATTTCTTTTTGTGTTTTCTCTTCGATTGACAAAGACCACTGTGTGGTTGAAATATATCATTGTTTAAGTGCTTTTATGTGTTTCTATTTCAAGACTACAGAGTGGACTCTTACCAAGGTACGTCTGTCAGTCTCCTAGTTCAAATATATATATATATATATATATATATATTTATAGGTTAGTTTTGGTTGGTAAAGATTATTTAGATTTTTTGGACTAGGAGACTGACAGACTAACCTTGGTAAGAGTCCACTCTGTAGTCTTGAAATAGAAACACATAAAAGCACTTAAACAATGATATATTTCAACCACACAGTGGTCTCTATCAATCGAAGAGAAAACACAAAAAGAAATATGAGGGAAATTATAGAGAAATTAACAAATATATACATCAAAGAACACTACACTCCAACATACAAACCAAACAACAGAATAATAACATATCTTGATAACACAAACCACAAAATAAATACAGAAAAACAAAACCTATCTGGAATCTACAAAATTACATGTAATGACTGCAACACATTTTAATATGGAAAACGACCAGATCATTTAAAATAAGATTTGAAGAACATTACAGAGCATTCAAAAATAAAAATACAAAAGTATCAAATGTAGCTACACACCTAATTTGAAATAATAATAACCCAATAGAATTAAACTTGCTAGAAAAATACCACATCTATAAAAACATACACAACAATTTAATGAACCTACAGACAACATATGCAGACGACATACAAATTTTTAATCACATCTCATTTTGATCATATGCATATTTTTTGGTCACATCTCGTATATATAAATCTATCTATCTATCTCTCTTTCTCTGTCTCTCACAGGAATTCACATCAAACCGACAAACCGCCTACAATATCTCCATTTCGACAGCAACCACCCAATAAACATAAAACGATCCATTCCATACAGTTAAGCAATCAGGGGTAAGAGAATCTGTTCGAAGATAGGGAATTGGAAGATTTTAATAGAAAGATATCAACAGCCTTCCAGAGAAGAGGATACCCAAAAAGACTCATTGAAAACCAAATTCATTCAGCACAATCCTCGTTTCACCATAAACCACAAACAGAACAACATAAACTGTCTTTAATAACAGACTACCATCCTGGTCTACATAAACTCAACAAGATATTGAGAGATGGCTTCAAAATTCTTCAAGCTTCCGTCCACACCAAAAATCTTTTCACCGATCCACCGCAAATTTGGTACAAGCAACCTCCCAACTTGAAAAACATCCTAGTACATCCTAAACTACCAGACCCTGATGCAGAGAAACCACACAAACTTCCTCATGGCTCCTTCCCATGCAATAGACCTAGATGCAAGACGTGTCCAATACACCCCTCAGCAAATAGTTTCAACAGCCAAACAACAAAAATGGTCTTCAAAATACAGGGTCATCATAATTGTACATCGAAAAATGTCATATACCAGCTACAATGTAAACTTTGCTCAGCACAGTACATAGGCCTGACCACGGATGGTCTGAATATCAGAATGAATGGCCATAGACATGATGTTAAAATTATGAATATGGATAGACCAACAGCTCAACATGCTGCGAGTCACAAAATCACAACTTTTGATGACTGCTATACCACAAAAATAATTAAATCACTCCCCCCTGATTGCAATCCCTCAAAACTGAGAAGATGGGAACTATCATACCAGTAGTATACCAAGTCCAGAGAATCCCCTAATCTCAACATCAGATAAATCCATTTATATTTTTTTTTTCTCCCTAATAGCCTTAGAATTCTTCAGTCTCTTTTCCCCTGACAGACTTATATAAACTATAGGCACTCATATGCTCATGGAAACAATATATATATCTTTAATCTGTGCATCTGTGACATCTGATTTCTACTCTACACAATCTGTGATTACAATTTATAATTATTTTATTTCATTCTCTCATATTTCTTTTTGTGTTTTCTCTTTGATTGACAAAGACCACTGTATGGTTGAAATATATCATTGTTTAAGTGCTTTTATGTGTTTCTATTTCAAGACTACAGAGTGGACTCTTACCAAGGTAAGTCTGTCAGTCTCCTAGTCCAAAAAATCTATATATATATATATATATATATATATATATATATATAATGGTGAATGAATTTTTACAGCGGCAACTGCTGACGGTACATTCATAAGATGTAATTTGCCTAGAAGCGTGATCAGTTGAGTCAGGCAGCGACAAGTTTCAACACACTGGAGCTTGTCAGTCGACTGCCAAAGCTGTTATAGTGAGGTTGTTTCTGTCAGACATCATGGATTTCGATCAACGTGTTAACATTAAGTTTTGTTTAAATTTCAAAAGAGTACAAAATGTTAAATTCTGTGTATGACGATAATTGGTAACTCTGAAGATTATGTACAAGTAGTATGACCGATTTAAAAGCAGAAATATGTCGGTGGAATACGAACAGCATTCGGTACAACCATTAACCTCAAAAACAGACAACAATGTGCAAAAAGTAGAAGAAATGGTCCGTTCAAACAGATGAATGACCATTCGAGAGGTATTGGAAGATCTTAGCATCTCATATGGTTCAATTCAAAGCATTTTAACTGATAATTTGGAAATGAGACAAGTGAGTGCAAAATTTGTTACTAGACTTTTGAGTGATGGGCAGAAGGAAAATCGTGCGTCAGTCTGCTCAGAGTTAAAAGATCGTCTTCAAGAAGATCCGGGCTTCATGGCCAAAATTGTAACTGGAGATGAAAGTTGTGTTCATAGATATGTCCCTGAGACCAAAATGCAGAGTCTCTAATAAAAAAAAACAGTGCATCTCGCCCTGTAAAGGTACCTCAGTCAAAATTGAACATCAAGGTCATGCTCATTGTTTTTTTTTCCATAGTGAGGGTGTAGTGCTATCAGAGTTTGTTCCATGGGGAACAACTGAGAACTTTGAATTTTATAACGGTACATTAGAACGTTTGTGAAATGACATATGAAGAAAGAGATCAGAAAAATGAGCGAATGGATTTCTTCTTCATCACAAATTCTGGCTCTTCCCAAAAATTAAAACTTTGCTTAAAGAAAAATGTTTTGACATATAAGGAAAGTTAGTTTTTTCACTGTCTGTAAAACACTGCTTCACATTTTATTTTATCATTTTGAATGAGAGAATTTCAACATTTTTAATTTTGAATGTTGTTTTGGAATTACTTTTTTCAATGAAATTAATATCATTGAATAATTTTTATAGAAAAATACCCAGATTGATAACAGTAGAATGTAGTGGTTATAATTTGGTAATGTTTAAGCCATTAGAGCATTTAGAGCAAATAATGTTTGTAAAAATATTGCGTCCTAAGTTTTCAAGTTGAAAAACAATTGATTGTAATTACAAGAATGCCTATTTTTATAATAAAATATTTCTTTAAAATTTTTCTTTCAGACTCAGAAAAGAAAATTTGTCTATCAATATAAAAAACGAATAATTATGTTTCATCCCTATGAACTAATAAATTATTCTTCATGAAACTAAACAATAATTGTAAAATTTTAACAGGATGATTTCATGGATTGTTTTGGAGACCCTGCTGTGACTGGAAAAATTGGAACTGATATACAGGACGGCAAATGCTCGTGGTTAGCTGTTGTAGCATTGCAGAGATGCTCACGAGAACAGAGAGCAATAATGGAGGTAATTTACCATGTTTTAAATTATTTCATAGCATTCAACCATCTGTTACTTTACTATTTACATACTATTTTCATAAGAAAAACTAAATAACATTAACCTGTTTTAAAAATCGTTTAAAGTTTATACAACTAGTAGGTGTCCTACAGTATATTGAAGTAGTAGGGAAATCTCAAAACTCCAGTAAAGAACAGGCCTGGCTAAGTTGTTTTTTCCTCAGTGAAACAGCAATTTTATCTATTAACCTTAAATGTAATTGACTTTATCCTCCAAAAAATGTAATTTGTACATACATATTATCTTTAAAAGTCCAAACCATTTGCTATCTGTACTACAGAGGCACCGTTTTTATGGAGTGTTTTCAATTATTTGATATTTTATAGAATTTTACAAGGAATGTAAAAATACTTCTATTTGTAGTCATATATCCATAAATGTTTAGTAAACATAATTAAAATCAAGAATAATAGATGAATGTTTTCACCTAACTAGGAATTTTCTTAATACAGAAATTATTTTTAATAACATAACAATTTGTAAACATGGTTATTTACAGACAGTTCTTAGCCAGAGCTTCATCGTGTTTGGTAGTACACTATTTCCTTACTTCTTCATAATAAATTTCAGCTTCAGATGTTTCTGTTATCTTGATGTCTGCAATATATTGATGTCAACCAGTGTTCACATCTTTAGAATGCCATACCATGAACAAAGGAGTAATTTATAATTTTAAATATACAGTAAACTCCCGATTATCCGTGGAATAGAGTGGCCCGGCAACGCCGGATAACGAATTCCCCGGATAATCCGCTATGAACAACGATCGATTATTATACCATAAGTTACACAAATATTGACCCCGTTTAATGCAATTCACAAATAATCTTCAGAGGACAATATAAATACAGAAAATAATTTAAAATGTCGATGTATTCGTTCGTTGACGGATTGTAACATGTACATTTATATTTCCAACTATTTACAATACGTACATCAGTATATGTCAAAAGTAAGTATGTATGTACATATGTAATTTCCTTTACACATAATACTTTCACTTGTTAAGAAAAAAATCTGTCACTTTTGTCTGTTTTTTTGTGAGCATTGATTTAGCTTTAATGTGCGATCTAAGTTTCTTGAGAACTATTTAGTCGCACAGTGTCTACTTGTGTCACAAAGCCATAAAGATCGATAATGTATATGACAGACATGGATAATGCATATGTCACGTCCTAGACTATTTATAGCCGAGATTAGCTGAATTTGTTTACAATCTTATGATAAACTTTAGGTTTTCGGGCGTCCAAGCATTTTGCCATTGTCTCTTACATACAATAGTCTGCTCGCCCCTTTTATTTCGCTGGCCCACATCAGGATGCTTCCCTTTCAATGTAAAAATTAGTACGTACATATTTACATATCTATTCCCTTTATCTTAACTTCTATTAAGCCTTATATGTATTTACATCTTAATTCACCGTTTGGAAATTTAAACACATGAATCTGATTGGAATAAAAATTGGATATTTGTAAAACAATGACAGACCCCGGATAACCCGCAAACCAGTTAATCCGCCCACGGATAATTGGACGTTTACTGTATGTGAATATTTTATTATAGTCATCAGCTGATTAATAGGTATATAAAAATTAAGTAATGAATAAGAAATATGAATGATATTAAATTTTTTAAATAACACTTTAAAGCCTAGCTTTGAACCCTTAATAGGTGCCTATCTCTCTCTGCCTGGAGGTTTTTAAGGAAAATATAAAACATTCCTGACATGTTATAAATACCATATTTACAACAAGTTATACATTTTTGTAAAGGGAATGAAACAAGCTTTAGGAAATATATACATATCAGTTGATTACTTACATATACAAGGCGTTATGGTGCTTTTAAAAATGTATAAAAAAGTCAAAAAATAAAATAGCAACACTGTACATCACTGCACTTTACTACACTACACTACACATATTTTACATTAGAATGAAAATAAATATTACATGTTATATATCATTTTAAAGCTGAAAGAAAATGTAATTTAGAAATATTTCCTTTAAAATTTAGAAAACTCTTAAATTGGGTCATTTACATTTTCATGCAGTTCATCAATAAAACATACGAGGGTGGTCCACAAAGTAACCTCCGTTTTGAAATAAAAAATAAACCAGTTGAGATACAAAAATTTTATATATACATGTTAAAACTACAGCTTTTCTCTACTTTTCTACATATTCACCATACAAATTCAAGCACTTATCATATCTTTTAACAGTTTTTGAAATTCCCTCTTTAAAAAAATCTGCCGCCTGAGAACGTAGCCAGCCTGTCACAGCGTTTTGAAGCTCTTCATCACTCGCAAACCTCTGAGATGCAAGCCACCGCTTCATGTACGGGAAAAGATGAAAATCACTGGGAGCCAAGTCCGGGCTGTAGGGGGGGTGGTCAAAAACATCCCATTTAAACTTTTCCAAAAGTTCAGTTGTTATTTGAGCTGTGTGAGGGCGGGCATTGTCTTGGACAAACACAACGCCAGATGTCAGACGTCCACGACGCTTGTATTGAATCGCTCGTCGTAGCCGTTTTAAGGTTTCACAATAAGCTGCAGCTGTAATGGTCGTACCACGCTCCATAAATTCAACGAGCAAGATGCCCTTAGCATCCCAAAAAACTGTGGCCATCAATTTTCTCGCTGAAAAGGATTGGCGAGCTTTCTTTGGCTTGCTTGGCGAAGCGGTATGACCCCATTGCATTGACTGTTGTTTTGTTTCGGCATTCACATAGGCTACCCAAGTCTCATCTCCTGTAACAATCCTATTCAAAAATGTTTCTCCTTCAACGTCATACCGAGTAAGAAAGTCTATGGCAGAACTCATTCTTTTCATTTTGTGATCATCGGTGAGCACTTTTGGAATCCAACAAGCACAAAACTTGTGATAGCCTAGTTTTTCTGTCACTATCTCATGCACAAGACTTCGAGAAATTTCAGGAAAATGATCTGAAAGTTCCGAGATTGTGAAGCGACGGTTCTCGCGAATTTTCTCATCCACTTTGTTCACCAAGTCATCACTGACGAGAGATGGCCTACCACTCCGGTTTTCATCGTGAACGTTCGTTCTTCCATTTTTAAAAAACCGAACCCATTGACGGACTACACCTTCACTCATAACGTTTGGGCCATACACCGCACTCAATTCACGATGAATTTCAGCTGCTGTGTAACTTTTTGACCACAGAAGTCTTATTACACCTCGCACTTCACATTTGGCGGGATTTTCTATCGCGGCGCTCATGTTTTTAAGTTATAACAAAAGAACGTACGATCGTACGATACTCTCCCTTGCACAGCTAGAAGCATACTAAACTGCTGCGCACACCGATATGAGAATGGCGGCGCTACCCCCACTACTTATCGCGCAACGCCCAAACGGCGGTTACTTTGTGGACCACCCTCGTATCTAGATCAGTTTTACTGTCACTGTCATTGTATCAGGAACATATCTCATATTGAATCGCTACTTAAAGTGTTTTTAGCCATTATATCTATAAAGTAATATCTCTAACAATAAAAATTAAATAAACTAAATAACTTAAGACAAATTTAAAGCGAAAAACAACAAACTCGAAACCTAAACATAAATTAAACAAACTCCAAATTAAATAAACGAAATAACTGATACATAAAATTTAGAACAGACTCGAAGCATAAAGAACTCACACTAATAAAACACTCACTATCTGACCAAACCAACATCTGTTAAACAAATGTCTGCTAGCTCTCGGTTGCCATACTTAACCAAATAAGTTTTGGTTCGTAAAAGCAACTCTGATTGGCCTAAAGGTAAAGACATGTAAAGTAGAATAGCCAATATATAAAATGATATCGACGAAACTCAGAATACCTGGAAATTACGTTGCTATGGACCCCGAGCTATACACGGACTTAGACAACTAGTGTTAATTAAATGGCCTAATCTATACTCGGGCATAGGCTTGAATGTGTTATTAACACATATTTTTTACTAATATTATGTTTGATTGTATAAAAGAACCAAATGTAACATATATAAAAAGTTTTAAAGAGACTGATGCCAGGATCTTTTTCCATTTTTTTTAAATGTTAAAACTTTTGTTTCAGGAATGTTATGGATCTAAAGATCCAGAAAAAGTAGCTCGAGTTAAAGAGCTTTACAACCAGTTGTCTCTTCCATCATTGTTCACAACCTATGAAGAAGATAGCTATCATTTGATTGTGACTCACATTCAACAGCTGTCAGCAGGCCTCACACATGATCTATTTTTCAAACTGCTTGACAAGATCTATCAAAGAGAGAACTGAAATTCTGTAGACATTTCAAGCTTAGCAACGAACGTTGATTGTATGCAAGTAGTAGTTTGTGTCAGATAGTATTGTTATTTAATCAGTTTGTGTACTGAAGCAGAAAACCTATTTGTTCTGTACTAATATTCATAATTCTTTTTAAAAGAATAATTTTAAACTTTATCATATAATCAATTAAGTTATTTGGAGTGTGTAAAGAGTTTGTCTTTCATTGTTTTTTCAGAAGTTGAAAAAAGTAGAATTCAAAGAAAATACTTGACGTTTCTACCTATGGGTGACGTAAATCTTTTTAAAATGTTACTCAAATTTAAATACAGGTTAAAAAACAAAAATTTTATCAATAATTTTTAAAATTTATTTTTCATTTTAAGGCAAAACTATTTAAACATACAGGTTATGTTGAATCTCTTGAAATAATTCCCATTTAATAAGTTTATTGTTATATTTTTACTTATTACACTTTGATATTTTTGTTAACTATAAGTTGTTAAATTATTAACTTACAATTGGAGGAAACATTTTTGTGTTAAGACTTCTTCAGTCACAAGTGTAAGTTTCCTTAATAAGTAATTAATAACCAGTTCGTTATGAACAGCAACAAGATTTTGTTATATTTTTAATAATAGAATTATTTAAAAGATTCAGATTCTAAAAATCCTAAAGTACAAAAAAAACTATAGACATCTCTATTTTTAAGGAGTATATATATTTAGCTGAACTTAGGTAGTTTAAGTAGAGTAAGGTGTTACAAAACACATGTTTAAAAAGCTCAAAAGAAATGTCAAATCAAAAGATAATTATTTGAATCAAAAGAAAATGGTGGCTGCTGTATAATTTTCTATAATTATAAAGAGATGTTTAAATTATCCTTCCACCACTTAAAATCCTACACCTCTTTTCAGTGAATACAATTGTGTTTAATTCCATTCATTCTATATCTTTTCTTAATAATTCTGTAATTTGCCTTTCAAATTTTTTAATTAAATTTAAAAACTCATTTTCTCCAACCTACTCATATTCATATTCTTTGAATGCCCAGAAATTACAATACTATCAGCTTTTGTTACTGTTATATTGATAATGAAACACGGCCATTTCCTTATTTTACAAACTGTGTGTTTGTAGCAATATTTTCTGAAACATCTTGTAGAAAAATTAATTTTTTATGCTCTCCGTCATAATTATATAAACTTCATACCATTCTCTCAGGAATTGAAGAAGATTTTAAATTAAATTGACTGTTTATTCCTACATATTTTTATTGCCGAAAAACAATATATTTAATCTTATTTAGTTTTTTTGTAAATACCTGAAATTTAACATATAATTTTTAGAGCTATCATTATATTTAATTAATTGCCTAAATTGCTTTTATTTAAGAGTGACAGCTAGGATATTCACTTAAATTCCAATCATTAATTTAGTTCTATAACAGTACAAAATAATTTATGTCATTTTTTGATGTAAGGAACAAAAAAAAAAACTATTTAAGTAGAAATATTGCCAGTTTATTTAATGTCTGGTGGCTAGATGAGCTCAAAGTAAAAAAATGTTTTGTCATTAATGTACTGTAATTTTTATTTTTCCCATGTCAGATTTGGTTTTCTTATCGATTCATAACAGTTTTTGAATATAAAAGTACGCAATTCCATCTCTTCACCTAGCTCTATAATTTCTCCATCATTCTGTAGCCTTATTCTTTCTATTTCCCCCCATTTCTCTTGTGCATATCTTTTTCAGTTCAAGTATTTTGCATCTCTCTCTCTCTCTCTCTCTCTAAGTTTTCTTCCTTTGTAGTAGCCTAATCCTTGAATGTTTTCTGTCTGTACTGCCATTGATCTTTAAATATATTTCTAGAGGTTTGCTGGTAATATTTACAAAAAGTGCAGAACAAATATGTTTTGTTTGGAATCCTTCTAACTAACAATAGTGCCTTTATGCTCAAATGTTGATTTTTTTTAGTAAAATAAAAAGTTTTATTTTCAATGCTTAGTGTTTGAATTGTTTATGTTTAAAATTTATAATTTAAGTCCTTACTGATAGTGCATTTCTGAGATTCATGTGTCATTGTTTTAATTAATGTATAAACAAGAGTGTAATTATAGTTCATTGTACAAAATTGTAAAATGATAGCACTTAATTGAAACAAAACTGTTGCAGTCAAAGAGATACATATATATTTAATAATTAAATTTAATAATATCGATTTATGACAGCTTGTTCACTAAACATACTCAAAATCATATTAGTAAAGATTACTTTAAATTATATAAAACTTATAATGAAGTACAATGGTTATCAATTGCATTAAATTTGAATTTAAATATTATATAAAGAGTAAAGGTGATCATTTGTTATGTTCAGGATAAGTCAGAATGCACCAGAAGCAGCATGTAAAATTATATATTTATTATTAGAGTAAGTGTTTGTGAAATAAAATGACTGTAGGCACTGATTTCACTATATTGGTGGACTAGCTATAAACACAATGATCCAATGTGAAACATCCTGTGGAATGGTAATGCCTCTTTAGAAAGAAATTATCTATATGCTTTTTATAAGCACTAAAGTTACAAATTGTGAAAATGAAATTTTCAAAATCTAGTACTAACAGTAGCTTATACAGTAAACTCTCGATTATCCGTGGGCGGATTAACCGGTTTGCGGATTATCCGGGGTCTGCCATTGTTTTACAAATATCCAATTTTTATTCCAATCAGATTCATGTGTTTAAATTTCCAAACGGTGAATTAAGACGTAAATACATATAAGGCTTAATAGAAGTCAAGATGAATGGAATAGATATGTAAATATGTACGTACTAATTTTTGCATTGAAAGGAAAGCATCCCGACGCGGGCCAGCGAAATAAAAGGGGAGAGCAGACTACTGTATATAAGAGACATGACAAAATGCTTGGATTCCCGAAAACCACAAAACACGTGACACAAGTAGATACTGTGCGACAAAATGGTTCTCAAGAAACTTAGATCGCACATTAAAACTAAATCAATGCTCACAAAAAAACATACGAAAGTGATAGATTTTTTTGTTAAAAAGTGAAAGTATTATGTGTAAAGGAAATTACATATGTACATACATACTTACTTTTGACATATACTTATGTACGTATTGTAAATAGTTAGACATATAAATGTGCATGTTATAATCCGTCAAATACATCGACATTTTAAATTATTTTCTGTATTTATTTTGGCCTCTGATGATTATTTGTGAATTGCATTAACCGGGGTCATTATTTGTGTAACTTATGGTATAATAATCGATTATCGATTGTTTTGCGTATTCTTTGTTCATAGCGGATTATCCGGAGAATTCGTTATCCGGCGTTGCCGAGCCACACTATTCCACGGAGAATCGGGAGTTTACTGAAACTACTAAAAATAGATCAAAATCAAAGCATACAAAAGAGTAAAACATACACAAGCTGCTAGACAAAATATATCCAGGTTTCACATTAATGTTTAAAAAACCAGCATTTTCCGCAAGGTGTTTTGATCTAAGTTCTAATTATTGTTTATTCTTAATTTATTGTCAAATTCTAAAGTGCTAATTTTTGCTTTCTTAATGCACTGTAAAATTTAGTACCTTTGGTGAACATATTTATTTATTGGTATTGTGCACTTTTTAAAGATAATATATTTTTAAGTGCTGTTAGTATGCTAACAGCACTTAAAAGGGTTAATTTCTAACAGGGGGAATAATAGTAAAGTAAAGAAATACTCATGTATTTGATTTTATAAAAAATATTTACACAGGTTGTTCTACGTTTTTTTATTGTTATTAATTTTGTCAATACAAATTTGTTTTTTTTCAAGTTCATTTTTAAAAAAATGTTCAATAAGATGTCTTCCAAACATTTTGTTTGAGTATATAATTACTGTTAAAAGACTGAACAATAGATTGTTTTTTCTGTGTATTAAATACAATTAAAGTTGGTTGGTGCAGAAATATTTTTTTTATTTTAAAACCTTTTCAGTGTTAAGTAAACTAATATATTATATAAAATTTTATGAAAGAAATTATTATTAGAGTTTTACATTTGTTTACAACTCTAAAGGCAAAACATTCCAAAAACGAAACTTATGCCACAATGACTTCAAAAATAGATAAGTCAATATTTCAATTTCATATTGAAAGATTTTATTTATTGAATATTCATTGTTCAAACATTGTCATGAATGCATTTAGAAAATCAGGTATTTTCAGTAGGTGAAAATAATTTTTTTTGTAGGTTAAGGATTGTATTTCATTGGTTATAAAATAATCTTTAAACATTTTGTTGTAATGAAACTCATCATAATTTTGTAACATTATTATTTATAGTTATTCGTAAAATATTGGTATTAGGTAATTAACATTTTGTTCAAAGTATTATTAACAATTATATTTAATATATTTTAGTATTTTTCCAGACTTACATTACATTAATAAGGTTTTTGATTGTTACAAAGGTCAATCAAATATAAACTGCTTTTTTTTAAACATTTATTAATGCATAAAAACAAGTGATTTTTGTTACATTTTTTTAGTTTGGAAACATTTTTTAAAGCGATATGCAGTTTTTTCTGGTTGCTATAGCATAATTAATGTTAATGTGGTTATGACTAAAAAACAAAATTATTATAATAAGTGTTCTATAGAAGCGGTATTACTTATAGAGTTCAGAAGAATCATCATATTTGTGTCAATTTTGGACAATTTTATGGAGATGGACATAGCTGTGAAACAGGATGAGTCAGGAATTTTTTTTCGTCAACCGTATAGTAACTTAATCTTTAATAAGACTAACTTTATGCGGTATCTTGCTCCTATGATGTCATTGGATACAGAAGCTGCATCTGCAACACAGCTACCTACTTAGACATCCACTTCAGTGACAGTAAAATTAATACAGTTTATATTTGAGTTGCCCTGATATATGTTTTTAAGCTAGAAACAAAATTTTTGAATGATTATACTAGTCAGGGTGCATCTGGAAGGGTAGAAGTATCAAATTTTATGTTTTTGTTAAATGCTTTCTCTTGTTTACTTTTGTTTATGATTTTAATAAATTTCTTTATTGAGTTAGTATCATTCTTATTGTAACCTATTATTTATTCCTTCTTTCATAGTGTTGTTATAAATTGTGTTTACAAAAAAGTAGATGTTTTAGAGATTTATAATTTTTTTTGTTGTAATATAAAGATTTTTTAAATTAATGTACAGCATTGGATCTGTAAATGAATAATTCTAAAGGCATTAAAAAATTTTAATTAAAAAGTTAAAACAATTGCAATAGGGTCATTAGGTTTTGGAGCTATTGTGATAGATGTATAGAAGAACATTAAAAGCCTACACTTTTGAACCTTGAATCTTAATACAGGGTGCGGCAGCATAACTTCCTTTTTTTAAATGCTCGCCATTCAGTTAGTTGATGTCATAGTGGAGCGCTAGTGGTCTCGTTCAAGAGGGGGTACAGTAAAGTTTTGTCCCGACACGTTTCAGTCGCCATCATACGTTGGAATAGTGAGGAGCGTGCCTTTGCCGTTGAGGCGTACTTTTCAAGCGGATGTTCGGTTATTGAAACACAGCGCACATTTCGGAATCGCTTTAATTTAGCCCCGTTGGCTCCCGTTCCAGACCGCAAATCAATTGTTACATGGGTCACTACATTCAGACAAACTGTAAGTGCGGCAAAACGAAGAACTGGAGTCCCTCGGCCCGTTAGATCACCTGAGAACATTGAAGCAGTGAGAGCCTCAATGTTGCGATCACCACGGCGTTCTGCGCACAAACACGCATCTGCCCTTGGACTATCCGATCGTTCTGTGAGAAGAATTCTTCATGATGATCTTCATTTTCATCCCTATAAGATGGCGATAGTGCAAGAACTTTCAGAACGTGACTTCAATTCTCGGATGAACGCATGTGAGCTTCTTCTTGATATCGTTCCCGAGGGTGCTATTGTTTTTTTTTTAGCGATGAAGCCCATTTTCATTTGTGTGGGTCGGTTAATAAACAAAACATGCGCTACTGGGCTGACAACGACCCTCGAGAATTGCATCAAAGGCCTTTGCATTCACCTAAAGTCACAGTGTGGTGTGCAATTTCCTCAGCTGGAATTATTGGTCCCTGTTTTTTTTGAGGAAAATGAGGTTACAGTGACAGTGAATTCGGACCGGTATGTAAACATGCTACAGAATTTTTTTTTCTCACGGCTAGAAGAGTTGGATTTGGGGGAGCATAGATGGCTGTTTTAAGGGAACACTTTCCAGAGCGCCTTATCTTAATTAGAGGCGATTTGGAATGGCCGGCACGCTCTCCCGATCTGTCCCCCTGTGATTTTTTTCTATGGGGTTTTTTGAAATCCCGTGTTTATGTGAACCGTCCAAGAACCCTACAAGATTTGAAGACCAACATCCAAGAAGAAATTGCTAACATAACACCTGCTACGCTAACAAGAGTCATGACAAACGCCAGAAATCGGTTTACGCTATGTATGGAGAATCACCTAACAGATTTGATCTTCAAAACAATGTAAATAAAAACTTTAGACATGTACTTACATTATAAAAAATAAATAAATATTTTCAGATGCATACATTAGTTTTTATTGAGTTTTCAAAAAAGGAAGTTATGCTGCCGCACCTTGTACATCCACATATTTTTTGCTGTTCTTGAGAGCATAAGAACATCATGAATCATGTTTGATACACCTGCATCAAACTGATTAAATTCTAAAATTAACTAAGCAAAAAGTGCAGTACTATTTTTGTTAGGCATGTGTATTTTTTATATGGTGTAGAATTCAGTTCTTACGTAAAAACAAGATTTTTCAAAATGCTAATGGAAATAAATAAAATATTCATGAAATCATATTTTTCTTAACAATTCTTTTTAAGTTTTTGTTAAAGGAAAATAAATGTACTTTTAGAAAATATAATCTTTGTACTTTTTATTGACACAAAATATGAAAAATTACAGATAAAATACGCTTGATTTTAATACAAAATTAAAATTTGATGAAGAATTTTGAAATGTCTGACTGCCTTGCAAAATTAATTCTTTTAACATCTGGAAAATCCATAAGTACATTTATGGAATAGAAACCGCCACGATTAGCATTGGTATGTCCTGTGATGTACCGCAAAAAATCATGCAAATGAAGAGGGGCTTCTGATGTTTATAGGTTGGGTACTCTTCAACTACAGTTTGATCTTATAAATCCAAAAATATGGCACTCTTTCACTTCTAAAATATCATAATCAAAAAGACACACATTTACTTGTTTATTTAAATTAAAGTACTTTTCAAAGGAACATCTTCCTTTAAAAATTCACTTGAATGCTTGTTAGATTTCTTAAAGAATCCGGCTTTCCTAAAACAATTTAATATTGTTGCTTCAGTAACTTTTGGCCGTAGATTATGGTACATTTTTGCTGCTTAAAAAAGATTAATTTTTAAACTTATGTTGGCGTTTTCAACAATCCTGTTAAGAGCCTTTGTGTAATAAAATGATTATTTTTTAAAAAATTGTCTTGATCCATTGTCTGTACAATTAATGTAATGTTCAGTAACATTAACACTTCATAAGGGGGTGGTGTTATGTGCAGTACAGTTGTCAATAATCAGGATAATTACTTCTTACTTCTTCGTGCAGGCTCAACTGTAGCCGATGTCCACGATATATATATGATGCTATGATCTTCTTAACTAGAATATCTTGCCACTTTGTCACAATTGGTCTGAGGATGTCTCTTGTAGGTAATGGGTAAGGGCAGTTCAGCAGGATGTGTTCAATTGTTTCGCTCTCCATACCACAGAGCACACACAACGGAGACTCTGTGAGATTAAAACAAAATAGGTACTCCTGTGTCACCAGATGGCCGGTTCTTGCCCTGGCAGCAAAAGATGCTGTTGATCGTGCTACTTCCATATATATTTATCCTCGACTGGTGGTTCTGGTTGGAGCTGGTAAAGGTGTCGACCAGTAGACCCTTTTTCCCAATTTTCACACCAAAGTTTTTGGAAAACTTCCCTGCTTACACTTTTGCAATGTAGCAGGGAGTGTCTGCCTTCATCTGTAGGTCCCATGGTTGAGGCTATTTTCGCAATTTCGTCAGCCTTTTCGTTTCCAGGTACTCCGCAATGTGCAGGTACCATTGAAGAATTAATTCCTTCCCGCAGTCCACTAGTTCTAGGATGGTTTTTCTTATTTCTGATATTCGAAACTAGTATGAACTTGTAGAGTTATTTAACAATGACTGAAGGGCGGCTTTTGAATCTGATAAGATGCATATTTTTGAATTGCCCTTTAAATGCACACAGCTAGTCAGGGCTGCACTTATAGCCAAAAGCTCAGTATCCATGCTGGAATTGGAATTGGCCGGGATGTAAAAACAGTCTCCATTCGATTCATTATAGTAGCCTGCCCCTGATAAGCTCTTCTCCTGATCAAGCGAGCCATCTGTGAATATTTTTATGTGGCTTTTGTATTGAGATTGAATCATGTATAATGTTATTGTTTTTAATAGTTGTACATGATCTTTCTTGCTCACCTCATGTGGCAGGTTAAGTGCAATGTTTATCTCGGGCCATCTACTTGGGGGCTCCATATAGTAAGTCGGGATTTTCACAGGGACAAAACAAGGCACTGGTGGACAGTTGATTAATTTTATAGCTGAATGACTGCTTTATGTTGGAATCATATGACACCATGTTACTTAATAATCAGGATGATTGTTCTATTCTCTTTACGGAAAGTTTTGTTGAGTTTTAACATCCACTCTTTAAACAGCTATGATGTCATCCAAACCTTTTCATTTGCTTTGTTCTCAAGTGGTTTAACGTAATGTTTTTAAAACATAGGATTAGCAGATTGTCCATTCATCAGTAAAGGCAACTTTTGGTCTTAACCAATAAAGTCACTCTTTTCATACTGTCCCCCTACCCCCACAGCAGCAATCTTCTTTAAAAGTTAAGGTTTGTCCGGGGTACATTAAAAAATCAAACCTGTTTCATCTATGTTGAAAATATCCTTTCCTTGGATCTCTTCAATCATTTGTAAAACATGGTCTTTCTATACATTTGCAGCTTCTTGATTTACACTGTCACAGGAAACAGACTTGTTTTCCAACTGACGAATAATAGCGACTTTTTCATTACATGTTAATGTCTTCTATGGAACATGTGGTTTACTCAAAGAAATGGCACACAATCACTTTCAAAACACAAGCAGAAGCATACTTCTATGGAACATGTGGTTTGCTCAAAGAAATGGCACACAATCACTTTCAAAACACAAGCAGAAGCATACTACTATAACAACAAACCGGTGACTGAGCTGAACGTCGATCGATAACTGATTTGCCCGCAATGGGGATTAGAGTGCACCTGGAATTCGAACCCATATTCAAACTAATACCTTTGAATTAAATCAGTTGAGCTTCCAATAATAGCACATAAAACTCAAGGGAATCTTCTTCAAAAACTAAAAATTTATTTATTAAGTTTATATTATCTGTCACAACAACAAACCATAAATTCACATCTTTTAAAAACATTAATATTATTTTAAAAAATACTGGCATTACATAAAACAAGTTGAATTTTATAAAATTTCCTAAAACATCAAGTAAAAATTACTAGAATGCCTTGTGTGGATTAGCTCACAAATACAGCCTATAAATTAAATTTTACTGTCTACAATTGGTCATAATCAAAACAAAACATAAATCATAAATGAAATACTATTATTTTTAGTAGTTAACACACAAAAAGCTTATATTCTAAATTTATTTCACAATTATTAAAACTCTTACAGGCTCTCTAACAAATTTACCAACACAGAAACAAAATTTTTCTCACTCTACAACTGACTGAGAAACAAAATGATTGAAGAAACTTTTCGATATGAAAAATTATTGACATATTTATTGAAATGTTCATCAGAACTGATATCACTTGTTATTTCCATATGCATGAGGTGTGTCTAAAGTAACGAGACTGGCGCTCTATGGTACATGCTGTGTAAATCTAAAGGTTACCTTTCATATAGTCGTGTTCCCTGACATACACATCCCAGCCGGTTGAACAACCTTTGTTTGCTCAGTGAGGCTACAGCCTTTGTTAGTGTCGCACTGTTTTCTCCTTCATCGGAAAAACGGTATTTGTTTTTATTGAGCAACTTTCTAACTTGAAATTCTTAGTGAATCTTTTTAAATCGGCTACTGAGGCCCATTCTCTCTTACAAGTGTATGGGGAAGAATATATGTTAGGTGCACGGGTTTTTGAGTGGTATAAAGTTTTAAAGAAGGACGAGAAGATGTTGAGGATGGTCCATGCTTAAAAAGGCCATCAACTTCGAAAACGGATGAAACCATTGAGAAAATTGGAATTCTTATCCTTCAAGATCGTTGGTTAAGTTAGTAATACCTATTTGTGCTTTGGCAGAAACTGTTCATATCAATAAGGAGTCAGTTCAACAAATTTTACATGAACATTTTAACATGAGAAAAGTGTGTGCCAAAATGTTCCTGAAAAACCTAACGAATAAACAAAAAGACTCACAATTAGAAATTTGCTCTGACTTCTTGAAAAACACTAAGAAGGATCCTAAACTGTTAGAGAGAGTCATTACATGTGATGAATCAGGGTTTTTTTACCTATGACCCAGAAACTAAGCGTCAATCAATGCATTGGAAGAGCCCAAATTCACCACGACTGAAGAAAGCTTGAATGTCGAAATCAAAGTTGAAAGTCAAGATGATTGTTTTTTTCTACATCCGTGGAGTTGTATGCATATTAGGTTCTTGAGAGGCGGTCCTTTTATTAATAAAGAGTAATATCTTGAGGTTTTGGTTACCCTCCGAGAGTGAATAAGAAGGAAGTGATCAGATTTGTGGGAAAAAAATTGGTGGATTCTATGTCAAGACAACACTCCAGGTCACAGTGCACTGGTTGTGAAGTCATTTTTGGATTTTTATGTTCCCAAAAGTAAAGGAAGCCTTAAAAAGGAACCAGATTTGATACAGTAGACGCAGTGAAGGAAAAAATGACAGAGCTCATGAACAACCTTTGGGATAATGACTTATAACACTGTTTCAAACAATGAAAAATTCGAATGGAGAAGTGTAGGTGTAGGGGAGGGGAGTATATTGAAGGCGAAAATTGAAAGTTGTAAAAAAGTAAATTTTGATAGAGTTGCAACAGAAGTATCATTACTTTATAGCCACAAGTTGTATATAGATGTTTGGATTAAAACAAACAGGATGTTACTCATAAACGTTTTTATCAGACAATAATTTTATGTTGATAGACACTCCATAAACAGCTTCTTTGAAAATGTTTTATAGCAGAAAAACTAATTGTAATACAAAAAATAATTGATATTTCACTATAGATGACTTTTCCAGTTGGTTACTAAAAATGCAACACAGCAAATGCTGTAGTGTTGTAATCTGTATTAGACAGTATTAACTAAATAACATGAATGCCAGATTTTTAATACTGGAGTGGTTTCTCAGATTACTATCGTAATAAAAGGTTATGTGGTTGAGGTTGATAATTTTAGGATTTATATTTAATGGTCATGTATATATTCTTGTTCTAAATGTAATTTCTTTTGTCATGATGGCTATTGGTTTTTCAGTGTATAAGGGAGAGGTTGGTATCCAGTGGTTGCACCTGTTCTTTACATAACTGTTGAATTACGTGGTACAAGCATAATCGACATTCATGCTTTAGTATTTACCATATGTTTTCAAGCAGTATGTAATTATTACTTATCTACTACTACTTATTTAAAAAATTTTGTGTAAAATCCATATTGATGCATTAAGGAAACCTAAATCAAATACCTTCTGCTACTCTTAAACTACTGTTAGGTTTATTACCAAGTTGATTTGATCATATTCATGGCTGTTGAAGTCTGAGTCGGATGACAAATTCAATACCACTGTTCCAGGAGAGATATTATTAATTCTTCATACACAATAAGCAGAATATTCTGCTAATCTTAAATATCACATTGCTGCTAATCTTAAATAAATATACATATCTAAAAAAAACTGCAATGTACTTAGTTCCTTGATACACACTGCCAGCAGAGTAGAAATGTTACCACTTAAAAAAAAAGAAATAATGATTGATTAAAATCAACCTTTCTAAAATAGTTATTGCCCTTTAACAAAAAGAGAGTTTTTAGAAGAATAACTATATGGACAATTATATGGACAAATCAGCTTCATGGTGTAGAGGGTATTTTTGGGAAACAACTCTGTTTACAAGATATGGCAGAATACTAAATTCTTGTGTTTCCTCTCCAAAACTAGTTATATAATGACAATGAATATCTTTCACTGCTTCGAATTACCAAACCTACCCATTGTAACTCAAAAATAAGCAAATGAACTTATGCTTTTGTAATGCAGAAAAGTAGAGAAAATACACCGTTATCTGAAAATCCTAAATCTATAATCCATCTACACCATTGCTTTTGTCAATTAATCCTTGAGCGCACATTGCTGTCGTTTATGTGGCAATACTAGCCTAGGTGCCATTAATGAAAGCATGTAAAATTAATTACAAATCAAACTATAGATTAGTTGCTACAAAATAATATTTTTTAGTACTAAAGTTATAAACAGCGGTGTGAAAAACTTTAGAACCAAAGAGTGGATAATTTTTACTTCCTTTCATTTATAAATTTCAAAACCTAATTTTTATTTTATACTGATAGTTCATGACGAGATATTTTTTTTTATCTACTGTAATAACAATACTTTTGGGTGAATTAGTTTTGACGTGTAACAATAACTAAAGCTGTAATATAAGTGATGTAAAAATTTAATATTCACTCCTACACTGAATCTCTGTATAAAACAGATTTCAATATAAAACCCATTGGTATATCACTGGTCCTGATTCTTTACTTTAATAATACAAATATTATCTATTCTGTTACTAGTAGTATTTCTGTATTACATCTTACATTTGTTTAAAAAATCCAAACTTAATTTATATTCTTGAATTTTGTACTCCATTAGTTTGGTGGAACTTAATTAATCACTTTTACATTAGTTTATGACTTCTGAACTTTAAATTATGTATATTTGTAAAAACTTACTGAGACAGAACATTTTCGATTGCTCTGTGGCGATCTTCGTCAGTGTCTTCTGCTTGGAGTTGTTAAGCTAAGCAGTGACTGTTTTAAAGGCAGGTTTACGATAGTATCAAAGATTATGTGTGAATTATATTGGGTTTGTTCATTTAATATGTTTATATTTTGTATGTTTGTAAATTTCATATTGTTCTAGTGTGTTGAGATGTGGTCCTTTTTTGATCTTACACATCAACATAGAAGGACCACCTCTCAACACACTAAAGCAATATGATATTTACAAAAACACAAAATACAAACATATTAAATGAAGAAACCCAATACAAATCCCACATACTCTTTGATACTATCAAAAACCTGTCTTTAAAACTGTCACCATCTATCCTAACAACTCCAAGCAGACACTGATGAAGATCCCTACAGAGCAATCAAAAATGTTCTGTCTCAGTAATTTTTTTACAAATTTACAAAATTTAAAGTTCGGAAAGTCATAAACTAATGTAAAAGTGATTATTTGTTTTATATTTTTTTATTCCATCTTGAACTACTAGTTTTATACTAAAATGATTTAACATATATTGAGATGACAAACATATATCAATATAACATATACTATATATCAATAAACTGTTATTGATACAATACATCTTTCTGAAACAGCTGTCTGAAAGTTTGTAAGTGTTGTAGTTGCTCAGATGTTTAAATGTTTTAGTTGTTTTACATGGATGTTGACCAGGATGCTTAGCACGCTGCTTCGCTGTGATTGGTCCATTCAAGGTTGTTCAGCCCTTCCACACAACATCAAACTGTGGGAGGGAAATTTGACTGTCAACATCGGTAGTGCGGTATCGATTAAGTTTAGTATTTGCACTATTTTAGTATTTAGTAAGCGCAATATTTTCAAGTAGATAAGTTCATGTCTCAGTTCTCTTCCTTATATAGGAATGGAATCGTTCGAGATCATCTTTTAGTTCAGTAACAAAAAAATAATAATAAATCAATTTTCCTTTATTTGGTTACTGATTTTAATTCCCTTACTAACTTTACATTTCCCTTTATAAATAAAGAATTTTTTTAAAATTATTTTATAACGATATGTCGATTGGTTTTAATGATAATATTTACATATCGATATTCACTGGTAGTTTAATTAATAACATCGGATATACATATTTTCTTTAGGATGTCGAAACCCTAGTAGTGACTTTATGTGTTGTACTTGACTTCTTGAAGCTATTTTACTGGTAATTCTCGATTGTGCACAATTTTTTCATTGTGAGACTTGTTATTTACTAGGCTACGTAATTAATCATCTTCTGCTTATGTAATAGGTTTAATGTCTTGTTTGTTTATATTTATATTTGAGTGAGATATGGCTGTATCAAATGTTATTCACAATAATTCACACTTCAAATTATCACTTCTCGATAAGATATCTCTTAAATTATTCTGCAAATTATTACAGAGTGACTTCTTAAATAACACGACCCATTTGTTCTGTTCGCACCCTTAGGCTGTCACACAGATGGTCCCAGGGTCAAGATAAAATATTGTGATAAGAAAATATGTTACATAAAATCAAAAAATGTAAGAAATATTACAAGTTGATTGACTTGATATAAAATTCTGAAATAAATTCATTATAGTTAATTTATTTCTTCAATAAAAACCAATTACAAAAAAAAAGATTTACCAACTTCATATGAAGTATATAATTTGATTAAAATAATAATTAGTGTTTATTTATAAAATCTGATATAAATACTAATATTTTTGTCTGTTCAGTTTTGTATTAAAGAATATCTGAGAATTTTTCCTCTAAAGTTACATTATGAAAAATTTTACTTACCCTATTAAGTTATATATTTCTCGAGTATGGATAGATCAGTTATTGTTGACAGGACTAGAGCGGTTGATAGACATATTTTATGCATATGTACTCCAGTCCCAATGAGTTCCAGTTGACAGTAGGTTTAATAATCTTCTAGCATTTTTTATTAAATGACTTCTAAAAAGGAGGAGGTTCTGTATTTGATCTGTATGTTTTTTTAAAATATTTGTTCCACGATAATTTTGGAAGTATTTTAACGATTAAACTGATTTTGTTTGCAAATGAAATTGGAAACCCTCCTGGGGGTGCCATCACAGTCAAATCCCAATTTACCTGATTTTAAGACAATATTACGATGTTTCAAATTTTAAAAAAATTTGCAGTGAAATTTTTCTCTTTAATAAGGATTAATTAATAAGATTAATTAATGAGATAATTAATACGCAAAATAAACAATCACAGTATTTATTTCATGTAGTATTCTACTACATACAAAAATAAGACACAGATAAATAAGTATAAAATTAATAGATTTTTTAAAATTTCTTGCTTGAGAAAGTTGTTCAGAACAAGCATCATCGGACACTAATGACTGAATTTTCCTCAAGAAACCAGCTTTTTTCAATGCTCTGCCCATGATAAATAACTTCGTATAACTCAAATGAGAAAGCCAAAATAAATACACAGAAAATACGATTTAGTTCATTTACTGATGATCTGTATGGTATTGATAAGTATTTTATGGGATTGTCATGTTGTGTGTTTGTATTTGGGTTATTAAGTTTATTTTTTAGGCGGTTGTATAATTTGTCAATCATTGTTGTGTTGTGTCCGTTAGTTTGTGCTATATGTTTTATGGTGTCTAACACCTGGTAGTGTTCTTCTTTGTCTAACGGTGGTTTAAGTAGGTGATATATCATGCTGTTGTAAGCGGCTAGTTTATGTTGGTATGGGTGGTTTGTGGAGCTGTAAATGGGTATATTGGTACTAGTGGGTTTCGGTATATGTTGAATTTATGTGTTTGTTTGTTTGTTCGTTTTATTGATGAAAGAGTTTTGTTGTTTTGTTTCGATGGTGTATGTTAGTTTTGGGTGTATGGAATTAAGCTGTTTTAAAAATATGTGTGCTTGGCGTGTGTTACCTTTATATAATGTTATGATATTGTCTACGTATCTGTACCAGTAAATTATGTTATCTGAGTATTTATTGTTGTGTAAAATGGGGTTTTGTTCAATATGGTGTATGAATATTTCTGCCAAGATGCTAGCTATGGGGGAGCCCATACGTAGGCCATCTTTTTGTTTGCGGAATTTGTTATTGTAGGTGAAGTAATTTTGAGATGTGTTTAATTTTGTAAGGTGAATGATTTCGTCAATGTGTGTGTGGTGTATTTGTATCTATAAGCATGTTTTTGAGGATGTTGATGATTTCTGGAATGGTGATATTAGTATGTAGATTTGATATATCGAATGAGACTAAAGTGGAATTGTGTGGGATTTAAGTTTTTTATTTTGTCTATTAGATTTAGGCTATTTTTTATACTACAATGAATATTAAATTTTATAAGGTTTCGGATACTTTTCTCGAGAAATTTGGCTAGAAGATGAGAAAGTTGTGTGGTTGATTAGTGGACGTATTGGGATGTCTGTTTTGTGGGCAGGGCGTTTAGTTTAGGGGCTATAGGTTTTATTTGTTTTAGGTGCTTTTTAGTATAGTGTGGGATTATATGTTTTGTTTTGTTGCTTGCTTCAACTACTATTTTCACTAAAACATTTAAAATACGAGGGTGGTCCACAAAGTAACTGCCGTTTGGGTGCGATAAGTAGTGGGGGTAGCGCCGCCATTCTCACATCAATGTGTGCAGCCGTTCAGTATGCTTCTAGCTGTTCAAGGCAGAGCATCGTGCGATCGCGTGTTCTATTGTTAAACCATGAGTGCTGCGATAGAAAATCCAGCCGTGTAAAGTACGTGGTGTAATAAGATATCTGTGGTCAAAAAGTTACACAGCAGCTGAAATTCATCGTGAATTGAGTGCGGTGTATGGGCCAAGCATTATGAGCGAAGGTGTAGACCGTCA
The DNA here is from genome assembly GCA_036971475.1 of Prosapia bicincta. Lineage (NCBI taxonomy): Eukaryota > Metazoa > Arthropoda > Insecta > Hemiptera > Cercopidae > Prosapia > Prosapia bicincta. The sequence continues at coordinate 142,186,700 of JBAIZL010000001.1, read as the reverse complement.
ATGGGTTCGTTTTTTTTAAAATGGATGAACGAATGTTCACTATGAAGACCGGAGTGGTAGGCCATCTCTCGTCAGTGATGACTTGGTGAACAAAGTGGATGAGAAAATTCGCGAGAACCGTCGCTTCACAATGTCGGAACTTTCAGATCATTTTCCTGAAATTTCTCGAAGTTTTGTGCAAGAGATAGTGACAGAAAAACTAGGCTATCATAAGTTTTGTGCTCGTTGGATTCCAAAAGTGCTCACCGATGATCACAAAATGAAAAGAATGAGTTCTGCCATAGACTTTCTTACTCAGTATGACGTTGGAGGAGAAACATGTTTGAACAGGATCATTACAGGAGATGAGACTTGGATAGCCTATGTTAATGCCGAAACAAAACAACAGTCAATGCAATGGGGTCATACCGCTTCGCCAAGCAAGCCAAAGAAAGCTCGCCAATCTTTTTCAGTGAGAAAATTGATGGCTACAGTTTTTTGGGATGCTAAGGGCATCTTGCTCGTTGAATTTATGGAGCATGGTACCACCATTACAGCTGCAGCTTATTGTGAAACCTTAAAACGGCTACAACAAGCGATTCAAAACAAGCATCGTGGTCGTCTGATATCTGGCGTTGTGTTTGTCCATGACAATGCCTGTCCTCACACAGCTCAAAAAACAACTGAACTTTTGGAAAAGTTCAAATAGGACGTTTTTAACCCCCCCCCCCCCCCACTTTTACAGCTCGGACTTGGCTCCCAGTGATTTCCATCTTTTCCCGTACATGACGCAGTGGCTTGCATCTCAGAGGTTTGAGAGTGATGAAGATCTTCAAAACGCTGTGACAGGTTGGCTACGTTCTCAGGCGGCAGATTTTTTTAGACGGAATTTCAAAAACTGTTAAAATATATGATAAGTGCTTGAATTTGTATGGTGAATATGTAGAAAAGTAGAGAAAAGCTGTAGTTTTAACATGTATATGATAAAATTTTTGTATCTCAACTGGTTTATTTTTTATTTCAAAACGGAGGTTACTTTGTGGACCACCTCATATTTACAAGTGTTTTAATAAAATGATACTTTTGACTCAACAGTAGCTGTGTTTCTTTCTTCCATTATATTGTTATCTTTAAATTCCAAAAATTAATTATTTTTTTAAATTAACAAATCCAAAACTCTTATTTTTCTACAGTATACTTATTTTTTTTCTGTCAACAATATAGGATATAAATAAATACAATTATATACTTTTTATTTAATTCTATTTTTGTACAGAAAAAGTGCAGAGGTAAAAATAGAAATCTTTTTAATAACATTAATGAATAGATTAGAATAAATATTTATATTGGTTTTAGTTGAATAAAAACTAACCAAAAAAATAATATCAATAGAGAAAGCTTCATTTCATTTCAGTTACTTAATATAATACTGTTTCATACACTTATGAATTTTACTTTTTTTAAAATAAGATTTGAATTTTTTTAAACTGATTAATAACTTACAATTGTTTTAAATGGTTTAAGTTTTAAAGGGTTATCGAAATTAAATTTATTAAGTGTTAAACTGCATAAATAACAATTGCAGAAAGCATTTATGTTATGTATTGATTACAATGGTGCATAAAGCTGCATTGATCTATTGCAGTATTTTTAGATAAAACATTAAAAATATTAAAAACTATTTTTATAATAATTTTTTCAAGTCAAGTTACATAATATATGGGCTTTAAAAAAAATTAAAAACAACTAATTATTAACATACATATAAATTACTACAAATTTAATAATTATAAGCACCTTGAAAACATACTATTTATTGAATTATTATTTGGAAATATAACATGTTTTTCTTTAGAGGGTGCACAAATTGAAAAATGAATCCTCAAGGCAAAAACAATGTTCAGTAGTTAAACACAAGCCAGATTTACTTTGACTTAAATGTTACTAAACATGGTTTCAAGTGAGTTATGGTTCACATTGAAAATTCAAACTCCCAAATGTGGCAGTAAGCCAGAACATAAGGTAGAAATAAACAAAACTAGCCTCTGAAGTCACAACTTCACACAATGCTTGATTTTATAGAATGTTTTCCATTTAAACATCCAACCTATGCAAGAAATAGTACTATAACAATCCATTAAGACCAATAAAAGTGAGACTAATTTTTATATCCAGCCTAAATGTTCCAGGATTAAAGGTACAAACTGTGATTCTCATTTTAATAGAGACAAAGAGTAGACATTATAGAACATCATTTTTAGAGGACAGGAAATATAAATGAGGTGTGGCTAGAAAGTAACTAGATTGATATTGCTTTAGCTAGCAAATGGGTATGATAATGCTCAAAGTTGAGAGGATTGTCATTTTTCAAACCTGAATTGTGTATTGGAATTTTGTCTTGTTCCCTCCAGTCAGTTCTTATAATTGACAAAAATTAGTGTTTTGCCTCAGTATTAGGAAAATGTTGAGTATTCATAAATAACAATATATAAACATAGAATTTTTTATTAGAAATCTGAGATTAAACAATTAAACATTTTGACAAACGTACATCCAACTAATGCAAGTCCCAACTCACCATGTCCACAAAAATGTCAGATGAAAAAAAAAAACAAAATTGAAGACCATGATAATGATCTCTTTTAATATAAAAGGATTGTGGCTTATTAGATTGGGTATCTGAAAAACAAATACTATATCAATAATTAAATTGGTGTCCCAACTATCAGTACAGCAAAATATACAGTACAGTGTCACAAAAGTTTTGTTTCCTGGAAAAACTAGCCATGGCTCCTCAGAAGGACCAAAGGTCAAAAGACCCATGTGACTTTTTTATTCTCTAAAGTCGAAACTCGTCTGAAGGTAAGAAGATTGAGTCTGAATAATAAATAAAAGAAAGGACAAAGGTTAGGATGGTGCTCCCCAGAGATATGCACCACTACTTAAAGCAGTGGAAAGTTCTTATGGACATATTTGTCCAGAGATCGAAGACGACAATATATTAAACATGATAATATATAAACTGTAAATAATAATAAATAGACTTTGTTCATAGATTTTTCCTATCACAATCTCACACTATATGTTGTGAGAATGATTTGTACGGTTCAGAGTATTGTTCTGGTGATAGAAGATAAGGAGAAACTATCTACTGAAGGATGCACAACAAGTAATAAGTAGTAAACAGAAGAGAAAGAAATAACAATTCAATGGGATTATTGACATAAATTATCGGTAGAGAAGAAAGTACTACCAATCTTGTGTAAAAAAAAATTGCCTTTTTCTTGACCTCTTTATTGGTCAATATTTAACTTGTGTCTAGACAACTAAATTCATCTGAACTCATTGAATTCGTTGTTTCTTCAGCATAAATATTTTATATATAAATGGGCATTTTTACAGCATTTTATCATTGGTGCTTTGTAATAAAATTTAATTGTAATATACAGAAGTAATGAATAACTTAGGCAATGCCTGCTAACAGTTATTGCAGATGTATATATTAATGAAATTATTACATAACTTAAGAAGTAAATATTTACAGGTTTAGTTACAGTTATCAACAATAATTTTAAATTCTCACCCTTGCCTTAAATAAAGCACAAGAATATACAAATTACATCTGTTATATGAAACAAAACCATTGTGCTTGTAAAAATTAATAGTGTACAAGTGCTTCAATCTCTCAATAATCCATCCCATGATACAAAAAGTTACATCTAAAAACATTTACTGATTAAAACCTCTAAACAGAATATTTCAATATTCATTTAGATATATGTTATAGTTCAGAGCTGTCTGGGTTTCATTCTACACATCGTTGTAATACTATTAAAATATATTCATTATAAATTCTATTCTATCACTGGATTTGTCAAGCAGCTAGTGTTTTCATTTCTTAAGTAATAATTTTGTGTGTAGGTATTATAAATTATGAATCAATGTATCTACCAGAGAGTAATCTCTGTACTCAAAAAGATCAAAGTAATGGCAGTTATTAAAATTTTCAAAAGCAATAAGAAAGGCACAAAAAACAAAGGCATGATCAGGAGTTTAATAATTATTGTAATAATATTAAGAGTATTATACTTGCTTCATTATTGAATACACAGTTAAACAAAGATATGTTTCTGCTTTGTAATAATATTTTATAAATTAATTATCAATGCCTAAATGTCATTGGCTAGATAAATGCTTATTGCATTCTATATATTGTACTCCTAGTCATTTAGTGTAAATCATATATTTTTTAAAATTTTTACTTTAAAAATAAAATAAAAATATTAGGCGTTTTAGTTGTTTCTAAGTTTTACAAAACATTTTTACATTGTAGATACATAAAAATTATTTAATACAGATCACCGACAGTTTCAGAGTTCATATCAAGTAAAATCCTAAATTAAAGAAAATTTGCCTACATACTCGACTAGTGGCTTTTACGTTTAATGAATATTTTGATAATTTGAGGTTATGTTTCTAATGACTAAAAAAGTAATTTTAAAATAGCTTCATACTATTTTCCAACCATATTATAAACCTTCATAAAAAAATCCTACCAATGCATATCTTTCATAAAAGTAAATAATATTAAAAAGAGTAACTTCGTGAGCATCGGTTTCAACAATGTTGCTATTCATGTGCTTTATTTCATACCATGACAAATACTGAAATGTGTAGAGCCTATATTTGTTTGTTAAGGGTAACTTATGCAAAAGACAGGCTCTTTACATTTTAATCATGACAACAGATTCATTCACAGTTATTACAGACACATCCACAACGTCCAATAGACAAGTGTTATATTAGACTGCATATTATATGTGTTAGAACATGAGTTTTACAATCTTTGGAGACTTGTGATTTTAATTTCTTTTTGAGCTGTTGATGAGGTACTTGCAACAATGTGTCAAGAGATGTTTTTCTCCGTTACTTTCGGCGCTTCCTCCACCTAGTTCTCGAGTGTATATATCGAGCCCATATTGCCCTTCTTCAGGGAAACTTATAAGGAATGTAATAACATCATCATCAGACACAACATGTGATACAAACTTTGATAGCCGTTTTTCTTCCACACCATTTTTGTGGAGTGTGGCCATGAAGTCTGTGAGTGGTCGTGACATTCGAAACTGCAACTCTAGTTCTCTTCCAGCAAACACTAGTGCATCCTACAATTGAATATTGAAGATTTATTTCATGAGTTATTAATTAATACACTTAATATACAATATCACTAAATAATTAATGCCAAATTATGCACTTCCATTTAAAGAGACAAACATTTCTAGATTAACATTTTTTTAGTTTTTGTTTAAGATTTTGTTTTAGAATAGTAAATCTCTATGTCAATATAATAAAATGGATTATATGAATCTAAGTTTTTCATTTAAAAACAAATCAGAAAGAATATGAAAACAAACCTGATGAGTTATTGGTATAAGTCCAAAGAGTCTTGTAGCCTTTGTCGGTCCCCATTCTCCACTAGCACAGTCTGGTAGTGGTACCATCACTGTTTGCAGCTCTTCGCAGGCTATCTTGAATTTACAGACACTCTTAAACTTCATTGGCTCTCCAGTTAAATACTCCTTCGGTGTAACTGCATTAGCAAAAATATCTAACAAGAAGGCCCCACTGCTAGGTGCATGTACTCGAAATGCTACAATGTTGCCAACTACAGACTAAAACCCAGAAATAATCATTACGTATTATATAATGTATAGTAAGTATAACAAATATTTTAAACTATTTGTATTAAATTAATTTTGTTTAATGTTCTCTAATGTATTTCTTGTTGCATATAGAAACTTACAGAATATACTAGGACTCGCTTTTCTTTTAATGTAAAAAAAATAATAAAACTAATGTTCAACCTATATTTGACTTCACATTGAATAAATGCTAAAAGTCATATATATTTTATAATGTTTTGAAATTCTGAATAACTATTGGTCGAACGTTAATAGAATTGAGAAGTTTTAACCAACAATAATTAGCTAAACATGAGTTGAGGGGTGGCAAATGAAAAAAAGTGATGAGCTGAGTGTTAGTAGTAGAGTAAAGTCTTGTATAGAGCTGAACTAAATTGCCTTATCAAGACACTATTGTTGGTAATGAGACATTCACTGTACGCATGCTACTCAGGACAATAGACAACTTACTTGACAAACCCTCTTGACATTTCAGCTGCCAGGACGAAACTTGATAAAGCATACTTAAGTCTGTATTTAGCTCATTACTGTAATTACGCAACATTAAAAATTTTCTAGTACTAAAAATTGCAATGGTGTAGCAATTATTTCTTACTTTACATAGTGAGAGGGTAAATAATGTCATCTGTGAAAATATATTGAAGAAAATATCAATGACATTAGATCTAAAATATATAATAAGTGATTTAGAGAGTTTAAAACAGTTATTAGTATACAGTATACTATATTGTTATTATACAGTACTGTACAGTATATACAGTTATTTTAAACAGTATATTCGACAATTCATTTTCACAGTGATTCGACAATGGTTAAGTTACTGAAAGGTGCCTCATCACATAAGGTAAAATTATTGCACTTAGTGGTAGAAAAAATTATTTACAAGTAATAATAATAATTTCATAAAGTCAGTGCAATGGGAAAATAATGGACAACATGAGATATCGATATATATGTATATATATATATATATATATATATATATATATATATATATATATATATTTAGGTTAGTTTTGGTTGGTAAAGATTATTTAGATTTTTTGGACTAGGAGACTGACAGACTTGCCTTGGTAAGAGTCCACTCTGTAGTCTTGAAATAGAAACACATAAAAGCACTTAAACTATGATATATTTCAACCACACAGTGGTCTTTGTCAATCGAAGAGAAAACACAAAAAGAAATATGAGAGAATGAAATAAAATAATTGTAATCACAGATTGTGTAGAGTAGAAATCAGATGTCCCAGATGCACAGATTAAAGATATATATATTGTTTCCATGATCATATGAGTGATTATGGTTTATATAAGTCTGTCAGGGGAAAAGAGATAAGGAAAAAAATGAATGGATTTATCTGATGTTGAGGTTAGGGGATTCTCTGGACATGGTATACCACTGGTATGATAGTTCTCACCTTCTCAGTTCTGAGGGATTGCAATCAGGGGGGAGTGATTTAATTATTTTTGTGGTATAGCAGTCATCAAAAGTTGTGATTTTGTGACTCGCAGCATGTTGAGCTGTTGGTCTATCCATATTCATAATTTTAACATCATGTCTGTGGCCATTCATTCTGATATTCAGACCATCCGTGGTCAGGCCTATGTACTGTGCTGAGCAAAGTTTACATTGTAGCTGGTATATGACATTTTGAAGACCATTTTTGTTGTTTGGCTGTTGAAACTATTTGCTGAGGGGTGTATTGGACACGTCTTGCATCTAGGTCTATTGCATGGGAAGGAGCCATGAGGAAGTTTGTGTGGTTTCTCTGCATCAGGGTCTGGTAGTTTAGGATGTACTAGGATGTTTTTCAAGTTGGGAGGTTGCTTGTACCAAATTTGCGGTGGATCGGTGAAAAGATTTATGGTGTGGACGGAAGCTTGAAGAATTTTGAAGCCATCTCTCAATATCTTGTTGAGTTTATGTAGACCAGGATGGTAATCTGTTATTAAAGACAGTTTATTTTGTTCTGTTTGTGGTTTATGGTGAACCGAGGATTGTGCTGAATGAATTTGGTTTTCAATGAGTTTTTTTGGGTATCCTCTTCTCTGGAAGGCTATTGATATCTTTCTATTAAAATCTTCCAATTCCCTAACATTCGAACAGATTCTCTTACCCCTGATTGCTTGACTGTATGGAATGGATCGTTTTATGTTTATTGGGTGGTTGCTGTCGAAATGGAGATATTGTAGGTGGTTTGACGGTTTGATGTGAATTCCTGTGTTGATATTTCCATTCTGGAGTGTTACCTCTACATCCAAAAAGGTGATGGCTGATGTAGATTTCTCCCAGGTAAATTGAAGTGTGGAGAATTGTGTCAGGCTGTCTAAAAATGCCTCAAGTGTTGAAGCACCCTGTGTCCAAATTAGGAAGATGTCATCTATATATCTATACCAACATAATGGCTGGTGTGTTTGTGTCTTTAGAAATCTAATCTAATTATCAGATTAGATAATTATTTTCCTGAAGATGCTGGTACTATTTTATCGGCGAAAAGCTTTGAATAAATATATTCATTAAAAGTATTCTTGTTTTTGAAATATTTTTAATTTATTAACTATATTACAAGAAAACATATCACCATATCTAAAATATATATTCTTGATATTTTACGTTATCCATTGTTTTTCCTTCATATATATATATATATATATATATATATATATATATATATATATATATATATATATATATATATATATATATATATATATATACATACAAGCCAAAATTATAACTTCCGCCAGTAGGTCATTCCCAATTATAATATCTTGATTACCCCATTGATCATTTTGACTCATCATTATTATTCAAAACCAATAGTAAAATATAAATGTAGTTTTTAACGAAATCTTCCACGTTTCTTAAATTATATGATTTTGTAAAGAAGTGTAATATATTTGTTATGTTTAACATGTGTTTAGATCTCATGGTTATTAAATTATTTGCTATCTCTAGGTTTACAAAATATAATTGACATTCAATATTAGTTCTTTTCTTGTCTACACAAGTTCATTTTTAAAATCATATAAAATGACTTTTTGCTCTCATTTAAACTTCTGCAATATGTGGTATCATTCCAGATATTTTCTGCCACTTTCTTTACATCTTTTGTTACATTAAGACAAACTTCAGTCTAAGATTACTTCTTAGCATACAGATTTCAAGTACATAGATTCAAGGCTATCTTTTGATTGATCTTATTTCTCTGAACATTACTTTTTGCTTAGGTACATTGTTTAGGAATGTTTTTTATTTTTCAATTCTACACATTCTATGTTATTGAAAGAGATTTTTTGAGCATTAGAACTTTTGGGAGTTAATGGAAACCACTTGTGACTTTTTCTCCACTAACCAAAAACCACTATAGCTTGGCTTGAAGGTATAACTAGACACTTAACATTTCTTGATTATTTTTTTTAAACACCTACGTGGACTAAAACATAATACAGAATACACATTAACTTTTTTTCACCACTAGAAAAATCTAAATGTCTGGAAAGAAAAAAAAGAAGGGTCCCTTGGTGAGATCATCTCATACAGCTGCATATGTTACAGTGACCTTAAATTTCATTGGATAACAGAATATATTATGTGTCATATAGCAGGCTGTGACTGCCACGATATTTTCATATCTATGACAAATTCAAAAATTGAAGGCTTCCCTAGTAAATTATGTCAACAAAAAGAGTCTAGGATATAAATTTAGATTTCATTAAAGACACATAAGAATGGAGTTATGATGCTTGTTTTTGTTTATCACTCAGAACCATTGTGATTTTTTGTGTTCTTTTGTTTAAAAAAATATAATCAGAGAATTGTAAATAATTTTAATACTTAACTGTTGTTAAGAAATAGGTATTAATGAATAAAATGTGGTAAATAGGAAAAATGCCCCAATGCACACCACTTAAAGTCTGTACTCCTTATAAAAATATTTTAAACATATGACATAATCCTTTTCAAAATGCACGAGGATATTTAACCCTAGATTACTTACCTCTACATTTTGCCACACGATTATTTATCAATCGTGAATTTGACTACTCCAATTTCTTTTTTTTATGTGCCAAAATAATGTTTTTTTTTTAATAATATGTTAAACATTGTAATATTTCATAATTCTTTAGCGCTTGAAAAAAAAATGTTATAGTAGCTACGAATCCTACTATTGAAAAGAAAAATAATAATTACGATGACTATGTTTTAATATAATAGTGAAACACAAATTCTTAAAAAAATTTTAATATTGTTTAACATATTTTATTTACAAAAACCAGAATGTAACAAACGAATGAGTTGTAGAACAGATTTTTAATAAAATTAAAGAACTTTTAAAAAAATATGTATAGAAAACACAATCCTAAAAAAGTCACATTATCACTTATGTATCGTCAAAATGACGATGCAAGCTCTATTTCTCTAACACGCATGCAAACTTTAGAGGTAAAACTGCGCTTCTGACATCAACTGTTGTAGGTACAAATGTACTGAGAAGATGGATGCGCGCGAACCGCTCATTTTCCAGACACATACATTTTTTAAATGGAGCATCGCCATTCTGACAAGGTATAAGTGAGCTATGGTTAAGAAAAAACATTGATGATATAAAATACTTTATAGAAAAAATGGAAATTTGATGAAAATGTATTTGTTGTGAAATCAACACAAGAAAATACAGAATGAGTCAGGCAAGTGATTCATTTATAGGAGAATCAGAGTGTGTTCTATAGAATCATCTTCATCAAACTTCTTCAACTCATCAGTATTTAACTCCTTATCTAGAACTGTCTAACATGTGCTCAATGGTAAGATGGAAAATTAAGTAATTTGCATAAACTTATAAAAAGCTTCACGAAATTAAGTTTAAAATAGCCACTAAATGAAAATTGTAAAAAATTGTTTCACACTCACCTGCATAACAAACCTCTTCAAACTAACACCATCGTAGGTGTCACCATCACTATCATAAAACTTGAGGTTATAGTGGAAAATAAGGCTTGACTGCATATTAGTAGGCATTGCTATTCTAACTGTAGCAGCACCTAAAAATCAAATAATACATACATTATACACACAATGTTTAATTTTGTATATTACAAAAATACTTTGAAGAAATAAGTAAAAATTGTGTTCAGTCATTACTCTTTTTGGTCAGTTTTGCAGCAAGTCTCTTTTGATGTGTATTTTTTCAGTATTTTTTTTCTTACCATTGACTTAGTCAGTGCTTCTGTCAATGCTCTTGATTTCATATTTCAATATATTGACTGATATGGATAACAGTTTAAGCCTTTCACTTCATATGAGGAGCCAAAGTACCTCAGGATTAAACTTGACAAAGAGCTTCGATTTCACCAATATATTCATGAGGAGCCAAAGTACCTCAGGATTAAACTCGACAAAGAGCTTCGATTTCACCAACATATTCATGAGGAGCCAAAGTACCTCAGGATTAAACTTGACAAAGAGCTTCGATTTCACCAACATATTCATGAAGAGCAAAGTACCTCAGGATTAAACTTGACAAAGAGCTTCGATTTCACCAACATATTCATGAGGAGCCTAAGTACCTCAGGATTAAACTTGACAAAGAGCTTCGATTTCACCAACATATTCATGAGGAGCCAAAGTACCTCAGGATTAAACTTGACAAAGAAAGAGCTTCGATTTCACCAACATATTCATGAGGAGCCAAAGTACCTCAGGATTAAACTTGACAAAGAGCTTCGATTTCACCAACATATTCATGAGGAGCCAAAGCACCTCAGGATTTAACTTGACAAAGAGCTTCGATTTCACCAACATATTCAAGAGTGTTCTAATAGAGCACTAAAAACTTTCAACATCATAAGAAAGCTACTGCACCAAAAACACTGAAAACTATCTACACACTATGAGAAGATTGGGAAAGCAGTGAAATTTATGTCTGGTACCGCCTCATCAACCAACAACTCAAATGTTAAAGAGGAATATGGCTTGGTCCCACTGAAAGAAAAGAGGCAAATGCTCACTATTAAATTTAAAACTAACACCCAAAGTTTTGATGAAGAACACATTTAAAAGTGTACTACCACAAACTGGAATAAAAAATCTATACTTAATAGTCATCTCCCCTTATGTTTGACAAAGGCACCAGAGAAAAATTTCAACTCAAGCCTGAAGACAATGGTTTCAGGAAGGAAAATCTCATTATTGGAGGTGTTCCAGATAATACAATAATTTGTCTAGAACGCATCCAACCCAGCTCAAAAAAAGATCCAAAGGATTTATCTAAGAACTTAGGATGTAAACTATCGTTTCCCTATCTAGTCTCAACCACATGAAGGCTTTCACAGATGTCTCATCTAACTCCTCTTTCACTAACAGAAGTCCAGGAGTATTACTGCTCCTTCCTGATGATCAAAGACAAGAAATCGTAACTCTTGCCGAGAAAATTGTGTTTCACTTTACAGGAGAACTGACTGCAATTTCCACTCTGATCGAAATGTAATACAATCTAGCTCCTTAGTAGCAGCTTAGTGGTATCACTCTTTTCAGCAACTGGTGGTCTGTCTTACACGCCCTTAGCAAAGTGTACTTCAAGTGTAACCTTGAGTATGCGAGCACAACTTGCTCAAAGTCTCCAGAAAAAGTGCATCTTACAATGGATTTCTACCCATGTGAAACTAGAATTTATTGTAATTGCCGACTTCTTGGGTAAAACTGCCAGAAGCCTAAATAAAAACACAATCCTAATTTCGCTGGCAGATGAAAATTCTTTTGCAAAATCAAAACTAACTCCCCTTCGAGAATCAAAGCTCATAATCAAGAAATCCATCTAAATATTGATGGGAAAACAGCCTCTACTCCCATCAGACTAAGAACAAAACATCATAAAAACATGAAAATTTCAATAGACGGTACTAAAAAATATCAAAACTGTGGTAACTGTCTTGTTAAAGAACTTCCATCACATCATGTTTTCAACTGCTCTAGAGTTGGTGCAGGCCTTCACCACTTGAACTATCCTAATAGAACGATTTTTACTGTGATAAAGCAATAGATATTGCAAAGACAATTCAAACACACATAAAATTTGATTCTCATATCTTGTCAATCATAAAAATAACTTATTTGCTTCTTGTTTTTAAAAACTTTGCTGCATGTCATCATATATGCAAAAACTTTTATGAAATATAATTTACTTCTTGAAAATACATTCTTTATTTAGAACGTATTATATTTACCTCTTTATTAAATTTTACAGTTATGATAATTTCAAATAAAATATGCATTCAACTGCATGTAAATTCAGTAATTTTTAAATCCGTTGATTTTCTAATAGTATTAATAGAATATAATTTAATTAGTTGTAATCCACTTTGTCCATCAAAATATAGCTTATGCACTGTATTTTTAAAAGATAAACTTTGCAAATGGGCACTGGAATAGATATTATTTTCACATCTAACTGTTATTATAAAACATCTTGAAATAACTACATTGCTACCAGAGTTTTGAGGTTTTTTATTTTCACATTTACTTTAGTCACTGTAGTTACACATTCAGAGCCAATAAATATCAAATTTAATTAGAGCAAAGCTTTTTGTATTTGTTTTAGAAATTTAACATTTTCCAGTGTATCCAACTTATTAATTTATTATCATTATCTTTTCTAGCTGTTTAAACAATGTTGTTAAAATTATAAATGTTGTAAAAAAAATGTCTTTCATATAGTACAATTAGAGCTTAGCTAGTGATAACAATTCACAATGGTAAAAGAGTTTACTCAAAGCCTCGCTACACATCAGTTGATTAATACATACTAATTTTGATGATGATGTTGTCTTCCTCAGTGATTTTTCCCTCAGTGAGCTTTTGAGTTTACTCTTATAACATTAATTTACTGTTGTGAAATGCTATTTTGTCTCATGACAGGGGTATCTTATATAATAATTTTGAAGATGTAAATTTCAGGTTACATTCTAATTTCTGTAGTTATTTATTTATTTAAATTACCCAATTTAATACTTTTTAACCCAAAATGCAATATATTTTTTTACCCACCTGTAGCATCTGTATACATAACTGCTTTAGTGTGTGAGTCAGGGAAATACAGCCCATAGCGGAAAAATAAAGAGCGAACAAAAGGTAATTCCTCAAATTCTTGAAGAGTGATGGGGTTTTTGAGGAGTTGCCAGTCACCTTGCAAAGGGAAGAATTCATAAATAAACTCACGAGGATCTGTGAGGAAGTAATGGTCATCATATTCATACCTAAAAATATAAAAAGTAGTTGTTAAATAGCTAATTAAAATTAACAGAAGTTTTTTAATTAATGCAGATATTCTTTAACACAGTAGAATAGTAGAAGGTTTTAATTTTGAGCTAATAATTAGTCCCTTTACCAAGGCTATAACCATAAAATATGAACTTATTTTGGATAAGATCCTATAGTTTTTGTAGTATAAGGTTTTCCACTATAAAGCTCTAGAAATTGCTTTAACAATATAATTTTAATAATAATTATAACATTTTGAAATCACTATTAACTGAATGAAAAGAGATAGTATATTTGACTAGTTGTGCAGTACACACTCGAATTCACTCAGTGACAAGATTTTTTATGCATACTCTTTTTCTACAACTTGCTTCAAAGACAGAAAAGCACACCAAAAATTATAAGATTTTAATTGGGTAAAAATTATGATCTAGCAGTTTGTCGAATTTTTATATAAAGAAACGAATTGTAATTAAGTTTTTTTAATGTGATAAGAACTATTTGCAATTACACCTTCATTATGAGTCATCATATGTCAGGTGGTAGGCACTATAAATAGCATGTCTTTGATATTATAACCTGTCTACAAAAACCAATCAAACAGAATTCTAGTTGACACCTTAATAAAGAAAAACTACTAGAAAAAAGTGAAGATTTAAACTTTTAAGGTATGGGTTAGGCACTGACATTATTTGTTTCCATCTTCAACCTGAGTTTTTAATAACTAGTAACTAGTAACAAGTAATAGCTAGTAACATAATAACTAGTAACTTGTTATTAATAACCTGAGTTCAAAATTTTTCTTTAATAGCACTTATGTTTTGTATAAATGAGAATGATCATTTCACGAGAAGTATCCATTTCCTAACTCAGGCTGCAACTGACCTGTTATTTTTAAGAATAGGTTAGAAGAGAGAAGCTACATAGAACATTTTTAAAGAGTTTTGGATTAATGTTGAAAAAGTATGTGTATGTAAATTTTAATGTAATTAGACACTGAGCATGTCTATTGGGTGTTGTTTGAATGTAAATTGATTCTGTTCAGGAGTGTTAAACATTAAGTACCATATGTAAAAACTGATATCTACCTTAAGCTATCAGACTTCCCACTTTTTCCGCCACTCTTCGGAACTTCCTTAGCGTTGACTAAATGCCTTGCACCCCAATTGCACTGAACAAATCGCCATGCTCCAGCAACATACACTGCGTTCCATGAGTTACGGAAACGATTGTCTTCAAACCTAACTCCGGGCTGATAGCCAGCTGACTTAGAATACCCTTTGATAACCACACAGTGCAAACCTGCATAACTAAAGACACAATTATGGTTAGGATAAAATAATTTATCAATTAACTAGAAACAAATAATATATGCATAATGTATTTGAAATATCATAACATAGATGGTAATATGATTATTTAGGTCATGGAACTTATTTTAACATAAGGAATGGGTTGGCAAATATGAGACATGAAAAATTACTGTTTCCATAACTTATAAAATTAACAGTGCTTAATCTAACTCTAAACCAGGAAATATTGATGATTTCTACATGGGGGAAGTACACTTTTGACAGGGTGTATATAAAAATTCAGCTTCAATAAAATAACATACCCAAATCTACACATACACATTTTGTAACAACTTTGCTAAAATGAGCATTATATAAACACTTTATGTTTTATATAATATTAGTTCTAACCTGGCACAATTTACTGTGACACATTGTGGTTGCATGGATGAGAAATGAGGAAAAATGAAGCATAAATTAATTAGAAGTTTAATTTAACAATTCTTCAGAGACTAAGGCAATATAGAGCTAATGCTATGTCATTTTTTGATCAAACTGTTGCCAGAAACAATGTGATAAGAAATGTTTCCCAGTTCCTCCTTTCAAACTATTAACCTGTCTAGTGCAGATTTTACTTTTTTTACAAGCAGCAGCAGAGCTTTGATTTCAAGGAACACAGACATAGTATGTGTATTGATAAAAGGTTTAAATCCTGTCAGTTGTTTTACATCCTTCCTTGTCTCCCAGATACTGGACAGACACTCTTTTTACCTTTGTTAGGAGTAGGTTTACTAAAGGTAAATTACTCTGCATGCTCAATGCCTTTTTCTAACTCTCATACTACAAAGTTGTATCTTTTTAGTTTAATCTTATAGGCTTTAAAACTATTTTTCATATTCTTTGTAGATTATAGCCAACCTGACCAGTAAAAAATTCTGTTCATTCTATTAGTAAATACAAGATACATCAATAAATGGAAATAATCTGATTTATTTCATCTTCCAGCTTATACCAAATTTTTAGAATTCACCTTATAAAGTTCAACAACCAGGCTTGATATACATGATTGACAAAAATAAATCAAAAGCAACTAGGATCTTATGCAGAGGAAGCATCCAGAGCTTGAAAATGTAAATTAGGATAAAGAATTAGTGAAATAATAACTTATTCAATGTGGCAATAGATTTTGTCCTCATATCCTGAAACTAAGCTAACTGATTCTCAAGTTCAGATTTGCTTAAAGACATGGCAAATTTTCTACAACATTTTTAAAGATATTAGTAACATAAATCATCACAAAATATTCATTATTTTTAATAAAAAATTAATAACTTAAAATCAAACTCTAAACAAAACTTCAATATTCCATTTTCATTTTATGTTAAAAAACCTTTTAATTATTTTTCACTACAAAAATAATAGTGTAATTAATTGATGTGTAATAATAATAATAGATTAATTAAATAATAGTTTATTATAAGCCTGATGTGGAAAACTATAATTCCCAACAACTAACCTGCAAAGTCTTTTGAAAAGTACATGGTAACTTTCTGTCCCGTGTTTGATGCCTCTCAGCAGGCCCATTGGTGTGTCTCCTCGTAAGTTCTCATCAAACTGCATTGTATTTAAGTTTTTAACAGTAATCCACCGGAAAATTGTTCTGAAATTTTAATGAAATGTATAATTATTTTATATGTAATTCAACTACAATTGCCTTGGTCTTAATTGTATTTCGATTAAAATAAAAGTGAAAATGTCTTAAATTCTAAAAGTTTGTAATGATCTCATTTGCTGAGATGTAAGCACAGTGTGTGTCTAATACAAAGTGACAATCATTAACAATGTATAATTATAAAGAACAGCTCTGGGCTAAAAAACATTTGGTAGTACTAATATTACAATGTTGAATCTCTTTAGTTTAGTCCTACATAATATTTTTCATACTTTGAACATGATAGTCAACTGGACCAGTAAAAAATTCAGTTCATTTTATTAGTAAACACCACACACACACACACACACACACACACACACACACACACACACACACACACACACACACACACACACACTTACACTTACACACACACACACACTCATACACACACGCATACACATGCATGTGCACACACACATACTCCCATACACACACACACACATACACATACATACACTCACACAAACATGTAGTTTTATATTTAAAAAAATAATAATAAAAAAAAGTGTATTGAGAAATTGTACGTAGAGCAACAGACTTATCTTTGACATTCTTATTAGTAACATGCGTTGTGCACTTGTTTACTTTAACATGATAACTATCAATTGAAACTGTATAAAAAAAGCAAATATGCATATTAGAAATAGTAACTATGCATATTAGTAACTATGCATAAAATGGTACAAAAAGTGGACAAAAATCAGCTTTAATGAGTTTAAGTAAACCTAGAACTAAAGTAATACTATGAAAATACTCAAAGTAGATACAAATTTACTTTCTAGAATTGTTTCTGTCTTCAATGACGAAAACAAAAATCTTAACTTAATGTTAATAAAAATGTCTCCAACAAATTTAGATAATTACCTTGCTTTTTCAATATCAGATCCACATCTCCCAACCAACTGTCGTACAAGATCTGTAAATGTCTTCTGGTCTTCTTGGGCTACCTGAAGTACAAAAAAAATATGTACTTAAAAGCAATGTAGAGAAAAATACCACTAACTGTTGCCAACTTACTCAAGAGATATAGAATTATTTCTATAATACTCGTAAGAAACGAGTGTTAAAAACTTTATTACTTCAATTAGTACACATTTTTTATTGTGTTCGTATACTTCTTTGTAAATTATCTATAAAGTCGTTCATAAGTAAAACAAAGGCTGTTAGATGTAACAACATTTTCAAGAGGTTGGCATATAGATTAGCTTAAATTTTAGAATAATCTTTTAGAAACGTGTGGCAGAAATATTTGTTCAAAACTATTGAATTTTGAAAAATCTTCACAAAGATTTCTCAAACAATTTTAAATGAAACATTCAATTATTCAAAATTTTGCTTTACTTTAATACTATTTAAAACAAACATTGTACAAAGAAAAATTTAGTTTGACAGTAATACGATGAGTGTTTCACTTTCACACTCGTAAACAACTGTAATTCATTAACACACATGAATACGAACTAAATATATACACGTTCACCATTAACCCGTTGATCTATCCCTCACTCTACCGCACCTGTAGCAGCGCGCCAACCTTGTTGTCAATAGGTTGATGTTCAAGCTGGGGTTCATCGACTTCAAGAAGGTTTCTTGCTCGCCTCTTTAGTTCTACAGGTAGCATAGTAAAATTAACCCTTTTGCTTAATTTAGGAACAATTAGATCCCAAGTAATGTTTGTAATAATATCACTTCTTGACAATGATGACCCTCCAGCTTTGCTAGCAATGTAAATTCTGGACACATTGATGGCTGCTATATTTTGAAAATAAAAGAAATAGAACCATAGGCCATCGTTTTGTATTTCATACTACATCGTATTTGTCACACATTTATTCTAATTCAACTTCAATTTTTGTCTTGTTATATTATTTCAGGTTTCTGTAAATCCACTGAATCTTCATCAATCTTGTGGTTGTCATGCATTCATGCATCGTAGACAGAAGTACTACTGCCTTCTAAAGTTTGATGGAGTAAGATACGAGGGTTTCCTGTTCATCTGACAAACAATCACACATAAGTTCATAAAAAATACCTGCAAATGATAACCGGACATGCTTTGGTTCACTCATAACACAAAAGATCGCACGGACTACAGGCGTAACATTAGTCGTAAACAATTACAAAACGCACACACTTTGAGCGACAATCACCGACTCATGAGTAGGGTAGATGACAAACAACAGCTAATGACATAGGCTTCCTTCCACTAGTTTTAGGAGATGTGATGCAGCCTAAACTAAAACCTGGGCTGTAGCCCACTCGCCTACTTGAGGGTTAAATAGAATTAAGTGTGGAAAAGTTTTGAAAATGTTGAAGAGTACATTTAACATTTCTTAACCAAATTCTACTTAGTGAAGCTTTTGCTCCAAATTCAATGATTTTGAACAGATAAATAATAAATACACAAAAACCTCTTAAACACAAACTTTCTTTATTTTACCCTTATGTACATTTCAGTAACAAAGTAACCATCCTCAGAGGGATAACATACAAAGACTGTTACAGTCTTTGTATGTTATCCCTCTGAGGATGGTTACTTTGTAACTGAAATGTACATAAGGGTAAAATAAAGAAAGTTTGTGGTTAAGAGATTTTTGTGTATTTATTATTAAATTCAACCACAGTATATTCCTAATAAATAGTAAATAAAGAGAATACAAAATGTAACAAAGACTAAAGATTTCAGGATTAAAATGTCAGCTGATAATGTGGTTAAAAGGTTGCTTTGAAAATTTGATCATTTATTAACAACGGAAAACACTCAAATGGGAAAAAATTATGAAGAATGATTTAAAGCACAAAAATAACTGATAGCCTCGTAACATCAAAATTGGAGAAAAGGAAAGATGCTATGAAACATAGTAAAAATGGAATGAAGTGCTAAGGGTTCATATAACACACTGGGAAAATTATGGTGATTATGTTCCAATATGTGAAGAAGATATTGATTGTAGGGTCTAAGGTTCTTGAGAAATAATTTTCCTATCATAAGCATTAAGTTTCTCAAGTTATATATAGCACACACACATTAAATCTAAGACATGAATGGACAATTACTCTTGGTTTCTTCCCCTTATCTTATTTCATGACCTATAATTATTATAATGTATAATTTGTTCTTGACTATAATTTCAATTAGCAAAGAGAAGAACTGTGAGACTTAAAATGTTAAATTACTGACACTTGCAACAGAAAGTTAATTGCTTTGCGCAATGTAACACATAAGATTCAATTCATGACAGAATATAATTTCAGATGTTAGTCTTTTTGGAGTTCTACAATGCCAAATCTCACACAGTTCATGCATTTGTTTAAAAATATTCTGCATTATTCATTGCAATGGTTTCAAAGTATTGTTGTCAGAATCATCCTATTTCAATTAGTTGTTAACATAATGTCATTTTTTATTAATTGATTCCCTCTTCAAGTGATCTACTAGCTTATAAATAAAAAGACTTGTGAATATCTTGCATTTGTTTATAGTAGCACTTACTATTATAATTGTTGAGGACGCTTTTTTGGGAGATGTGCCCCATTGTCAACTCAGACCTTACTAACTTCATAGTTTTTTGTAGATTAAGGTGGGGGTGGGATATTATGGTGGGGATGTAGGTGTTTTCATGAGTACTGGGGGGGTTTTGATGTCAAAAAGTGTATGTGAGTTATAATGTAATTGAGTTTTGAGTATGTGTGTAGGATGTAGTTTGAAATTTTATATCTCATACTCTTCGGTTGTGTATCATTGATTATTTTTGTTTTGTTTGATAAGAATTTGTAAACTAGATATTATGTTTGTGTAGTTATGGTTTGTGGATATGAGATGTTTGGCAAAGTTTGATTGGGTGCTTTTGTTTGTAATTGCTTTTATGTGTTCTTGTTAGTGTGTGTAAAATGACCTCCCTATTTGGCCTATGTAAAAACTAGGACATGAACTGCAAGTTAGTTTGCACAACAATGATTGACAAACTATACAAACCCCTAAATAATAAACTCAATAACCCAAATACAAATACGCAACACGATTAACCCATAAAATACTACAAATACTACCCATAAAACCCAGATCATCCTAAACCCATAAACTAACCAACATACTTCGTAAATAGAATTACAGAATAGCCTACTCCACACACAACACTCTCAACAAACAATTAAAACCCAACAACATAAACAATGACAACCAATGACACAACAACTTCACTGGTGTATACAAACTAACTTGCAATTAGTGCCCCAGTTTTTACATAGGCCAGACAGGGAGGTCATTCTACACATGCTAATAAGAACATTTAATAGCACTCACAAACAAATTAAACTTCGCCAACATCTCATATCCACAAATCAAAACTACACAAACATAACAATTTTCTCAAACCTACAAATTCCTCACAAAGAAAACAGAAATAACTAGCGATACACAACTGAACAATCAGAGATATACAAACATTTTAAACTACACCCTGCATACATACTCAACACCCAACTACATTATAACTCATATACGCTTTTTGACATCATAAACCCCAATACTCACCAAAACGCCTACACCCCCACCCTACTATCCTCCCCCCCTTAACCTACATGAGGTCAGTTCTGGTCTGAGTTGACAATGAAACACATCTCCCGAATCTGCCGTGTTTAACAATTATAAAAGTAAGTGCTACTATAATCAGTGTAACATATTTATAAGTGTTTTTAGTTATATTACATATTTTTTGTACAGCTTAGAGCATGTTTAACTGTCTAAAGTTAAAAGTGTATAATGTTTGAATAATATGATTAAATACTTACACTTAATTAAAAACATTTGTACCCTTTTTTTTTAGTTAAAAACAGTAGTTTTAGTTAAAAACTAGTAGCTCACTTAAAGATCAAACCAATTATTATAAATTACAGTGTGACTAGTAGTGTAATATTTACTAAATGAAAGGCTGCCATAAAATACACAATATATTAATTTGTATGAAAGCAAACCAGAAAAAAATACATAACTCAGACAAAATTATTTGATGAGACAGTAAATATACCAAAAATGTTTCTAAATGTATCACATATAAAAAACCGATAAAATGATAAAAATCGAGCACAAAATAAAAAATTAGAAGAACATTGTTTTAAAGCTGCAAATTTTAAATGAAATATTATTTTATACAGCTAGTGACATCTAAACTAAGAAAAATTCCTGAATAATAAATATCTATAATTGTCAATTTCTTATGTATTATTAAATACATACATTTTAGTTGATGATTCATGTTAGTAATGCAAGTCTAGCTCACTTACTGAGATTGCTATTTGGTCAACATGAGCAAACTCCAGAGGGTCGTTGTATATCTGGAATTTGGATATCGCCGGAGGGGCTGGTATAGGGGCTTGACTTGGATAAGGTAGCAATGTATCTTCAGCGTAACCTTCTCCTTCATCTAGGTATAATGACTCTGCCATCATGTATTCACTGCGTTTTTCATTGATGAGCTCCAGCATCTCTCTACTCTGTTTCTCTACCAGAGCCGCTGTCGCTGCTCTGAAAAATAAAAAATGATTGTTTTATAGTCAAGAAATTTAAAATGAATACAATAATTTTCTTTGCTTAAATTTTCAAGTATACAGACATTTTGAAATTTTAAAATTTAGTCTCAGCAATATTTTAAGGAGGATAATCTTATAACTATATCTTTAACTTTTTATTACACAGTTTAAAATCAACTATTTTTTACCAAGAAAAAGGTAACATTTCAACGACTAGTTTGCTGTCCTCTTCAGGCCAATTCGTAGCACCTGTAATGTGTCGAGCATTATCTGCCAGTTCATCATATCTCTGGACTTTTATGTAAAAATTTAACTTCCTAATTGTTATCTGAAGCAGAATATTGGGAAATTGAAAGACAGTACCTAAATCTGTTTCGGTGTTTTTCAAGTTTTGATAATAATTTCAACTGAGCACTCATTAACTATTTAGTAAAAAAGTATTTTTAGTAAAATATATTCTGTTTCAGATAACAATGATGTAGTTTTTTTATTTATAGGATTACAGGGACTTTTTATACAGTCGGAACCTGATACACAAAAATACAGGTTTTACATATGTACCTGGAGGAACCAAAAACTAGCTATTGAAAAGTTGTTGGTTTGCTGAAATAAATTTGTAAGTCTATACTTAAATACACTTATTTTTGTAATTTAATATTTGTTTGTTTTGTGTAGGCTCTGGTATTTGTCATGATTATTCAAAAATCTCTTTGAGCATTATATAACATCAAAGTATATGTCACTTAGAGTTTTTAGTTAGTATTAAATCCAGTTGAGTCTAAATGGAGCCAGGCTGTTCGTACCTAATCTTTCATGTATTACTGCAATTACTGCTTAACCGTTCAGTGCATTTTGTAATGGGGAAGCCAAGTACAACCAACTGAAGAAAAATAGTAACAAGTTTCAAGATCTTGGTCTAGTGAGATAATTAAACGTCCCCAAGTATGTTTTTATATCGTATCTCTGTTTCCTGTCACAAGTATAACAGATGCAAATGTAAGAATATTAATAAACAAAAACTAAACCCTAGTATATTCTCTATGCATTTTCTACATGTCTAACCTAGTCTTGGTTTTAATATTTTGTTCTGCCTGAATTACGGTAATTTTCAAATTACATTCTCAATGAAACAGGGAATGCAACAGTAAATTCTTCTGACAAAGGATTTTAAAGATAATTGCTTAAGATGTCACACTTTGTGGAAAACTGCATTTGACAAGGCCACTATGATTGGGGCTGTCATTGTTGTCATAGTGAAAGTTTCATACATTAGAAAACAGAGATTAGTTTCTCTTTTTAAGGAATTGGAAGATATTTAACAGACTGTAATATTATGCTCTTAAGAAAGAAATATCGTGTATTCTGGCGCTTGAAATGGCCACAGCTGCTCAAAATACATTCAGTGATTTACAAAATACATCAACAGCTAGAAGTATTTGAAGTATTATTTACTATAGATGTTACTATGATCTAACACATAAACAATTTTTACTTAGTCATCCTGTCCGCGACTCAACATATCACAAATATTTCTATGATACTTGTTAAAATTTCACAGAAAATATTTTGTATTTAGTCATCCTGTCCAGGACTCAACATATCACAAATGTTTCTATGATACTTGTTAAAATTTCACAGAAAATATTTTGTTTTTGTTTTCACTATTGCCTTTATCTTCCATCTCTGGACCCAGCTCTTGTACTAATTTATTAAGTAATGTTTAACTTAACTTTTAAAAGTTAAAGGTCCACTTTAAAGTTGAAGTCTTTAACTTGTGAAATTTCAACATTCATTGTTCACACATATTTGGTCATTCTTCTGATAACCAATGGTATTTGACATTTACTTGCATCATATAGTGCATGTAGGCCTATTTTGGTAAAAGTAGTTAAACCTGTGAATTTATCGAATTATCGGTGATCATCACTTTTACTAGTTAGTCTATAAAATCCTTAACTCGTAATGGGAAATGTAGTAAATTCCAATTATTTTACGATCTTTGTGAAATCTTATAAAGAGCACAAAATTATACGTCGATATAATCACGGCCGTCACGTAATTGCCCCGGGCGCCACGCGAAACAAAAAAATATGAAAAGTTAGATCTACATAACCTTTTTTTACAAGTTAAGTATAATTTAATATACATATTACGGGGCACAAATCACAGACACAACCCTCCGCTCAATTTAGTTAACTAGCGGCCCAATTATCAAGACGTCCCAAAATCGTTCATTATGTGTTTAACCTCTTTATGTTTACATGTATTTAACAGTGTCGGGTCAGGTTGCTTGTATTTGTAATGTTCTATGAATGAATCTGAGATTTGTCAAATGACGAAATATTGCCTCGGGCGCCAACAAACCATACGACGGCCCTAATTACATTATAGCTAGGTTACAATGTAGCTAAAATGTATTCAGTTAGGATGGATGTTTTTAAATGAAGTTTACATGTACATTTAAACTTTGTATAACTAAATTTATCCTAACCAAATAAATTGTAGCTATATTGAACGAATTTAAAAGATGTTATGGACTTGTATTACATTTTACAAAACGAGTTTGGAATTTTATAAAATCACCGGTGAATGTGATAGATGTATTTAAAAATTTGTCACATTTAACATGTTTAATGATGATTAATAATCACCGGTACTTCTGGTGGGATACAATCACCATTTACCGTAACCAATAGGCGGTTTTACATTTAATGCCTCCAGCAATGTACCTTGTTCCACTTCTTTTTGTAAAAAGCGATGTTTACTAAATCTGGCAAAAACACATTGGAAAGTCGTTCATTATGAGTATCATTTAAAAATAATTTCTCAAGGGCATTTTCTTTCCAATAAAATTAAGGAATAAATACGAAGGTTGATTTATAAGACTGGAACGGTCTTTGGACTTTCACAGAGTATTCATTTACAATTATCATTTACTCTGATTAGATCGTAACGTTTTTCAGCGTTAACTTTTCCCAATAATTTTTTTGTAAATATTTCATTTAATGTTTATTATTTATTTCTTTTATTATTCATAAAAACGAATAATTTTATTACCTTATGTTAACAAGTTTAAAAGTTCTCATATAAATAACATTACGTAAAAACAATAGTGTAAAAGAGTAGAGATAGTTGCGTTTGCGGTCCTACGACCACATTCTTGGTTCCTGGCACTGCAAGTTAGTTCAACTTTGTTTCCCCTATCGCGTGTAAGCAGTGACAGCCGGCTAGACGTCGTAGCTCTGTAGTAACAGCTTAATCTTTGTGCTTTAAGGGTGCCGAATTCCAACATGAGATTATTTTGCCATCAAGAGTTGATGAAACATCTTCAATATTGACTCCAAAGTTAAAAAGGGATAGAATTTTGTGTTATTTTAAAATCACTATATATGTTTTTTTTAAAATTGATATTTTATTTCAAATTTAACTTGTTATTCTTTAATTATTCGTAAAAAATTACTTTCGTCTAATTTTTCCAAAAGTTTTTCCACTAAAGGGGATGTTTTCAAAGATTTTGCAAAGGTTTTCATAACTTGAAAACTTCACGTGATAAAGTTAAGATGAACTTTCCAAATTTCCCTCAAATTAACTAATTTTGTCACTTTATCTTCGAATATCAAATAAACAATAATTTACGTTAGTTGAGTAACATTTTTATTAAATTAATTTTAGTTATTTAGGAACTTTATATTTTTAATTAATTTAAAGATAATTAGGCGACTTTATCGATCTAACTAACTAGTATTGCAATTGAACATAGAAAAATGTTTTTGCGAAAGTTTCAGATTTTAATATCAAGTAGAAAACAAATTTAATATCAAGTAGGTTTTTAAACTTGATGTTCGCCATTTCTACAGCATGTAGAGGCTAACTGCGAAAGTCAGCGCACGAATTGGATAAACAACACAGAGTTTTATAATTAAGATACATTTTTCATATAACTATTACTAATTATTATCACTAAATAAAACTTAAATGTTCTAAAGAATTGAATTTTTTTCATAAGGGCTAGGAGCGAGTAAATAAATAAAAAAAAAGCGCAAGGAATGTATTAATTTTAAATATAAAATCTAATATTCGCGGAAAATGGTCATTAGTTTTTAGGTAGGGACATACGTTTGTTGAATATGGATTAAACCATGCTCTTCCGCATTACAGAGTGCAACACAGATTAACTATGTATCCTCAGTCGAGACATCAGTAGGTTAAAAAACCGGTTTTTATGATTCAGTCTACTTGTAACATGAAATGTAAAAACACTTGTAACAATATTTTTAGAATACAAGTAGGGTAACATTTATTGTTATTATTCTTGATTAATTCGTTTGATTAATTTCCGCACATTAAACAGGGAGTTAGATATTTTTACTAATATTATGTTCCATGTAACCTTATATTTCACCCCAAATATTATATTTAGGACGCAGAAAATATTTAGGTAACTGACATTAGTCTTGCCTTCTGTATTCCACCTGACCAAAATAGTCACACTTGGTGGTCCTGTTTACAAAGCGGTAAAGCACACTCTGACGGTGAAAGTGATAATTACGACCTTTGCACAAATGAAAAAGGAAAGTATTTAATTACATAACAATAGAATTTCAGAAACCATGTGTCTAACTGTTGGAGAAAGTTGTCATAAATCATTTTCCAGTGTTTGGGCAATCAGGGACCTCCTGAGCTCTACACATCCACGTAGCCTGGAGCTTGAACATTTTTAAAAGTAAACTAACAATCAACGCTTATTGCATGGCTATCATATAGCTCATAACTAACGTTTGGCTAAAAAATTTAATTTTCACCGTATTTTTAACAAAAAAACTCACATTGTAATTATTTATTGTCCACCGCTGTAGGTTCAGCTCTTCAGGTAATGGCGTATTTCAGAGTTTCTCCACTACTAGCCGTTCTACCGACATTATGTTCTTGTCATTCTACTCCGATATTAGAAGTCATTGATTTGTTCATATCGTCACTTACTTATTAAACATATGAATATTTCAAATAAAAGTATAGGTTTAATTCATAAGATAATAGTACGTTTAAGTCAACGTCATTTTACTAAGTCGAAATTCCTAAGACAAAAACACATGTTTCTAGTACAAACTCTCGTAAGCATTGTGTAAATATACACCGCGACATAGTGTCATAAAAAGGAAGTAAGATTGAAAACCATAACACACATATGCATAATTGTATTCCTAAGATAGAAATATGCCTATCCGATACAACCTCAAATAAGGATAATGCTATCGTGTCGTAGTGATGTAGAAAGGAAGGTGGTGGTGTAAGATTGAGAATCATAACACACATATGCATAATTGTATTCCTAAGATAGAAATATGGCTATCCGATACAACCTCAAATAAGGGTAATGCTATCGTGTTGTAGTGATGTAGAAAGGAAGGTGGTGGTGTAAGATTGAGAATCATAACACACATATGCATAATTGTATTCCTAAGATAGAAATATGGCTATCCGATACAACCTCAAATAAGGATAATGCTATCGTGTCGTAGTGATGTAGAAAGGAAGGTGGTGGTGTAAGATTGAGAATCATAACACACATATGCATAATTGTATTCCTAAGATAGAAATATGGCTATCCGATACAACCTCAAATAAGGATAATGCTATCGTGTCGTAGTGATGTAGAAAGGAAGGTGGTGGTGTAAGATTGAGAATCATAACACACATATGCATAATTGTATTCCTAAGATAGAAATATGGCTATCCGATACAACCTCAAATAAGGATAATGCTATCGTGTCGTAGTGATGTAGAAAGGAAGGTGGTGGTGTAAGATTGAGAATCATAACACACATATGCATAATTGTATTCCTAAGATAGAAATATGGCTATCCGATACAACCTCAAATAAGGATAATGCTATCGTGTCGTAGTGATGTAGAAAGGAAGGTGGTGGTGTAAGATTGAGAATCATAACACACATATGCATAATTGTATTCCTAAGATAGAAATATGGCTATCCGATACAACCTCAAATAAGGATAATGCTATCGTGTCGTAGTGATGTAGAAAGGAAGGTGGTGGTGTAAGATTGAGAATCATAACACACATATGCATAATTGTATTCCTAAGATAGAAATATGGCTATCCGATACAACCTCAAATAAGGATAATGCTATCGTGTCGTAGTGATGTAGAAAGGAAGGTGGTGGTGTAAGATTGAGAATCATAACACACATATGCATAATTGTATTCCTAAGATAGAAATATGGCTATCCGATACAACCTCAAATAAGGATAATGCTATCGTGTCGTAGTGATGTAGAAAGGAAGGTGGTGGTGTAAGATTGAGAATCATAACACACATATGCATAATTGTATTCCTAAGATAGAAATATGGCTATCCGATACAACCTCAAATAAGGATAATGCTATCGTGTCGTAGTGATGTAGAAAGGAAGGTGGTGGTGTAAGATTGAGAATCATAACACACATATGCATAATTGTATTCCTAAGATAGAAATATGGCTATCCGATACAACCTCAAATAAGGATAATGCTATCGTGTCGTAGTGATGTAGAAAGGAAGGTGGTGGTGTAAGATTGAGAATCATAACACACATATGCATAATTGTATTCCTAAGATAGGAATATGGCTATCCGATACAACCTCAAATAAGGATAATGCTATCGTGTCGTAGTGATGTAGAAAAGAAGATGATGGCTTAAGATGGACACAAGAAACCTCACTTATCTGGGAAGTGGAAGAAAATCAAGAGGCATATGTGCAAAATGTATTCATAAAATAAAAAGACGTCTATCAGATACAACCTCATGTATGGATAATCCTATCGTGGTATGGGGAACGTAACTAAAGATAACACGTTAAAGGATTCTAAGATATAAAAGCACACTTCAAATTTTCATATTTATAAACTATGTTTCTATAAAAACATGGTGAGTCTATACTTCCATATTGGGTGAGCCATCCCTTATTACAGCGATTCTATCATGGAGATAAGTCCACATCGACGCTCTTCAGAAGGATTCTTCTCAAACATACGGCCATTAACGAAAATGGGCTTCTTCCAAACGAAGTTAAGTACATTGAAGTATTTTATTGAAATATTATATAAGCATATTTAAACACTCTCAGTTTACTGTCAACTCGTTTTTATTAATACTATCTTAAAAAACTTTAATATTCCAACTGATTATGAACCTTTGATTTACATAAAATGTGTTATAAAACTGCCAGTATAAAATAATGTAAAGAACTAAACTTTGTTATTCTTCTGGGGAGGGGTTAACTCAAAAACCCTTTGCCCCGCCCCTGAACTGCAGATCTTCGTTTATTTGAATTTCTTTTAGCGTGTTTATTGACTGATGGAAAATAGCTTTCTATAAATTTTTCTTTACCTCGTTACTTTGTAAAGCCTAGTAATATTATTTTTGTCTAATAAATCTTAGTGTAAACATCTGATAAATTAAAGCGCTAAGTGAAATTATTATACGATTACTGCCAACGAAGGGTTATTGGCCAATGACAAAGTGATAAATATTTAATTTCGTTACTAGCGATTTCAGATTTGAATAATGCATGCACTTATAATAAAATTGGTCACAGGGTAAGGTGGGATGAACGTCCTACTGGACGAATTGTCTCCTACATTAATGTATAACTAATGAGGTCGGCAACACTACAGCACGTAGGTTGTATACACACACACACACACACACACTTCAATTGGTAACAGCTCGGATATTTTTTATCAATAATCGGTAAATCAAACCTGCAGAATCGCTTTCAAAAAATATTTTGATGTGAAATGCATATCGATTTACAACATGGAAATTCTAGTTTTTTAAAATTGTATAAAATGACTAAGCTGGCAGACGCCCTCATGCTATGTCATCACTGACAACGAAAAGTACTTCTATAGTGAAGTGGCTTTGGCCACATGATCCTTGATTATCCTTCCTACAAATATCAGCGTTTTTTCTACTTCTTTATATACTTATCCTTCAAAGGGGCGAAGGCTTAGAAACCTTTTTATGGCTAAGATAGAGATCATAAATTGAGGTCTACTTCACAATTTCTACCACGCATTCAGGAGCCGTGTCTTATATTCTTGCTATATTCCGGAAGACCTCAACTATATTACATTATAAACAGTTTTTCGAGCAAAGTACGGTAACGAAGTCGCACTATGGTCCTAACAGTAGCTATCTGCTCTTGTAAAATGCACTTTGTAAAAATGCAAAATTTACATAACGAAGCCACTACAACACTTCGTGTTGTGTCAATGTTTGGTTAATCTTCTACTACTATTGAGTGCTTACCTCTGTCATCGTCTGATAGGTTAGGTTAGGTTAGGTTAGGTTAGGATAGGTTAGGTTAGGTTAGGTTAGGTTAGGATAGGTTAGGATAGGTTAGGTTAGGTCAGGTCAGGTCAGGTCAGGATAGGTTAGGTTAGGTTAGATTAGGTTAGGTTAGGTTAGGTCGGGTAGGTTAGGTTAGGTTAGGTTAGGATAGGTTAGGTTAGGTTAGGTTAGGTTAAACCATGGACAGAAGAACCCAGCTCCATAGAATATACTAATAACAACGACAATAAATATACGAGAGGAGCAATACTAAAAACATAGTGTTCAAGATTCCGACCACTCAAGGTGTACGTCCCAACTATGTGTTCTGTGATCCTGGAAATGTTTTGTCCAAGTGGATGTAAATGTTTTTTCCAGTCTCTTTACTCAACTTAGTTGAATTAAACAAATTGGATTTTGATAGTTATTGCGTCAATCCTTTTTTTATATATGAAGGATATTCAATGATTAAATTGACATATTGATGTGAAAATGAAACAGTTTGTAGAACAAGGTTGGTACCTTATGAATTTAGATTGGCACTACTGGAATCAGCTGAGAACAGTTGCAGAGAAATTACATAACCTCAAAATTACATTTAATGATATCGCGTTTATATTAAGTCTCATTTAATAATATCTCATTTGCTCACTCTTATATTTAACAATATCTTTAACAAAACTACGCTCAACGATTCGTTTCAGTGAGGGGAAAACTGTGGAAATTTGTTCAAAAGAGTTACAGAAATTCAGAACTTAAGCATCAACAGACTTGATTATTTAGGCTATCAGTGTAGAATAGACAGGGTCTAATACTCAAAACATGCTGATACGCAAAGTAATATGAAAATGTTGGGAATCTCAAATAAAATTGGCATGATTTTGCTACACAACAATGCTCGCCATAACAATACCCAACTGATCCGAAAAGAATTTTAGCAGGTAATATAAGAAAAAAAAATTAAAGGCCTCTCATATTTGGAACGACAAAGAAAAATCATAGTTACTTTTATTAAGTAATTACAATGAATATAAATAGGTATATAGATATGACAGTATCACAATCTCAAGTGGCAAAATACAAACCGAATTTTCTCGAACATTTCTTGCAATTTTCCATTTCCCTTAATTAATGAATTCGTATTTTTAAAAAAAACTGTAATAACACGTCATGCACTAAGGGTTTTAAAAAATCTATTTGAACTAGATTGGATGAATAAAAAGTAATTTTATCAACGATTGAAAATGTTAACAATACATATAAATATATACGTAGAGAGAGTGTGGACTAATAGTATTGGGAGGCACTACCTCTTCCTTTGTACCGGATATTGCACCCTCTAATTTTCTATTGTTTGGTCCACTCAAAAAGGCATGGAAAAACGTTCGCCAGCAACAATAACGTTGAATAATTTGAAGGGAAGTTAAAACAACAAGACAAAGTTTCTTTGCACCACTTACAAATAACTAATTCATCGTAGGGACGAGGTTATTAATATTGGTGGAAGTTATGTTAAATCAAAACGAAAAGTAATATAAGTATCTTTTTATAAATTACACAGTTTTTAGACATTTATTGTCTCCTAAATTATTGAAAGTCCTTTATAAATTTCTTTATATTATTATAACAACAGAACAAAACGATGATTATTGTGGAAACGATCTTTTCGGGCAATAATAGTTTTAACAATAATTATTTAGAAAATGTTTTAGCCGGAAGATACAAGATAAAACGCTTGAAGGAAACGTTTAAGTTACAACAGAGAAACTACTTACATTTATTTTACAAAAATCAAATATTTTTACAAATAAAAATGCTAAGGTCATACATTATTGGAATGATATGTAACAGTTTAAAACGTATTCTTACTAAAGTAGGGTTTAACTTGTTTTTAAAGTTCGTAACCTATTTTGAAGACAGTCTATTGGAAAT
Source organism: Prosapia bicincta (assembly GCA_036971475.1). NCBI lineage: Eukaryota > Metazoa > Arthropoda > Insecta > Hemiptera > Cercopidae > Prosapia > Prosapia bicincta. The sequence goes on along the minus strand of JBAIZL010000001.1, from coordinate 142,153,952 downwards.
TTTGATTCGAAATGCTCTGATTGGTAGATCAAAAACTAAGAGATGATAGAGAATAGTTTATCAGGGCAGTTAAGGGAGGGACGATCACTTTAAGGAAAACCTCCATGTTTGCCATCGATATTAGCATTGACTAAATCTATAGATGTGTGAAAGTAATCGAATGCCAATAATCGATGTTTTCTCCTATTTAATTAAAATTTACATAAAACTAATAATTTATGACAGCATTATGTCGATGTTTTATGAGTATAAATACGTAAAACGGATTTAAATTTTCGACGTTCAATGTGGGTGGAAATTAGTTAAACGTCACAATAATACGAGTGTGAAAACGAACTAGGAATTTTAATTGAAACTCATGACAAAATAATATAATCGTCAATATTTGAGTACAAAACTAAAATTATATAACTACACCAGAATTATAAAGAAATTCTAAATGAAGTGAATTTCCCTCAGTTGAAAAATATAAGGAAAATTATATACAATACATACAGGGAAAATGTTGTTATGATCTACGACCGATGGGGAATAAACGAGATCGAGCTAAAAATATGATTTGAAAACATCGATTATTGGTGCTCATTCCTATTTTCTACGGCATTATAAACAACTCTTAATAAAACCAAAATTGGTTTAATAAAACCAAAATAGTATTTTTTCAAACCTTCTTTAATTAATCGCCGAGAAGTAACGGATATGGAGATTAAATAAGAAAAGTTACAAGCATCGTGTTCAGAAAAGCATCTATGTGAAGAAGAAAGTTTGTTAAATAAAAGAATAAATAGATATTTCCGCGCAATTAAATATCCTTGAGAGATAAGATTGTTGCAGAACCTTGAAGAACCATTGTTGCAGAACTACATCATTATCGTTAGAGGCCTGTCCACACAGATATCACCTTCGATCCATCTGAATTCGCAGATATATCTAGAAAGTCAATTCAAACACGGTTCGAAAAAAGGAAACAATAATTGAGGAATCTTTAATTTGGTCTCTTTTGAAAATGTCTATTAAGTGGACACCATTTCCTAATTAAGTATAATACGGGGTAAAACTTATTACATTAAGATTAATAATAATTTATTTTTATGCAATTGACAAGATTTAGGAGAAAAGAATGGAGCTACTTTTTTCGGGCCTTGCGGCATTATATGAACGTAATTTGGTCAAAGGCTCCAGGTTTGACCCTTGGTACTAATTTCCATAACACAAATCGTTTTTGAGGGCAGAAAAATCACATTCCTTCCTGCTGGCGTGGATTTGACCTTTGGCCTAGTTAAGCAATCTACTCACTTGACCACAGCCGTCTAAATCAAGGTTTGCCCCTATACGTTATATATATATATATATATATATATATATATATATATATATATATAATATATATATATTATAATGTATATAAAATATATGTTATATATATATATATATATATATATATATATATATATATATATATATATATAACGTATAGGGCCAAACCTTGATTTAGACGGCTGTGGTCAAGTGAGTAGATTGCTTAACTAAGCCAAAGGTCAAATCCACGCCAGCAGGAAGGATATATATATATATATATATATATATATATATATATATATATATATATATATATATATATATATATATATGTATGTATGTATGTATATTATATTAAGAGAGTGTGTGTGAGAGAGAGAGATGTAGATAGATAAATAGTATACAATAGTCTCGAAATTTTGAGTCCCGATTTTTCGAGCTTCCGTTAAGTTCGAGCCTTATTTCTATTTCATACTATTTCATCTATTAGAAAGGACACTCAAATTATTTACTGTTAGACATTGCACGGTCGCCCTTAGATGAGATCAACTGTGCTCTGATGATATCTGTGCTCTATTTCTATCCGCAAATGTTACGAGTCTAATCCAGCTGAAAGATTAGAGTGTTCTGGATGTATGGAGAAAATACAGACGTTACCTTTTACAATCTCTCTTGGAAGCGACTGGAAGAGAAGAAAATATTCAATGCCTTCTAAAAAAATACACTTAATGAAGTTATGTACTGTATAGCCGAATCATGGAACGAAATATAAAAGAAGAAACTTTAAGTAAGTCGTGGAATAAAGTCTTGAGTCATAATAAAACTGTTGATCCTGGAAAAGAAACCGGTTCGACATTTGTTATCAAAAAACGTCCAGGTTGTAATACGGACGTACGTGAATGGATGCGTAGCCTAAGGATAAAGTAAGTAACGATAACCCATGTAACGACTATTGAAATGGTGCAAGAAACTACTAAAGGCAGTGATGACGAGAATAAAGATGGTGGTTCGACCGAGACATTACAAGAAGGGAAGATTAGTCACGGTGAAGGAACGCCCGCCATGGAAACTGCACTGCGTTATATTGAACAATAAACACCACGTCAACAGGTGTGCTTCTGCTAAGACGTTAGCACGAACAACGTAGCACGAAAACTGTCTGATATGCAGACGCAGAAGACACTATAACTTTTTCCAAAAATGTAGCAACTGTGATGAACAATGTATTCCAAAGCAATATTGAATTAACGTAAGTACTGTAATATAAAAGTATTTTGAGCTTTCGTAATTGTAGTATTAGAGTTCATTAGAACGTTTGTTTCTGTCATGCACCGGAACGTATTTTCGTGTAGTCCGAGGGGATCCTGGTTCCATCTATCTCAAATTAGCGAGACTCTTCTGTACTTCAAAAGTTAATTTTTTCACTACTTTTCTATGTTGTTACCAAAATGTTATTGGCAAAATTATCCTAACTCTCTTTAACTAATATTATATATTTCCTAAAGGGAGTTACGATTGTAATTAAATAAAAGCATACTTAGTAAGTGAAACATAATATTAAGAAATTTATTAATAGTTTTTGCACTGATTTAACATATTATCCATAATATAGCCTTTGTTAACTGATAACTAACAATTATAAAAGCAAACGGGTAACTAACAATAAAAACGAACGAGTCGAGGCAGAACTATTTCCACAACAAAGTAGAGTGAATTTCATTACTTCAACCGGAAGAGGGTCAGAGTTGAAGTACCTCTGCAACCAGTCCACTTCCAGTAAGTCGTCATTCTGCATACGCTGATGTCAACAACTCTGTTGAAACTAGTTTATCTCTGCTGGAATCTCTTCTCACTGTTCACTCAACATCGCCGCGCAGTTTTCTCTCACGGTTACAGCCCGTCGCGTTAAATAACCGACGGGTGGGGATCGTTGTTTAACTAAAAGAGCTTCTTATGACCAAAATCTATTGACCTGCGCTAAAGATCTGTATTCAAGCTTGCCACTTTTATTACAAATGTGTCGGCTTACGAATCAGGCATATTGTCACGACTGTCGTGACACTAGTGTCACTACTCTTATTGCCCCCTTATATTCTAGCTCAATCAGAAGAGTTAGTGCCACCACAACGCTGTCGTAATAGTGGTGTCACGATACTGCACTCAACGTCTTCCCTCGGTGAATCACGAGAATATAATATAGTGACTCCGCCACGGTGTCGGGTCAGAAGCGTCACGGTACTATTGCCAACAACCTACCTCGGTAAATCACAGGAACAGTTAGTACCACCACAGAGTTGTCGTAATAGTGGTGTCACGATACTGCACCCAACGTCCTCCCTCGGTGAATCACGAGAATATAATATAGTGACTCCGCCACGGTATCGGGTCAGAAGCGTCACGGTACTATTGCCAACAACCTATCTCGGTAAATCACAAGAACAGTTAGTACCACCACAGAGTTGTCGTAATAGTGGTGTCACGATACTCCACTCAACGTCTTCCCTCGGTGAATCACGAGAATATAATATAGTGACTCCGCCACGGTGTCGGGTCAGAAGCGTCACGGTACTATTGCCAACAACCTACCTCGGTAAATCACAAGAACAGTTAGTACCACCACAGAGTTGTCGTAATAGTGGTGTCACGATACTCCACTCAACGTCTTCCCTCGGTGAATCACGAGAATATAATATAGTGACTCCGCCACGGTATCGGGTCAGAAGCGTCACGGTACTATTGCCAACAACCTACCTCGGTAAATCACAAGAACAGTTAGTACCACCACAGAGTTGTCGTAATAGTGGTGTCACGATACTCCACTCAACGTCTTCCCTCGGTGAATCACGAGAATATAATATAGTGACTCCGCCACGGTGTCGGGTCAGAAGCGTCACGGTACTATTGCCAACAACCTACCTCGGTAAATCACAAGAACAGTTAGTACCACCACAGAGTCGTCGTAATAGTGGTGTCACGATACTCCACTCAACGTCTTCCCTCGGTGAATCACGAGAATATAATATAGTGACTCCGCCACGGTGTCGGGTCAGAAGCGTCACGGTACTATTGCCAACAACCTACCTCGGTAAATCACAAGAACAGTTAGTACCACCACAGAGTTGTCGTAATAGTGGTGTCACGATACTGCACCCAACGTCCTCCCTCGGTGAATCACGAGAATATAATATAGTGACTCCGCCACGGTATCGGGTCAGAAGCGTCACGGTACTATTGCCAACAACCTACCTCGGTAAATCACAAGAACAGTTAGTACCACCACAGAGTTGTCGTAATAGTGGTGTCACGATACTCCACTCAACGTCTTCCCTCGGCGAATCACGAGAATATAATATAGTGACTCCGCCACGGTGTCGGGTCAGAAGCGTCACGGTACTATTGCCAACAACCTACCTCGGTAAATCACAAGAACAGTTAGTACCACCACAGAGTTGTCGTAATAGTGGTGTCACGATACTCCACTCAACGTCTTCCCTCGGTAAATCACGAGAATATAATATAGTGACTCCGCCACGGTATCGGGTCAGAAGCGTCACGGTACTATTGCCAACAACCTACCTCGGTAAATCACAAGAACAGTTAGTACCACCACAGAGTTGTCGTAATAGTGGTGTCACGATACTCCACTCAACGTCTTCCCTCGGTGAATCACGAGAATATAATATAGTGACTCCGCCACGGTGTCGGGTCAGAAGCGTCACGGTACTATTGCCAACAACCTACCTCGGTAAATCACAAGAACAGTTAGTACCACCACAGAGTTGTCGTAATAGTGGTGTCACGATACTGCACCCAACGTCCTCCCTCGGTGAATCACGAGAATATAATATAGTGACTCCGCCACGGTATCGGGTCAGAAGCGTCACGGTACTATTGCCAACAACCTACCTCGGTAAATCACAAGAACAGTTAGTACCACCACAGAGTTGTCGTAATAGTGGTGTCACGATACTCCACTCAACGTCTTCCCTCGGTGAATCACGAGAATATAATATAGTGACTCCGCCACGGTGTCGGGTCAGAAGCGTCACGGTACTATTGCCAACAACCTACCTCGGTAAATCACAAGAACAGTTAGTACCACCACAGAGTTGTCGTAATAGTGGTGTCACGATACTCCACTCAACGTCTTCCCTCGGTGAATCACGAGAATATAATATAGTGACTCCGCCACGGTATCGGGTCAGAAGCGTCACGGTACTATTGCCAACAACCTACCTCGGTAAATCACAAGAACAGTTAGTACCACCACAGAGTTGTCGTAATAGTGGTGTCACGATACTCCACTCAACGTCTTCCCTCGGTGAATCACGAGAATATAATATAGTGACTCCGCCACGGTGTCGGGTCAGAAGCGTCACGGTACTATTGCCAACAACCTACCTCGGTAAATCACAAGAACAGTTAGTACCACCACAGAGTCGTCGTAATAGTGGTGTCACGATACTCCACTCAACGTCTTCCCTCGGTGAATCACGAGAATATAATATAGTGACTCCGCCACGGTATCGGGTCAGAAGCGTCACGGTACTATTGCCAACAACCTACCTCGGTAAATCACAAGAACAGTTAGTACCACCACAGAGTTGTCGTAATAGTGGTGTCACGATACTCCACTCAACGTCTTCCCTCGGTGAATCACGAGAATATAATATAGTGACTCCGCCACGGTGTCGGGTCAGAAGCGTCACGGTACTATTGCCAACAACCTACCTCGGTAAATCACAAGAACAGTTAGTACCACCACAGAGTTGTCGTAATAGTGGTGTCACGATACTCCACTCAACGTCTTCCCTCGGTGAATCACGAGAATATAATATAGTGACTCCGCCACGGTGTCGGGTCAGAAGCGTCACGGTACTATTGCCAACAACCTACCTCGGTAAATCACAAGAACAGTTAGTACCACCACAGAGTCGTCGTAATAGTGGTGTCACGATACTCCACTCAACGTCTTCCCTCGGTGAATCACGAGAATATAATATAGTGACTCCGCCACGGTATCGGGTCAGAAGCGTCACGGTACTATTGCCAACAACCTACCTCGGTAAATCACAAGAACAGTTAGTACCACCACAGAGTTGTCGTAATAGTGGTGTCACGATACTCCACTCAACGTCTTCCCTCGGTGAATCACGAGAATATAATATAGTGACTCCGCCACGGTGTCGGGTCAGAAGCGTCACGGTACTATTGCCAACAACCTACCTCGGTAAATCACAAGAACAGTTAGTACCACCACAGAGTTGTCGTAATAGTGGTGTCACGATACTCCACTCAACGTCTTCCCTCGGTGAATCACGAGAATATAATATAGTGACTCCGCCACGGTATCGGGTCAGAAGCGTCACGGTACTATTGCCAACAACCTACCTCGGTAAATCACAAGAACAGTTAGTACCACCACAGAGTTGTCGTAATAGTGGTGTCACGATACTCCACTCAACGTCTTCCCTCGGTGAATCACGAGAATATAATATAGTGACTCCGCCACGGTGTCGGGTCAGAAGCGTCACGGTACTATTGCCAGCAACCTACCTCGGTAAATCACAAGAACAGTTAGTACCACCACAGAGTTGTCGTAATAGTGGTGTCACGATACTGCATCCAACGTCCTCCCTCGGTGAATCACAAGAACATAATATAGAGACCCCACCGAGGTCATAATATAGGGTCAGAGGTGTCACGATACTACACCAAACATCCACCCCAGAGGAATCACGAGAACTATAGTGACTCCACCACACTGTTGTGAAAGGCCACACTATTTCTTTGGCTGGAAGGTCGGAAACAGAATCAATTTTCCTTACGACTCATTTATTCACAACTTTATTACTGTTTTTTCATCACATTGTTCTAATACGAAGTATTAGCTTCGTTTTTTTTTGTTAAACTTTATACCTTGTGCTATTTACTGTAACTGTAAATGCACCGAGTGTAACAACTGCACGTGTTACATTTACAATAACTGCTAACTGACAGTGATTATAACAGTGAACCAAGTTCAATGGTTTCAGTCGTGAACTATGAGTCAAGACACGCAAAAGAGTAGCGCGCTATATGATTGTTCCGCCAGACGAAATGCTGCTAGTTCTGCCTGAGAAATGGAGTACATGCGGAACGAGTTGGTGCATGACCTTGAAAGTGGAAGTGAAAGCCGTTACAGTAGAAGAGCAGGGAGCGTGAAACGTGAGAGGCTTTCCTCATAATCGTAAAGCGTCTTAACAATATCACTCAGCCAACCGCATATTTTTAAAATAGGCCTACGCATCAGTATTACGACAAATATTTGTTAGAAAAGTATTTCCCGCTGTAGATTTCTTTGCTCCTATTCATCTCTCCTTACATATTCGAGCTCCCTTCCCACTCATCTACTCCTCGTCCCCCAAGTCCTGTGTTTGTTTGGGGATACAACAAGAGCAAAAATAATTACTAATTGCAAGAATAGAAACTATTTCAAATAATATTCTAGTAGAAATTCAGAGTATTGTGCAAGAAGAAGTGATGTAACAGAACAAGTGTGAAGGTTGATATATATTGTAAGAACTGCAAGTATTAGCAAAACACCGAAAATGAACAATTTAGGACAAACAATATGTTATACTCTACGTTTCTGATACGAGGCATAAAAATAAGTTATGCTTAGTAGATGATTCGTTTTTTCTAGCGGTGTCACTTCTTTGCAGTTTACGAGTTTTAGTTGATCTTCTCCTACTCTATATCAAAACTATCATGTATGTCTTTCTTCTGACCATACAGATAGGACATAGTCGGAGTACATTGGGTCAGAAAACAAACAGTTTTTAAAGATGCAGGCCATTCGAAACATGTGACGGCATCGCTAGTGTAGTGAAGATACTTGTGCTCAGCACATTTGCAAGGAAAAGCTTTAATAGATAAAGGACTCTTGTCTTTCTCGATCTCGTCTCTTATAACCAAGTGACCGCATCCAGGCGAATGATTCCTATATTTAAGGTCACCAACGCCATTAGAATAAGTATCCGGGTCTTTTGTGTGCCTATATTTTACTTCATTTTTTCGGATAATGATATTTAATGTACTTGAAACATGTATTTTGTTTGAAGTTGAAGACAGAACATAATGACCTTGACCCCACCCTCTATTTCTCTGCTCTATAGTCAATGGTTTGCCGCATTTTACAAGAGTCATCGTCTGAAACGAGCTAGAATTCACTGCCGATCATACTTCGAAGTCCTCTTTTATCAGTCACAAGTGTTTCATTATGTTTTTGATGATGAATTTACTCTTCTTGCAGAAAATAACCTTTGTTGCAGCAATGGGACTTGACTATTTTTCCGAAACAGTACCAGGCCCCAAGGGCCAATTTTCTGAAGTCAGGAATACCAAGTTTACCATTTCGTGGTTATTCGAGGGTTTTCTTTAAAAAATGAGTAAACATTTTAACAAATGTAAAAATGCAAACACTTTAAACTCTAGCAGTCGTATCGTTTATAGCAGTTATACATTCATAACATATAAAATTCGTACTATCTATTGTTCGTCCAAAGCGCAACAAGTGGGAATTATTGTCCAAGAAGTTGGAAGACGCATTTAATTTGGCATAGACACGTTACTGAGTGGCCCTCAGTTACGAAGTATACATTTCAAAATACTAGTATCTTTAAAGATGTTAACATGTCTGTTACTCAAACGATACCTCCCTTTGACACCGGAAGAGAGTATGTCTTCTTCAAGCAAACGCCACTTACCACAAAGGCAATAATTTTTACTATTTACCAGGACACCATTATGCCCTTTCCTTTGTCCTGCACCTATTCCATAGGTCCTTTTCCATCCTTGATACACCTACGTGTAACAATACTCTCCTTACGGCTCTGATAGAGAGTAGATCTACTTCAGGTACGTGAGGCATGTCTTACTCTGTATACTCTTGTAAGACTTTGTATACGAGACACATGTCTTACTCTGTATACTCTTGTAAGACTCTGTATACGAGACACATGTCTTACTCTGTATACTCTTGTAAGACTCTGTAAACGTGAGGGAAGTCTTACTCTATATACTCTTGTAAGACTCTGTAAACGTGAGGGAAGTCTTACTCTGTATACTCTTGTAAGACTCTATAAACGTGAGGGATTCCATACTCTGTATACTCTAGTAAGACTCTGTATACGTGAGAAATGGCATACTCTGTATACTCTTGTAAGATTCTATATACGCGAGGCATGTCTTACTCTGTATACGTGAGGCATGTCTTACTCTGTATACTCTTGTCAGACTCTGTAAAAGTGAGGCATGTCTTACTCTGTATACTCTTGTAAGACTCTGTAAACGCGAGGCATGTCTTACTCTGCATACTCTTGTAAGACTCTGTATACGTGAGGCATGTCTTACTCTGTATACTCTTGTAAGACTCTGTATACGTGAGGCGTGGTTCAACCCTATATTCCAAACCAGGGATAAGTCCCTTTTACAATCTTATCTATTCCCTACGATCCTCTCTTTTCCCATAATAATAACAGACAAATTCAATAACAACTAATCAATTTAAAAATACACAAACACAAATTCCAAAACAATAACATATAAACAATATCTGCAATATCGTTTGACGGTAAAACTTTGTAGAGGCTGACTGGGAAAGTTACTCGCTGCTGGCGAACGTACAAGGTCATCTGAAGGACGACCGGATGGAGGTTATCGATGGTTAACATAGCTTGCAAGATATAGTGTCATTGATTGATTTAAAATAGAATCATTTACACTAGTGAGTACATTGCTTACGGGAAATATACAAATTTGGTAAACTTTTTCTGCTGGTTTGCGAACCTGTGCCTATAGAGTATCATGGACGATGTAGCGTTCCATAGGCTGCCCCAGCATCGGCGTGGAAGCGGTGATACGAGTATACTAACCTGAATAATTTCAATAATTATGTCACTACACGACATACACTAGGGCGAAACAGGGGAAAATGATACAAACTCAGGAATTGTGAAAATAATCATATCTACTATTCAAAATCCAGCTGTCTTATACAGAAGCTTGAATATTTTAAATGGTAATTTGCTAATGGATCTTAGATCATTTTGGAAAATGTTCTAGTTTTATTGGCGTAATTATGTTTACATAAACAAAACTTAACTTATCAGTCTTTTTTATAAGATAACATTTTCTAGATATCTTTAATATTACTCATTTTACACCACCAGCTCTTTTACTCCGAAATAGAGCTTCCATACTTGGAACCATACGGCATTTAAGGAAGGTAATGTGGCCAGCACTAAGGCTCTAACAGCAAATTATTTCCCTGGGTTTAATCCTAGGCTGTAAAAGCGTGAAATAATTTTAAGGCGCTTACTGGGGATCGAACCCAGGGCATTTAGGATGGCAGTCATGTGCTCTGTTCATTAGGTAATCCTGGAAAACGAACGAAATTTCACATTGGTGGTGATTATTTTGGAAGCAATCTAGGAACGCTTCTGAATGATTTCAACTTTTTCGTTTCGCCATGAATCACAATCCTATTGGTAACTAGCAAACCCTTCAAAAAAGTCAGTTGCAATAAAGAAAAATGTATTAGCTGAGATGTATCGGGGCTTTGGTTACGAAAACCACTTACGTAACTCGACGCGTTACAATCGTAACCTTCCGAAGATTACTGCGCCACCGGCAATAACGCAAGGCTTTGTTTTTTTGAGATTGGCATCCAAATTTAAAGTAATTGAAAGCAAAACACTAACCGCGTTAAAACTTTTTGTATAAATATCTATTTAATAAAATTCCGTTTTCGAATTTACTTAAACGATCAATTTATTTTTAAAAAAAATATAAACCTGTTTAATCCAATGTGAAGTAATACAAAATCGATTACGTCTGAATTATAATATTGTGATAGTATAGGTTACTAATAGACATTCTCTCTCTCTCTCTCTCTCTCTCTCTCTCTCTCTCTCTCTCTCTCTCTCTCTCTCTCTCTCTCTCTCTCTTCCTCTCAAATGCTTATTTTTACTTTCTTTTTGACTCGAAAGACTTGACAATTTATTTCAGTTCATACTAGTAATCAATCTCACGTTCATACTATACTTCATTCATGAACGCATATTTATCAGTTTGACGTGCGTATCTATAGGCCTATAAAGTGTAGTAGCTAATCAGACGGCATTATGAATGAACGATTTAATCTGTAAATAAAAATGTAATTCATTGCACCTAGCATTTAAACAATTAAGTTAATAGCTTCCTAGATTATTTAAAATAATTTTCGCTTAGTAATAAAAAAAACTTCAACCAAATGTTTTGATAATGTGAGTCCTCCAAAATGCAAATGACATAATATTAAATAACATTTTTAAAATTAGAATGGTATTTTGCAAACCAATGTCGAACAAGGTCAGTGATGGGTTTGTCTCATACAAATTTGAAAAAATGTAAGCTGCAGCAAAAGTATTTAGAATACTGACGATATGGAACCACACTTACTGAAGCAGCCACACTTTCCCTATGTCGAATTATTCCTAGTTTTAATTCTGTAACAGGAAAGGCAGAATAATGGTCAAACATGTTCGTATAAGTCATACCTTTCATGCTCCAATAATTTCCTCGTCAAAGACTCCTTCTTCTTGTCCCTTCTTATCGTCATGTTCTTCTCCAAATCTTCCCGTTCTTGTTGCATCCGCAGGGTCAACACCTTGTGTTCGTCCGGTCGTTTCCTCTTTGTCTGCAGCTCCCTTTCAAATCGACTCGTCAACCTCTCCAACTCTTTTTCCCATTCGTCCTGGAAAAAAACAGAAATGTAGATAATTTTAACACTGCTTTTTAAAAAGAAGTAAACTTTAAGAAATGCATAGCCTTCCTTGTTGTATTGATTCGAGATAACAATTCTACGATAAACAACCGTTCCATTTAGATGAGGATGGGAGAAAAACGTCACCCTCATTTAGAGATATTTAAATATGAGATGCACTAATAGAATGAGCGATATAGCAATATTCTGCAGAAAGTGGGTCCTAATGTTTCAACTGTATCCAATTGAGATAAGCACAAATTACTTCTAATGTTGTTTGTATATAACGTGATATACTGTGACAATTGACTTGGACTTCTAAACTATTCCAGTGTTAGGAAAGCCAGTTATGGTGTATTAGAAGGTAGACACAATTAACAACCGAGCTCAAAATGGATGTGAACCCTACAGGCCACAAGGGTATCGATAATTATGCTTTCATTCCTTCTGATCTTTCGAACTTAACTTTACTCCTTACAAAGACTGTAGTACACATGACACACAGAGTTACCAGGTAAATGTAATTACAAAAGGTAAATCAGGTAAATATAAATCAAGCAGAACACGGAGGTTTTTAATGCGACAATGGTATGGATTCAGCACCTAGTCATTACTCCGGAGAGCTGTGGGTAAGTGAAGTTCATGCAGGTAGTTGTTTACATCATAGAATACATAGAATAACATGGAAGTCAGAGAAGGCGGCCATTATATAACAGAATACATTATCAAACATTGCTAACTCATGGCAAAAAAGTAATAGACAACGCCACTTTCAAAGGGACCACATATAACCAGCTGTCTAGATCATCATTCTAGTGACGTCCAAGGGAACACAGTAAAACCAGCTCTGCCAATCACTGGGAGGGGAGCCAAGGGAACACAGTATACCCATCACTGCAAGGCTCACCGACGAGAGTTCTAGCGACGTCCAAAGAAACATCTTTCCACGTGGTCGTGCTTTGTGAAAAGTGGCAGCAATAAAAGATCTTGAAAAAAAGAAGAGTGTAGCAAAGAAGCACCTAGCCTCTCGGCTCTTACCTCTTTTGCCAAAGAACACAGTTTTAACCATAACGTTTTGTAATTCTACAGTCCAGTTAATGAAACCTCTCTCCCCACGAATCCAACCTCAAACTCGTGAATCCCGTCCGGGTGACGCATCAGACCCTAGTCGTGGAGGCTTGGTGTCACGACCCGTGGTACCAGTATTTAAGAGTATTTCGACCTTACTATAAGGCCTTGACTGAGCACCGGCCCACCAATGTTACGAAACGAACTCTACCAGTAACAGCTATTCGACAGCTCTTCCAGAACTACTCGGGACCAGTAGAACCTTCCAAACGGGCAGGTTTCAGTACCTCAATACCCCGTCTGATTAGTTCGGTCCAGCGGACCTTTATCCACTTTCGGTTGGCTTTACCTAAGGGCCGGACCCCCAGACAAGGAACTTGGTCCTAGGGGGGGGGGGCATAACCCACCCCGTTAGACCTTGAAAGCCATCTAAAGGAACACAGTATGACCAGATCAGTGTGAGACGCTGCCAAGGAGGTTGTGCTGTTCGAAATGTAGAAGAAAATAAAAGATGGTTAAACAGAAGAGTGCAACAAGGGAGCACCTAGCCGCCTTGGTGCATAAGAACCAAGGAGACACAGTTTAACCAGCCCTGCCGATCATTGTGAGACGCCGCCAAGGAGACACAGTATAACCAGCCGTGCGAGGGTCACCGAGGAAAGCTTAGCGAAGATAAAGGAAACCCAGTACTGCCAGACATTCCAATCAGGGAGTCGCACCGCGAGGAGAGTTTAGCGAAGTGCAAAGGAGCACAGTATTATCAGCCATAAATACTATGAAATATCTAGGGAAGATTTTTGCAAGTGACAGAGACAGGTTTCAAGTGTGACAGTTTTCCTTTGTCTAAACTCAAATTACCTTATTTCCTCTGTTTCCTGCGCCGTACCATACTAGAAACAACAATAAAGAGTGGCAAATTACTGTCCAGTGCGCAGACTTAGCTTCCTGCCATTAACGCCTCAAGGTGACCTTCGGGTTAGAGTAAACTTTAAAACGCCCTGTGGGTGGACATCTAATATGGGCGGTACCGAATAAGCTTGTTTATTTTTGATTAAAATTACTTACGTTTGCTTCATTAATATTGAATTGAAGTAGTAAAGAAATAATATTTTTAATTGTTTGTGTTTATATTTTTTTAAATCTTGGTACGACTGTCTTACAGACCCAGCATAGTATAGGCCTATAGGCCCCTACATCATACTTATAGTGAAACAGTATAAAGATCTGGTAAATGCGAAGTCCTAATTACATTTTTTGGCCTTTCTAATGGAATAATACTGAAATATATGACTTAAAGAAATGTGATTCAGGAAGGTAAATACACCCAGTCTAGCTGGCACCTGAAGATCGCCAAAACTGAACCAATAAATCAAGTTAAGGGTGAGAAAGGTAAAATGCCAGCCAAGATGGGAATATGACAACCAGCTACGAATCATATTAAAAACTCTCTTCTGTTGTACACAATTACTTTATCGGGATAACGTATATTGTATTTCGTTCCTTTACTTTACATTCTTTGATATCTTTTACGGTATTTTTTAATTGTTAATGTTACTTAAATTAATTTCTTTTATCTAGTTTCCTTTATTTATCGTTTCATAATCTCATGTTTCCTCATTTCTTTTCTTATATTTCACGTTCCTTTATATCATGTTCTCTCATCTACAATCCAGTTTATTTCGACCTTTTATGTTACTTTCCTCCATATTTTGTTTTCCAAATTTTCTCTTCACTTCATATTTGTTATCTTTTTTCCAGGAGCGTTTCATTTCTTAATGTTACTCTTTTTTATTTCTCTTCCTTTATTATTGCTTTCTTTATGTTTCGTTCCGTATCACGATTTCTATATTAGTTATTCCATTATGCATTTAACAAAAAATAAAATATGGAATCTTTAATTTTACTTCCATTTCCACAAAGTCTTTGACGCTTCTCTGATGCCTAGAAATAATAGAACAGTATAAAACAAATAGTTTTAGTTATAAAAAACAAACATTTCTTTTTCTCACTAGTTTCTATTCTTTTCATCTGGTGTAGTTTCTTGAATGAAAAACTTCTCCTCAGGAAGTAAGACGAAAGCCGGAGATCAGAGGTAGTGACGTCATCCATTGCAACAGTAACGATAATGTCTGCTCCCTCCTTATCATAGTAATAGAGCCGAGCATTCCCATTGTATGTCTGCTCTGTCCCTGCACTCAGAGCCAGCATTACAAACAGCGGACAACGGATGCAAGTGTAACAAAATTTTAGTAGTAAAAATATTTTACCTGCAACGACTTCCCCAGTTTTAACAGGGAGAAACTTTACCACACAATACAAGGGACACATAAATAACACACAGCTTAATTCAAATCTCGCCATACACATACAGAACTCACTACACACATACTTTAATAGACACTAATCTACAAATCCTTCACTACATAAAAAAAGAAACAAACTAAACACAACATAAAACTACGAGATGTAAAAACACCACAAAAACCATTCACAGCACATTCTAAACACGCACAATCAGCACTGTATTTGAACACATTATTACTACTTTAGTTATGTAGACTCACACTAATACAACACGCCTGAGCAACAGTCTTGTCCGTGACTCACAGCACCGAACAATGCATTGACTTAGTGCAAAACGCTTCTGCTGAAGAATATCAGTAAGTAGTGGTTTTTGCCATGCGATAGCAAAAGTAGTAAATTATGATAAAAAAAGCCTCAAGATGTACAACAGAAAAGTTGCAAGTTTTAATAATAATTGTTAGGCTTAAGTACCCCAAGTGTCAACAAGTGCCTACACCATTGCTACAGGTGTCTCATACCGTAAAGAAGTTTTGTCTGGCAACAGTAACTGATCGCATTTAAGAAAATGACTCTATCGAAACTACTTACCCTGAATTCCTCTCGGATTCTTTTATCTTCTTCTTCTCTCTGTCTTGCAAACTTCCGGTATAAATCGTCCTCCTCTTTCCGGTGTTTCATTTCAAGCCTAGTTTGTTCGTCCTTGTCCTGCAAACAGAAACATTCATTATTTATGACAGAAATAATTATTTATTTCTTTAATATTCAAGATGTAATACTGTCGGGATGTACAGTGAGTTTATCGGATGGACTCTCAAATACCTTGGGAATTATTTACCATATTTGTACCAGTTTGGATACAGAAAATCTAGGATCTATAAAACGTAATGTTTATTAAAAATAAGTACTGTAATTCGAAAAACTGTGTATCGCGGAAATGGAGCACCAATCCCTTTGCGCTGCCTTCCGCCATTGCGAAACAATACGCGTTCCCACTTCGCTCAGTTCGCACGCTACAATTAGTTTCCGGACGCCTGCAATTCGTAATTACATAACATTAGAGTTATCGAAATAGCTAGAGGTTCTTTGGAAAACTTGGTAGGTTTGTTTAATTATAAACTTAAAACCAGTAATATAGAAAAAATGTCAATTCCTAGTGAGGTCGAAAAAAATTTATTTTAGTTACTTTTTATTTAATAATAACAATTATTATAAATACATATACAGGGAAATACAGCGAAATATTATACATAAAACGTTATTAAATATTAAGGTAAAACAGAAAGCGAATTACCTTGCAATTTCCACTTTTTTTTTCTATACAGTAGACCTATATAATATATATATATATATATATATATATATATATATATATATTTTTTTTTTTTTTTTCATTCCTGATGATGTTGGTACTGTTTACCAACGAAAAGCTTTGAATATAAATTAATAAATATTCTTGTATTTGAATAACCCGTGTTGTTTTAATATATATATATATATATATATATAAGGAGAGTGTGAGCTAATAAAAGGAATTGAATACGTTTAAAGTAAAGAGTGCTTAAAATCAGTTTCAAAATGGGTTTAAAATAAAGATAACTAAAATTTGGAGTTAACTTAAATGTTGAAGCACGTATCTGTATATCCCGAAATATACGTTTTATATGTGAGATGCGTCAGAGATGGAGCCGTGGCAGGTAAAGTATTTTACATCAACTTAAAAAAGCTAAGGTAAATAAATGAAGTACACAGATGTTTCTTTCCACTAAAACTTCTCCAAACTTCCCTATTTCCTGAAGTACCCCTACCTCAGTTACATCCACCATAACTCATTTCCTCATTTCCTAGCACAGTTTTTTTAAAACTATTTTTTATTGCTTTTCTTCCTCACTAAAAGTATTTTGAGCGCTCAGATACTCTAAACTATATCTGCCCAGGGCCAACAGACGTGTCTATTACCAAGTCATAACGACCACACAATTATCCTCAAAATCTTTCTGCTTTGCCGATTTTCTCTTTCGTTAACGCTTTATTTGCAACACTGTTAGGTTCAATATTTCTCCTATCTTGTATCACATCCCAATCTCTGAAACTACATCACCACATTAGTAACAGCGAGTAGGCATCTCTCCGAGACCGAGTAGGGCAGGTCTGTTCAGCTAAGCTACTCTGTCCACCCAAGCGATAATTTTCCCCTAATCACATTACCAGAATACCATTATTCCTTGAGCCTTGTCGATATTCTAGAATACCCTTTACCTTATCGTTATTCCCCTATTCTGACCCCTATTTTCTCTTTCCCCCACATTGGTGTGACTTAAAAATTTTTAGTTTCGCTCATGTCCATCAGGTAAGCTGGCAGCTTCAGGCAATCTACCTGGATTGGCACTTCATATACGATAACATGCGACTAATTACATCACACCTCAAAATTACCTTACAACTATAAGACTATCAATTGTTTTTATCTCCTCAATCTACATCCATCAATTGTAGGGGTTCCCAGACCTTTTGGTACCACGCCCCCTCCTTTTCAAATGAAATCCTCGCAACCCCCTTCCCATTTTACACTATACATAGATGGTAGGGCATATGAAAAAAAAATCAAATATATATATATATATATATATATATATATATATATATATTGAAAACAATTTATTTGTTTATATATAGTTTACTTTCACAAGGAACATGATAAAACATTCCAAGTTTTAATTTGCTACGTAAATTGTAACTGATAAGAGAACAATCTGTTATTGAGATGCTTGATCTTGCATTTTTTATACTAGCATGCCTATTTGTAAATGTATTTTTGTTAGGGCACAAGCCAAATCATTAGCAACCTCAAGTTTGTTTCTATAATATTAAATTTTGTTCATTTATCTTATTACTATCCAACTGTTCTCGCGCCCCCTTGTTTGGGAACCCATGATCTACTGCCACTCATATGTCATTTACCTTTATAAACATGTTAATTACAATATTATCCTTCTTTTTAAAAATCAAATGCTATGAATAGTCCTGTTGCGTTTTCCCCAAACTTCACTGATTTTACCACAATTTTGTTTACTTTCAAGCAATAGAAATAAAGGGTGTACAGCACAACCGCGATTTAGAATTTCAACTTATATAAGATTAATCTCATACTTTAAAAGTTTAAATATTATTCCAGGTCAGAGCAAATAAGAGACAAAAATCAATTCTAATATGAATACAGAGATACGTTTTTTCACTCCAAGATTATCTTCCCACTGAATGTCTTGTTTATGGTTAGAGTAAACAAATTAAATTGACATTACACATGGGATGTTTGACCTTGAGGCAATGTCACCGCCTACTCACGTGACCTTCAAAACGTGACCTGCCTACAGCTGTTGCATAATTATTACACACCTCTCTACTCATTTCTGTTTGGTGTAACAACCTTAGAGCAACCTGCGACGTATGCTAATTTAAAAAAAAAACTCCTGGCAACGCAAGAGGAAAACTTGAAAATGGACGACGCAAAATAAACGGTCCTTGAGTGAATGTCCTTCCCGGTCTCCATTAGTTTAGGAGATGGGCGAAAACTGTAGGCTGTCCACACAACTAGTGAGTGTGTGTGTGTGTGTGTGTGTGTGTGTGTGTGTGTGTGTGTGTGTGTGTGTGTGTGTGTGTTTGTGTGTGTGTGTGTGTGTGTGTGTGTGTGTGTGTGTGTGTGTGTGTGTGTGTGTGTGTGTGTGTGTGTGTGTGTGTGTGTGTGTGTGTGTGTGTGTGTGTGTGTGTGAGTGTGTGTGTGTGTGTGTGTGTGTGTGTGTGTGCGAAAGTTTACGTAATTTCAATTACTTAAATTTGAACCGCCTGCAGTACTGATCTCTCTAGTAAACTATCATCTGAAGTAGTACACTGTTAAGTTTTAACGCTGGCTTGTTCACGCTGCCAGCAGCACCATAATTAATACAGATACAGTTAGATGCTACAGTAGACGTTTAGCAGTGATACGAAAAAGCGAACCCAGATTGTCTCACATAGGTCTGGATTTAAATGATACAGACGGCGCACGAATGCAGTTCAAAGAAAAATCGGGTTGTAGGTTAGATTATAATGAAGGAACAAGTGTCGGCGGACAAAGACTTTCCGATCACGTCCAATACCTCACCGACGGCTAAACTTATGGAACAATAACTTGGCAACAATTTGTCGCCTTCTAAATTGTAAACTTAACGGGAGCCACCGTCCGACACAATCAATACCTATGAAGCCGAAAATTGTACCGCTACGGCTAAAATGCTCTGGGGCAGTAACGTCAATGGTCCATATCGATTTTATACACTGAAGAGGAATCGACTAATGGCTGCAGAGGGCAAACATATGGCCGCATTGTCATGGTTTGTTTTTACCTTAATCGTTAGTTTGATAGGAAAATCTCAGATAGCGCTTTGATCGTTTTCTGGAAGCCGATGTTGCCAAGTTTAATGTACAAGAAGCTAATTTATACTTGTTGGTCTACTCAAGACTATGGTATAAGTTATCACTTTGATCTACTGTACGTATCTCCACAAACAACTATCAAGTTAGCCATCTTTTTACAGCCATTATAATAGCCATGGTTATTATTGTGAAGATGAATGAGTCTGGCAAAACCAGTAACTGTAAACGTTTTCGCAATGGACGAAATCTACATTGAGATAGACATAAGTTTTTTAAAAATAAATTTTAAAGAAAAATTTAACATTTGAATTGGGATTTTTAACAAGTTTAAAACTTGCTTGAAAATTATATTTGGCTACACACCAGTTGAAAGATTAATAGGTTGTAAAGACAGCTTTTTCTGATACAACTTTAACCGAATTAACATTAGGAAAAATATTTGTAAGACTTCAGGGAAGTAGAACGATTGTCGAAAAGTTGTTACATCGTCAGTAATGTTACATGTCGCTAAACCATTTAATATCTGTGCAAGCACAGGTGAACTAGAGAATAGAGTGAGAAAAAATCTATTAAATCTAGTTCTCATGGAAACCACGAAATCTTAATTAAAATAATGTGGTGGTGAATCCCTAGCTGTCGTCCACATTAGGTAGAAAAAAATCATAGCATAATCTGTATAACTATAGTATTTTGGGCGCATGGGAAGTGTCGTTTCGACTAAATGTCATTATCAGGTCTGTTGTTTTGAGACGAAAAACACGAGCGAAAATTAAAATGAAATGCAACATATAAAACACTTTAATATATTTATCAAATAACTGTAGCTAGAGGAAAAAGGAAGAGTTTAGAGGAAAACAACAGTAATATAAGGAAGAGTCCCGGAGCAAGACTAGCTGAGGGTAAGGTGAGCAAAGGTGAGGGAAAAGCGTTACGTTTGGAGTACGTTAACAGTTTGGGTTTTACTATCAGCCAGCATGACTATTACTACACATGAAAAATGGGTAAGGGTTGTGTACTGAAGAATTACTCTCTTAGCGGGTCGAATAGACGGTCTTTTCAATTACATACATATTCTATACATTTTTATATCAAAGTAAAACATAAGTTGGTCTATTGTGTGTATGTTGTTTAGGGACGGTATCCCCTCCTATTAAATGCACCTGCGCACTCTTCCGGAATACGCAGCCTGCGTGAACACGAAATTTCAAATTTAATGACCATCACAACCGTTGAAAACACAGGTAAAAATCGATTACCTACACTTTTAAAAAATAATAATCTTTGCGATCAGCTAAAGCAATCCCTCAAACTAAAATCTCTTTCCACCAAACAGTTTTCCTTGGTAAAGCCGGTTTTACAATGGCTGGATTATTGCATCGAACAATTTACATGTGGCAATATATTGGAGTAAGTTAGAAATAATTATTCATTCGTCTAATCTATAAAATAGCTGTAGCTCTACAAACATTCTTGGTTATTTATTATTAACCTCTAAAATACATGTATCGTTTAAAATGATACAAATAAACTAAGTATACTTAAAATTATCAGACATGCTCATAAATATTTTGAAATATTCATTTTCACTTAGTAAACAGCCATGCGCAGATACACAATACGGAAGAAATAAACTCATATTTATTTTCGGACTATAGATTAAGTAAATAAGTCCATAAAAATCACAACACTTTAAAATAAATTCATAATTATCTACGTCTAATCCTTACATAATGCACAACATTATAAAAATTGCTCACAAACCCACTGAAAATTCAATCCTAGAAATATTTTTCATTAATTATGTCTGTGATTAAAAATAATTCCTCTAAGTAAATCTATAAAAATCCAAAATGAGAAATACGCAGCCTGCGTGAACACGAAATTTCAAATTTAATGACCATCACAACCGTTGAAAACACAGGTAAAAATCGATTACCTAAACTTTTAAAAAATAATAATCTTTGCGATCAGCTAAAGCAATCCCTCAAACTAAAATCTCTTTCCACCAAACAGTTTTCCTTGGTAAAGCCAAGGAAATAAATGTTTTATTTAATTTGGGCTTTAAAATAATAATCTTGAAAAATTACAACAAAATTGGAAAATCTGTCACAAAGTTAGATACGCTTTAGCCATTTCAGTAAAGGCCTGAGCTGGAATATTTATAGCCTGCTAATATGAGATGATTATGCTCGATTGGTTTGTTTCCTACTAAATAGGTCAACCATGCAGCCGGAAGTAGGATACGAGTAAAGTCACTTCCGGTTGACATGCACAGCGTACTTTGGTGCATGCATTATGTTGCGAAATGCAATGCAGTCAAGCTGAGGTTGCTCCACTGCATACTGACAAGCACGGGTTGCACAAACTGAAATTAAGTTATTTAAAGTGAATCCGATCTGGTAGATTGAATGACACGTTAGATGCGTCGGCAACCGTCTTTACTCTCACGTGATCCTGTAGCTATTATGGAGAATACTGTATTTCCTGTTTGGGACCAATCAGGGAATTGGAGGAGACTGGTTTCTGTTTAACGCAAACGATGACAAAAACAGGTTTTCAAACCTGGTTACATGGACGGTTATAAAACGTACGGAAAGATGTGACACCTCAACAAGGAACTCTGTTGGGTAGAGAAAGGGATTGAATACAGATATGCAATTAAAAACGTCCACAGCGGGAAATACTATTTTAGTAAAACCCATTTTGTTAAAACTTTAATCATTATGCCTATTTAACGTATTTGAGATAGAAAAATACCATGGTATAAATAAAACATAACAAGTGATGTTAATGTTTTCCGAATGCCACTTACACAAGGATGCAAACATTTTACCAACAGACTGGTGCTTACCTACCATTCAACTGCATATATCCAAGTGTAGTTTCCACTCTAAAGATCTGGGTTCATCTCATTCAGGTTGGGCGCGGAGTCACCTACTAACACTTAAGGGGATATCAATCTACTTTTAATAGACCTCTCTGATCTGTGACTTTAACTTGTAATATTTTGGACTGAAAATAAGATTTGAAATAGGGGAGAACGTACATTACATAACCTCCAAAGAAATAATGGCCTGTTCTAGTATATTTCCGTTCTAAATCTATTTCATCAATTAAAAATCTGACTTAAACTTAAATGGATGCCGATTGCCTTGTAGGGATTTTTGGTTGTCATACCAAGGTGTGTGTGAGTGTATGTGTGTGTGTTTAAATTTCACCAAGGTTATGCCCAAATTTGTATTGACAAAACTTTTAATACCTTTTGAAATCACATTCAAAATTATCACCAGTCTATATGTTAAAATGTCTCTACCTTAATCTTACTCAAGTATCAACCCTATAATAAAACCAATTAACCCATCGGACAGAATAACAAACTAAATGACAATATTTTAAACAGCTATTCGAAAGTTCAACAGTTTTTCACTCCATTTGTTATTTTAATTTGTAAGTTTTATTTAAATTTACAGAAAAATTAATTTTTTTTACTGAATAAACACGGATAGGCTACTAATATTTTCTTAAAGTTTTGCAAGCGGAAATAAATTCAAAAAACGCAAATGTTGACTATTTTACGTAATCTATTAATGTGGACAAACAATCGATTGTTGCATTACTATTCATTTTATAAATATTATTTTACTATTCTTTTCGAAAATATATACTGCAAATTTATGTATTTATTTGCCGTGCCAACGTGTACGATTTTAGCGAAAAGAATTATGCCGTCCGACGCAGAAAGTTATCAGGAATACGAAAAAAATAACGAAAACTCTCGCTCAGGGGAATAAATTCCATTATCAAATTAAATTTGGGTAAAAAATTCAGTGCCGAGTAGTCAAAAGTACTACATTCGCGTATCAACAGCGCGCTGTACTACGTATAGGTATATTTAAATAAATATACCTATAAAGTCACCAGTTAAGATAGATTTGATTGTAATTTTATAAATTGCTATATACCTATATTAAAATATACCTGTAAAGTGTCCAGTCAGGATAGATTAGGTTGTAATTTTATAGACATTACCTAATTAGACGTCTACTTCCACGGAGTAATACTTTTTGCCAGATCACGTCACTTGATCTCTATTCTAGCCTTACATGTATACATTTGGTTAAACGTAAATAATTATAACTAAATCTATCCTGACGGTACTTCATACGTATATAAAAATAACCTTCCGTGGCAATAAAAAATAATAATTACCAATATAACTTCAGAACATGTTTTTGATTCATTTTATAAGCATTGTATTGAGCGTGGGCAATGTGCATTTTTACCAGCACTATTAGCAGCACATATAGGGGAATTACAATTTTCCAAAATTGTTAATTTTTGTGGCTTGAGCGAGAATTGTAATAATATTTTTCGTTTCAATGATGACTCGGTATAATATTTTTCGCTAAAATCTTACACGTGGGCACGGGAAATAAATAAATAAAATTTAATATTGCTAACACATCGTTGCAACCTTCACCCAAAAGCAAAGGATTTAAAAGCTTATTTCACACTAACCTTGCTCATTCTAATCCCACCAAACAATGTAACACAGGAAATAACCGGATTACGCCATTAAAACTAGTCATTTCCGGTCAAGCTATT
The DNA here is from genome assembly GCA_036971475.1 of Prosapia bicincta. Taxonomy (NCBI): domain Eukaryota; kingdom Metazoa; phylum Arthropoda; class Insecta; order Hemiptera; family Cercopidae; genus Prosapia; species Prosapia bicincta. The sequence continues at coordinate 142,129,480 of JBAIZL010000001.1, read as the reverse complement.
TACAAACCACAGAGATTAAACTTCCGGAAAGATGTCAAGAGAATTGCAATTGTTATAGAAGAAGAAAATCATACAAATACCGTCCTGCCGTTACTTCCGTAGAAGATATGAACGATTCAAAAATTACACGGTGGTAGGAACAACATTTGAACTTTAATTGCTGCTAATTTTTTCTCAAACACAAGATCTCATTAAATAAAATTTATTTAAATTATACTAGTGTGGCCTTTAGGGTTAAATACAAATGGTTTTGAATTTTTATTGAGGTTTACTAACTCTTAAAATACGCTTTCACAACTATTTTAACTTTTCCTCATTTTTATTGCTTTCTTTACAATTCAACTTAATAATTTTAAATTTACTAGCATTCGATTGTTTTGGTGTTTATTTGATGTTTATAATCATTTCAGCTTTAGCTTTTTTAAATTATAAAGTTGGCTTCTTGTTAGAGAACTATTAAATAATATCACGGCTTTTTCCATTCTGTCAGGGACAATTTCTTCTTCCAGATATTTTACTATCTTAATACGTTCATATTTTGTTCATGACTAATTTTGTTCTTCAGATCTGTTTTTTAATTACCTTTTTCACAATCTGAAAAGCAGTAGTTTCAAACTGAATGACGTCACGACCTGTTCAAGCCCATGACACGATCAGTTAATAAGGATCCAAGCTACATAAAATCTCTGTTTTGTGTCGTACGAGTTATTTGATACCTAACCTTGGATTAACGTTACTAGCAATACTTGATCGTTTATTCCAATGTAATTAATGTCATGTCCGACTAGAATGACGTCATCAGCAAAAAGTCTAGACAACAACAAGTTTTTCGAAAACTATAAAATAACCGTGTTGGAAAGGCGTTTTCCCACTGGAAAGCTGAAGCAACTTAAGAAACCTGAAGTGGTTTCTTTTTCTTTACCAATTCTTTTATTAAATTGAAATCATTACCCGTTCTAAAACTGTGAAGGGTGACGTTAAAATATTGTATTTAAAAAACTTATCAATATTTGCAGAAAAGCACCGAACTTCGGAAAGTTCAACGCCCTCTCGCGGAAGCGCAGCTTTTCTAATCAGGCAATATTTCACGTCGTCTGACCACAAAACCAACTCCGAGAATGTACACAATGAAAGTGACTTTATTAAAGCAATTTCAATACTTTCCAATTTACCGTCGAGCTCAAACAGTGGCGTTCAGTGAAAACTGACCGAAGAGAATATTATGAAAAATTTCTTAGCACTTTCCCTTGTCAGATATAGTAAAAGGCAAAGGTCTACAGTTGGTCTCTGAGCGCGCGCGCGTGTGTGTGTATGTATGTATGTATGTGGGTGTGTGTGTATGTGTGTGTGTGTGTGTGTGTGTGTGTGTGTGTGTGTGTGTGTGTGTGTGTGTGTGTGTGTGTGTGTGTGTGTGTGTGTGTGTGTGTGTGTGTGTGTGTGTGTGTGTATGCGTACAGATAAAATAGCAATGTGTTATTCAAGTTAGAATTTTACAATAAAAGCCCTTTATCCTACTGTATACATACTGATTTCAGTGTACGATGAAAAATATTGCAAGCAGAATACAAAATAGCAAAAAAAATGAAAAAACGGGCGGAGGTTCAAAGCAAAAAAAACCTTTTATTCGTTTGCCCAAGAGCATAAAGAAATCTCCCACTTTACAAAGTCGTAGAAACAAACACTAGCTTTTGAAGGCTATTTATTTTACTGTCTTCCAAGACATCAACTCTTATATAACCAATACCTAATAATCTCACGTACAAACACTTATGTTTATCATCAACGGCTTATCTTCCTCTCTTTCAAACAAAAATTCAATAAAATTTGAATATTGGGAATGAATGTAAGGCGCTGATTTGAACATTTACAGCCATTTTACGATTACTATTCAAACAGATCTCGTCTTTCATAAGACTTCCAATTTACGAGTAAATTTAAATGCTGTTGAGCTAGTGTTTCTAAACGAAGGAAATAAGCCATATTTTAAAATTAAGTTTCGATATTTTGTTTGATTGATGTGATAACTTCTTTACGCGCGGTGAACAAAACACGAGGTTCAGTCATTGGTTTTTGCTTCACGCTACTGAATTTCTGAAACGCATATCTACCATACATACGTAATCTAAATGATAACATGATTTCATGGAACAGCTGATTTGTGTTATACGTTATGTTGTAAAGCCGTTTTACACTTAGATTACTATTAAATAGTTTTGATCAGGTAGCCTAATAAATATATTAATTTACATAAATTTTTATAAATCTCAATACAAATAATTCAATATAACGATAACAATAAGTTATGTACTTTTAATCCAATTTTCGAGAGGAAACATTTTTAGGACCGTCTTATACTTTTTAAATAACTGATTTGAAGTTTTAAAAAACTTTTGTATTCAATAAATGTTTTTTGTTACCCCATTATTTTATTATTAAATAAAATAAATATTAGTAATTAATAAATATATTCTTCAAATAAGGATATAAAAAAGTGTATACATTCATATTTTCAGCGATTTTTGTTGAACATTTTGCGAAACTATTGGCTCTATTTTGTTATCACTTCTGAAAGGAACTCCCCTGAGTCCCAGAACCAATTGTGTTTGTTATAGTAGCCTACTTTAAAAAAGGACAAAGTACAATTAGCCTGAAAATAAAGTCATTCGGTAAAAATGTTTTATAAAGGAAATGAATACAAGGGATGGCCAGTTCAGCTGACTTGAGTTTATTTTATAACCGTAATTATATGTCAAGCAGAAAGATGGAAGGCTGCTACAAAAGTCAAAGTGATACAACTCCCATTGTAGTTTGAAAAAAAGAAAGACGGATTATAAATCTTAGTGAAAAAGAAATGTTTAATTTTTTTGGAATGAAATACAAACTTTGAAAACTAAGATAGGAGAAGGTGGGTAGTCTTTCATTACACTACGATGCACTTGAAACGCGCCTTTAAGTCAAGACACAAAACTGTAAAGCAAAATACACTGAAACTAGCCCCACTGCAGAGCTAACTGAACGATATAAAACCTGAACAGGTTGTTCATTCAATTAAACTGTAGATCCTGAACGTGAAAGATAATAGAGTTAGTATACAGCGGGAAATACTATTCTAGAAAATAAAAATTGCCGTAACACTAATGCTCCTCTTAATCCTCCTATTTGACTCACTTAGCGTTCAACTGTATGTTATTGCATCTTACACACAAGTACGTCTCCAAACAAGTATATTCGGCTTTATCTGGAACAATAGGAGGAGAAATCATCCTGCGTTTAAACAACTGACTAGTGTATAAACAACCCCCTTCTTTTCCTCCCAAAAAATCCATTTGAAAAAGCTATAGTTCACAAAGTTAGTTGGTCATATAACTAACTTATTTGCATTTTCTGAGTATTTTTTTAAATTTAAGTAATCTCGATTATTGGTTAAAATTGTTATTTAGAGTTCCGAATAGATGTTGAAAATAGTTCCCTAAACAATCGGCTTTGGAGTGTAAAGTGGAAATTTCTATACGAAGAAGAACTTTTTAAGCTATTCTCAAAGTATATTTTCTGTTGACTTACTAAAGTACCATGTACTGAAGTTATGCTGAGGTATCGTCACAATGTTCCTTCAGGTTACTGGTCCAGCTTGAGGATCGTCCTACTTAGAATAATTCACATTTCACTGCGGTATAGAAAGACTGCTTGGATGTAATTTCCTTCAGAGATTACCAAACACACAACTGGCTAATTAAAATTAGAAAGGTTTTAAGATGATGACAGTAGAGAAGGAAAGGTTAAGCGTTGTCCCGTTCACTTAAATTATCTGAGATTTATCCTTTCGTATGCAATTGTAAATAAGGATGGAAAATTTTCCGCAACTAAACATAATATGTAACAAATTACGTTTACCTTGGTTAGCATAAAACCTTTCAAATTTTAATTACAAACTCTTTAAAAAAACTTAATAATTAAGTAGATTTTCCAAGCCGGTGAATACCTCTAGGCTTCCTGATCATCTCTTAGGAACATTCGTGACAGATTTTCAGCGAAAGAGCTGCCATCTAGTTATTAGCATGTGTACCGCGGCTCACAACAAACTAGACAAAGACACTCGAATAGAATAGATCACAGCAGGGCATCATGGCCTATGATTATCTCTTTGCAGAGGTACGAAATATAGGTCGAACGAGTAAACAATGGATTCCAACGAGACCACGCGATGGGAAGATTATATTCATATACCGAGTAGAATGTAGGATGAGTTTTTGCGTTGCAAAACCGCTTCAACAGGTTAACAGCCGCGAGAGAGTAGATTTACGAAAGAAATGTTGCATAAGACATTCAGAGTTTAGAAAAACTTCTAATATTCCTTTACCCTCAAACGATTACATTTTTACGTCCACATCTACAACAGATTTTTATAAATATTAGTCAAATACTATTTTATGTAGAAATTGTGACGTTTTGCAACAAAATTTGTAAATAACCCAAATCTAATGTTCAATGCGACTTTAAAAATCATCTCAATTTTTTTAGTCTACTGCTTGAAAATGTACATCTCTTAGTGACGTCACTATTTTCCGTCCATTCCTCATGTGTGTGTGTGTGTGTGTGTGTGTGTGTGTGTGGTGTGTGTGTGTGTGTGTGTGTGTGCGTGTGTGCGCACGCCTATGTGTGTGCGTGCGTGTGTGCGTGCATGCGCGCGCGAGTGTGTGTGTGTGTGTGCGTGTGTGCATGGGTGTGTGTGTGTGTGCGCATGGGAGTGTGTGTGCGTGCATGTGCGCGCGCGCGTGTGTGTGTGTGTGTGTGTGCATGGGTGTGTGTGTGTGTGTGTGCATGGGTGTGTGTGTGTGTGTGTGTGTGTGTGTGTGCGCGCGCGCATTGGAGTGTGTGTGTGTGTGTATGCGCGCGCGCATTGGTGTGTGTGTGTGTGTGTGTATATTCATGGGTGTGTGTGTGTGTGTATGGGTGTGTGTGTTTGTGTGTGTGTGTGTGTGTGTTTTGTGTGTGTGTGTGTGTGTGTGTGTGTGTGTGTGTGTGTGTGTGTGTGTGTGTGTGTGTGTGTGTGTGTGTGTGTGTGTGTGTATGGGTGTGTGTGGGTGGGGAGGGGGAGGGGGTGTACATGCATGTATGCAGGTTACAGATGTATGCAAGGATATTACTACTAAAATATTTATGAATTATAATTTCGTTCTAAATACGAAGTAGCGTTTTATCGCAAGCAAAGACAGATTTGTGAGCGATTTATTTGACAAACGTAGAAAACTGAAAACTGTGATACGATGCTGCGGTGAAACATACACGCGTCGTAGTTGAATCTCAAACTTCTCTCTTTCAGTGTTTGTAGCACTCACTGGATCCCACTCACTCGTACTTTCTCAAATAAATTAACTAGCAATGAAAACCTTTCCATTTGATTACATTTCGTTTTAAAATTAACATTCTATTGCAAATCTGTTTACATGGCTGCAATATTCACAGCACGGTGGAACTAAGTGGGTCACATCTTGTGACATCTCTACTTGACCGCTTCGCTGAACTCCGACCTACGGCCGGTTGGAATTTTAATAAACAAAGCCCTACTTGCAGTAAGGTGACTGTACAGTCAGGTGGTTTCGCCTGGACGGCCACCATTCTCAGAATAATAAACCGTTCGTTATTTTAATTGTTTTCTGTTTAAGGATAAACGGAATTATACATATACATATACATATACATATACATATACATGTACGTATACGTATACGTATACGTAAACGTAAACGTAAACGTATACGTATACGTATACGTATACATATACATATACATATACATATACATATACATATACATATACATATACATATACATACACATACACATACACATACACATACACATACACATACACATACACATACACATACACATACACATACACATACACATACACATACACATACACATACACATACACATACACATACACATACACATACACATACACATACACATACACATATACATATACATATACATATACATATACATATACATATACATATACATATACATATACATATACATATACGTATACGTATACATATATACACGCACTGTAATCCTTGGATGACATTTTTTTTCTTTTAAAATATATATGGTTGAATAATATTTTCATAAACAAGAATATATAATTTTCATTTTTCTGAATACACTATTACTAAGCTAAGTGAGTGAAGCTTTTCCCTGATTTGCGTATCATCATTCTCAAACTTATAAGTAACAGAGCTCCACGACTACATTCTGACTCTAGAGAATGCTGATACTGCAAATCAGCGAAAAGCTTCACTTACTTAGCTTAGTAATAGCGAGTCATAAATACTAGTTATTTGTAAAATACCTCTGAAGATGATTACTTTGTATTCGAAACGTACATAAGGTAAAAAAATAAAAATTGTCGAATTTGTGGGGAGAGGTTGTTGTATTTAATATATACATGACCATTGTTCTATTTCGAGTGTAGTCATAAAGGGGCTGGGGAAACATTAACAAAAGAAGTGTTCAATTATTTTAAGATAGGACTTTCCAAAATACCTGGGTTTTAATAAAACGGTACCGTTAGGTAAAGCTCCTTGTTAATGGTTGTGGGGATAACCAAATTAACTAAAATAAGTAAGGGGGCAGAGATGACGCAGGGTTGAAAAATTAAGTGATCAGAGAGTCTTTGAAGAACTTCAGAAGAGGGCAGACGTATTGGGGGGGGGGCAAGTGTTAGTAATGTTAATAAGGGTAAAAGTTTGTTAATAGAACTAAGGGAAATATAAATTTTTGTATTTGTATAATGTAAAAAAGTGCGTCGTAAATAATTTAATAAAGAATTAGAAAAAATAAGTGAGTTATGTGATAGTGCAGCAAAGAAGTATGAACGGTCAAGATCCAAGGGGATCGACAAACAATAAGTAGTTTCTTTTTTTTCTTTTTATTAAAGTCAACCAACAGAGCTTTATAAACAGTAATTTTAGAACAATTTTAAATTCTTTAGTATAAAATAATAATCTATTTTTTTCACCACGTTCTAATTTATAAAAAGATCCATAATAACGACCCTAGAAAAAAAAATTAACTCTGGCATTATTAAACTTTATTTTAATAACCTAAGCCTCAAGAATCCACCTTTTGTATTTTGTTTTTGTTTTTGTAATTGTAATATTAGTTAAGGAATCATTCTTGTCACAAATAGTAATAAGGAAAATGGGTATAGTGTGTATTAATTAAGTGTCAAGTTTTGTTAAAATTGATATTGGTGTTAATTAATTAGAAACCTGAAGGTGAGACAAAAGAATGTTAAGGTAATTAAATATACAACCTAAAAGAAAAGTTATATTTTAAATAACTTAGGTTATATATATATATATATATATATATATATTATAAGAGGGAGAGGGAGCGAGAGGAGAGAGAGAGAGGGAGAGAGAGCGAGGGAAAATGGGAAAATAATCAGAATTACTTAATTATGTTTTTCCTTGATTCTGTATTCATTCGACTCTAATACTTTTCTACCCTACTTTTTACACAAGTTGTACTGGTAGATACCTCCTCTAACCCCGATAGAGAGTACGTCTATGTATGACTATGCGTGTTGACACATTGCTTTTCTTCATCTTAGTTCATTGATGTTTATACTTACCGGTGGTCAGGTATTAGACCTAAACTAAGGTGTAGTTGATTGTACGAACATTAAGTTTCAATTAGACAGGAGAGAACTATTTGTAACTAAAGTAAATATATGACGTCATTAAATAGGCAAGGCTAATGAAGTAATCAATTAGTTTGTTTTACAGTTTTAAGGCCAGTATGGTTACTATCGTCAATGATATTATATGGCGAATGAGAAATTATCTTGAATATAGGTAGGCTTAAGTTAGAGGCACTGTCCGTCCTGATACAGGAAAGGTAATATGTCATTACTTAGACCCACTATCTATCGGGGTTATAAACATGGATCTACAAACAGTTAAGAGAAATAAGATTAGAAGGGCTACATGGAATTAGGTATGACTAAGAGAAAGGCATGATGAACACCTGGAATAATAGGAGAAAATAGTAGCATCGAGTATAAGGGCCGTTTAACTGAGATGGATTTTTCTCTACGACGATAAAGAGAGGCTTCTACCCACTATGTGAAAGAACAGGTGAACCACGGCACTATGCTCTACTTAATTAGAATATAACTACAAAGTATCCGGTTAGGATAAGCTTCGTTACAAAAAGAATTAAATAAATAAACAAAATAATAAAGTGACCTAGCGTAAGCTGACTGGTTGATGTGTGAGTCGCATCATGTGAGGAAGTTATGTGATCACATATTGTGCATATTATGCATTGCTCATTACTGGCTCATGGGGTAAATTCGAGGTAAAACAGAGTTTTGAGTACGGGGTTAGTTGGACACTTGTGTACGGAGAAATAGTTTGAGCATTGTAAATTCCTTCACCGCCGGTGTCATTGGATATTAGTCTTGCAGATCAAGGATGCCCTTGTACTGATCTAATCTATTAGTAATAAAGCCTTCCTTGTCCTTCATAGGTGACGGTCGAATCGACCGATGTCTTACCGAATCACCATGTCCTCCGTCTGGAAGAAAAATTGTGCAGACATTTAAATTTAAAAACATTTCTACATATGGCTTAACAATGTTTGCACAAATTTCTACTAACGGTAAAACAGAACTGTTAACTCTCGTACACTTTCACAAAACTGTTACACAGTAGGTAAAACTATTAGAGCTGAAGAGCTGTTCTGCATGTCACATGATCCTGGTGAGATAATAGCCATTATTTTCAGGTAGTTTGCGGCACTAACGTAATTCCGGGCGTACATTTTGCACAGTGATTATGGCAGAGAGACGATGCCAGTTCTAGTCTGATTTTTTAAATCTGTAAGTTACCTTTGTGAATCCAAGGCCGCACGCTCTGCAACCTTTAAATATATATTGCCCTCGTCACGTGAATCCCTGTATCCAAAAATATTAAAACAAAGAAAAATTTTCCTATGGATTTGAAACACAATGTTCATAGAATATATGTATTTGGAATTTATACATAATATATAAATATACAGTATATATAATGTGTTTGTGTGTGTGTGTGTGTGTGTGTATACAGTATCCCTCTCTATCTCTCTCTCTCTCGCTCTGTCTTTCCCCCCTCTCTCTCTCTCTCTCTCTCTCTCTCTCTCTCTCTCTCTATATATATATATATATATATATATATATATATATATATATATATATATATATATATATATATATATATATGTAAAATTAATTACAATAAATAATTCGTAGTTATTATTTACTATTATAATTAACCTAACAGAGATCTATTAGGTCTTTAACATAATTTGTTTTTACATTTTTCACTAAAGCCCACTTTTGTTTCAAGGCACTGAAGTTAAATAGTCTACACAGCGCCGTGTTTTATCTGTTTGAGTATGTAATATATATTTACATGTTCGGTGTAGATGTGTAGGTTAAACTTCTGTTTTAAAAAGTTTTAAATTCAATTTCATCAGGTTAAAGTTTTTATTTGTAGACAGTTCAAAGTTCTTTTTTGTCATCCTCTATTTTTTATCTTTAAATTTAGTTTTAAGTTTTCTTTTCAAGTACCTTCTAGTCATTTTGTTAGCTGTAAGTCGATCATTTTGTTAGCTAAAAATAAAAATCGATCTTTATCCAGCTATACGGAAAAAGATATACTCGTAGAGTCATGTTGCTGTTAACAAAAACACAAAATTCAAGACGTAAAGATTCTATTATTAAAAACAGCTGTTTTATTTAAATTGTGTTTACCTAAACATAGATTGGCAGAACTGACGAGCAAACGGTGTTGTTGCATTATAGCTCGAACAGTTTGATGACTAATTTTATGTTAATAACCTTTAACAGTGGCGTGCATCTTCACGCATGCTGAGTACGCTATCGTGTATATTTACCGTTTTTTTGGTGTGTAAGTGCTACAGCTGCAGTACAGGAATACCGTATATTTCCTACCATTATTGGTACTCGCCGTAAGTTATGGGAGTAGTTTCAGTAAAAACAGACCTTTAAAAACCAAATAAAGGTTTTATATTGAACTATAAAATATAGAATATCGAAAGAATGTGATAATTCAATACATTACTTTAAACACAAAAACGTCGCTTGTGATTTCTAGATGCGAGTAGATTACTCTCGTTCAGTTAACAATATACTTGATTTTATTATTTGAAATTCGTTTAGACTTTATTTAAAACGGGCAATTATGTGTTTTGCCTTTCCTAAAAACAAAAGTTGATTCAAATACTGCACTTACGAAGTTGAATAATTATGCAAAACAATGGTTTTCATTTAACTGGTTTATTTACAGATCTATTCTCAAAAACTCAAGTGTCTTTTTGGTTTGAATAAAAAGCTATAAATGTTATCCAAGCAAACGGTATAAGAGAAATAGAAGATAACGGAGCTACTGCAATCAAAAAATTAATAACGACCTAAATTTTGGAATTTCTTATCATATAGTGGTAGTGATTTTAAAAAAAATATATTTAATAATGTATTGCGGATGTATAATTAATATTTCTTTAATAATTACCTCCGATACCTTAATCCGTTTTTAAGGTATGGACTACTAATTTCTAATTAAAACAAAAACGACTGTTGAGTGGTAAAAGTAGAATTTTTTAATTTTGTTTGAAGTTTATGTTTTAAGGACAGTATTAAAATGTGTCGTCACAAATTACAAATAATGCAATCAAATTATGTTTCTTTCTGTGATACTTTATGGCAAGAAAATACTCCCAACGTTTTGGTTAATTTATAACATCTCAGTTCAAAAAAAAAAAACAATTTTCGTATTAGTAAACGGGAAAGACTATTTTCGCCGATAGAAGGTGAATAGGTAAATCCTGTAGATAGAGCACAGGAGGAGGTCATGTGTGCGACTTATATCTTCCTGGGTACGGGGAATAGGGAAAACTAATACCATCCCTTGGACAGGGTTGGTTACCTAAAGTACATGTGCCATCAGCCGGGATGAAGACAGGTGTATAGCACCTCGTATACAGGTTTGGGGACTTACTCTAAAAAAATATCTTTTTGACCACTAGATCGAACTGATGGATGAATGCTTCATGCACGGCGTCTATGTACAGTAGTTATATCTGTAGACTCAGGGCTGCTATATAGAAGCACTTGAAGTCACTAAACAACTGCAGTGATATTCCGTGGTAGAATTTATCCTTTGAATGATAAAGCAATGGTTATATTTAATATGTAATTAAGGCATTCGAAAGAAACTTTACTAGCTTATAGCTTCAATTAAGGTTGTGAACTGGACCATAATTGTGATTATGATTAATATGTGCGCGCTTGTGTGTGTGTGTGTGTGTGTGTGTGTGTGTGTGTGTGTGTGTGTGTGTGTGTGTGTGTGTGTGTGTGTGTGTGTGTGTGTGTGAGTGTGTGTGTGTGGGGGGGGGGTGTGTGTGTGAGTGTGTGTGTGGCACCATGGTACATTCAAGACCTTGTTCTGAATATAGGCTACAAAGTTTACTGTAAAGAGGGATAAAGTTTTTGAAACGCATATCAACCAAAACGAAAGCCATGGAGCGACATAATTTGTGTACTTTTTTTAAATTTGTATTTCAAGGCTACATTGAACATCGATGTATAATAAAACACACCCATATTTATTTGCATACTCTATTATATGAAAAAAATATATATACCTATTTATTCCATTTACAAGAAATAAAAGTTTGTTTTTTCAGCTTCCGACATGACTCCACCTGTGGAAGTGAGGACCTATGGTCAAACTTTGAGGAATATTGGATAATAGAAGGGTAGTTCTGGCCACATTATAAACGTTGTATGACGTAAGCCGGCTCTGCTACGCCTTTTTATACCATGTAAACTGAAAAATCTGAACTCATTTTTAGTACGTTACTTTAATATTATTAGGTTTTAATACTTGAAATTAGAGCAGCTTCTACATTACAAGCTATCATTTGTTTTTACATTAATGTTATTTTTAACAAAGAATTTAATAACCAGTTGCATAGATGGCTTGATCAGCTTAAACAGGAATTTTGAGCGATTTTTAAAATCTGTCTGAAAAATGAGTCGGTATTTTTAAAACCAGTTTTTACTAAGCTCATTATAATCCGTACGTCGTCTTCGTTAGTTTAAAAGAAACAAAGTAGCCGAAAGTATAGTTGGGTTTACCGGAAACAGGAAATTCGTCATACATAATGATTTACGCAAGTAACAGTAAATGTTATCGAAAAGTCAACGGTACGGTAATTTATTTAACGAAAAGGCAATCGATTAGCATAACAGACATTTCTCATTACCGATTAACGGCATAATGGTGAAATCACCATGAGGATGTGAGTCATGCTTGGAAGATCTGACCTTACCGAAACATGCAACAGCCTTCTGCTAGGAGCTTCGTTCTCACCGTTCATTCAAGTCTTCATCCACTATAGTTACCTTAACTACTGTAATTTGTTTCACAAGTGCAATTTTGAAATGTAAACTTCTATAGGCATACCAGGAACCTATGAAAAAATCAACAGGTATGAATTCTCATATGTTATATTCTCAAGTGTGTCCGATTTCGAATTAAAGGCTAAATTTTAAATAATTTTCAAATGCAGTTTCCTAATAATTCAGAAATATCGCATATTCAATTCAATCAAGTAAAACCTAGATTTCATGCAGCAGCTGTTTTTAAGGGCTAATGGTACTTTTTGTTTACATTAAGCAAAAACATATTGAACTTGTTCTAATGAACAAACTATTCTCATAATTCATTTCCGTAGAATTAGTTTTCTTTCAAACAACTAGTAATGTAAAAGTTTGGTAAAACGAGACTGACAATATAAAGCTATGTCTTTAAGTGTAATAAATAAAAGAATATTATCCAATACATTATTGACAAATATGTCATCTCATTTGTTAATGACTTAAATTGTATTTCTAAATTATCTATATTTAGTAGGACATATTTTATAAAATGTGTATCAATAAACACAATATGTATAAATATACAACGTTTTGGACTATATCAAAACCTTGTGTTTGCTGCTTAGAACTGCTAATCTACCCATTCATTTAAGTCTCTACAAATGTTGTATAAACATACGCTTACCCTAAACGTTCGATCAACAAGATTGCTAATTGCTAGAATACGATATCCTTACGTCATGATAAGTGACTATAGATTTTGACGCAACATATTGTTTTTACAGCCAATTTTCACTTTGTTAACTGCTAGTTGTTACTGAAATAGGTATAATAAATATTACGTTTTCATATACCTGAGATGCACATTTACAAGTTATATTTTTCTCGGACTAATAGAATAAATCCATTACATTATACGTAATAAGTAAAAGAAAACTCGGAGGAGTGCCGACAGAAGTAAAAACTTTTTGTAGTCACGTATACAGAAATTTTGAATTGCGAAAAACATTTAATTTTGCGTGATAAGATATTAAGTTAACATTTTTATCAGGCGTTCCTATGAATGTTTTTATTTCAAAAACTGGATTAAAAATACATAACCTATTATTATTGTTATATTGAATTATTGGTTATACAAAGTTATCAAAATTTATGTAAAATAATATACTTATTAACTGATCAAAAGTACTTAATAATAACCTTTTTCTTTAACATTGTTCAATAAATAATGTAACAGCCTACGTCCAAACAGTTGTTTGACAACATAGCGTTTAACATAAAATCAGCTGAAATCATATTTATCATTTAATTCACTTTGAGGTGACTTACAGCGTAACCTAATGGAATTGATACTGCCCCTAATAATCTGACGCAAATTATACTGACGTAAAATTGTACATTTATGTCCATTTAATAGACTACGTTTTTGTAGATATTTAAATACTTCCAAAATATTATTTTATAATACGTTAATGTAGAGTTCAATCATCAAAATTACTGATGTAATAATGAATTGAATTGTATTCACAAATTATGTATATTTGGTAGGGCATATTTCATAAAATTTAATACCAAAGTAGGTATAAATAGAAAATGTGGGGACTATATCAAAACCTGGTGTTAGCTACTTAGAAGTGCTTATCTACCCATTCATTCAAGTCTCTACAGATGTTATATAAACGTACGCCTACCTTAAACGTTCGATCAACAAGATTGCTAATTGCTAGAGTACGAGCTCCTTACGTCATGAGAAGTGACAATAGACTTTGCACGCAACACATAGTTTCTTACAGCAGATTTTCACCTTAGTAACTGCTACTTGCTACTTAAATTGATATAATAATTATTACGGTTTCATATACCTGAGATTCCCAAATTCTACAAATTTTATTTTTAGTTACATTCTATAATGTTTGTTTCCTAGAACTGTATTAAAAATATTATTAAACAATACTGCCACAGTTAGGTGTAATTTGAATCAATGATAATAAAAATGTTGAGTTAAATGTTTACGATAAGGATCCTTTTATATTTAGATTACTGTTATCCATTCCAACTTTTGTATTTGTATACTGTTTTTTATTTGTATACTCCTACAATATAATAATTTCTAAAAAAGAGACCTTTTTTTAGTTTCTGAAATAAGTTTATTTTGTTTTAGCTGAGAGCATACACATTTTTAATCGTCCATTTTCCATCCTTTAATTCTAGCGCTTCTCTTGCCTCAACCATTTCTTCTCACCATAATATGTTCAATTTGTCTCCTCTCTTTTGAGATTCACTTTATATTTAGTTACAGATAATTGTTCGTTAATTACTTCGAACCTCTTCGTTTCTCAATATTTCCTTTCCTGCTCTCTCTCTCTCTCTCTCTCTCTCTCTCTCTCTCTCTCTCTCTCTCTCTCTCTCTCTCTCTCTCTCTCTCTCTCTCTCTCTAAGGCTTATTATTATTTTTTGACTCCAGCGAGATCTAATTTCGAAAGACGACCATTTTATTTCAGTTCAGACTAGTAATCAATCCCACGTTAGTTATACTTCATTCATGAACGCATATTTATCATTTTTACGTGCGTATCTATATCCAAAGTGTAGTAGCTAATCAGACGGCACCATGAACGATTTAATCTGTAAGTAAAAACGTAATTAATTACCCCTAGCATTTAAACAGTTAAGTTAATAATTTCCTAGTTTATTTTCAATAATTTTCACATAGTAATTTTTATTCAACCAATTGGTAGCCCTATACTACAACCAAATGTTTTGGAAATGGACGTGTTCCGAAATGCTTATGACTCATAATATTATACAATATAATTAAAATTAGATTGGTATATTTACCAACCAATCTATCTATCTATATGCTCGGAATATGACGACGCAAACCAAGAGCTTTTTCTTTATTCGAAAACCAACTTTCAAAAAATTTCTAATTTGCAGACGTTTGTATGTTTTGTGCAGTGGTTTGTTAATATCATGCAGCTGGAAACTTCATTGCTGTCCCGACGTTTGAATCTCCAAAAGTTTAAAAACCAAATTTAATTGATTTTCCTAAAGTAACAATAAGAGAGTAACTAAATTAATAGAGGATTATTGTTTTTTTTAAAAAATGGACGTTAACTGTGACTGAGAAATAAAAATAAGGACGGCAAAAAAAGATTGAATATAAAAATGAAAGATCTTCTTTTAAAATTGAAAGAAGGGTATTTTTTAGATCCCAGTGACTGGTTACAATTTTAACTTCACTGAGTACATGCCTAACGTTTCTAGTTTCGACAAGAATAAAGATATTTTTTGAACAAAGCGTGAAAAACAAGCGTGGTGGCGAAGAAAGAATAGCTATATATGTGTAAGTGATTTACAGTACTGTTATGTAAGTGTTCATTGGTTATCTTACACTGTATGTTCTTAAATATATTAATTTTATTTTTGCCCAATAAATTTGTTTCCAATTGGTCCATAATGTCTCTTAAGGAACCATTTTCTTTGTATTGGGTAACCTATTCTAGTGAAACCTGGAGAACTATTTGTAAGTTAAGCTGAATAAGTTAAAAGTGGGTTGACTGATATCACAAACAGGAAATTAAGTTATAATTGAAGCGTAGGCCCTAAGAGAAGAAATAAAATTCCGAAACCGTTCGAAAACAAAAGTAAACGCTATAAGAAAACAAAATGCCTCTTCACAGGGGAAATAGATCTTAAATTATAATAACACAAGTGGGAGAAAAGCGTTACGTATACAGCTCGGTTTACGTCACTGCTCCTCTTAGGGTATTCTCTAAAATTATGTTAATCTGTTCCCGTTCATCGTACACTGATTAGACCTTCCAATTACAACACGCAATGTTCATTGTATGATAATATACGGTGTGTTTTATAGGGCAGCAGGTTCACAGAGCAATGCTTCCTGCATTACAACGAGGCAAAAACGCAAACAACTCAAGTCAGATCGGCAACGGTGAATATTTAAATAAATATTGCTAGATGACTTTCCAAGAATATTGTTCCATTAGTTATCGTGTATAGACTTCCACTTACTGCTCAGTGAGTAGTCTCTGCACAGATAATTCTACTTGACCATTCCTATTTGGAAATGTAAACCAGGCAAAGGCGCCTTTTTTGAAAGTTGGAGTTTGGCAGGCAGCTAATTTATAGCTGCAAGGACAAATTTTAAAATTTAAATACCATTATATGCAAATCTAATCCTCAAAATGAGTAAATTAAATTATTTTCCCAATTTAATACATTCCCAAGTTAGATATTTATGAGCATTATATTTCAGTACGTATAGAGATTGGTATTTATTTAGGAAATCGTGTTAAATGGAACCAGGCAATAGAAAGATCTAAAGGCTGATTTTAAATTTTCGTTTTTACAAACTTAAATTCTACAATACAATATTTAGTCCATGAGACCCTTTAAAAATTCTTTAAGAACTGTAGTGCAGACCACGTTACCGTGCACTTGTCTTTGACAGATAGCATGAGATTTCTTGTGTACTAGGACTTCTAAAAACATGTTACATATTCCGAATGTTCTATACATCTACAGCTTCTGCATCAAATATGCCTACACATATCAACATTGTTTGTTATTTCATACCGAAGCTAATTTATAATCGAATTTATCTAATATCGACCGTCTCATGCAAATCAATGTTTTGACAGTTCTTATCATGTTTGTAGGAAAGTATTTATACTGACGGGCGAGCACACAAACAACTCATATAGGGGACATTGGTATTCTCATTCCATAATTTCATAGCCCCAGTGAATCCGGGTTCGCCATCTTGGTGAGGGATGTTTCTGTGCTCGCTGATACTGACCCTTTACTTCCCGTCTCGCCTACTACGATCTCTTAAGGTACGTGGCCACAATGTACATCCTCTGTTATAGCGATTCTCTCTCGGATATATGCCTTAGATAGGGCATTTAAGTCCTCTTTGGATTTGTATTATTTAAATGTGTGGCAAATCGCCAAATCGTTACTCATTAAAGTCTTTTACGGACACCGTGCACGCATATTTATTACAGATATTTACTGTCAACTCGTTTTTTTACGGAAACTATCTTGAAGTGATAACTTAAATTTCCTTATGGGATTTTGTAATTAGTATAAAAATTGTCACAAAAGTGATCAATTTAAAATATTTTTAGGTATTGACAGATTTAAAAAAAAAACATTTGATCTTTCTTGTTAGATATTAACCCCCCCCCCCCCAACCCGTTTGATGCACCCCAGAAATGAGGAGATTTTGAATATAGGATCACCGCACACGCACATTCTCGTTTTAAGTCATTATATCCGAACTGCATATTATGTAGAATGCATATAATTTAACGAATTAAATTTATTGAACTTGGAACGATTTTTTTCAAAATATGGGTAATTTTAAAAATTTGTAACAGTTAACTGATAAAGTAAATACCTTTCATTTGTGAAGGTCAAAGAAACATTATATTGTATCTTAATATAGCAACATAGTTATATATTATACTGAGTAGTTGATGACTTTTAAAATTAATTTTTAATATTACTTCAACGCAATATTCTCTCAAAAAAACCTTATCTTCATCAATATATGTGTTCCACAAACACATCAGATTTTATTCTTTAGGCTATTGTCGATATTTGAAGTATATTTGTTTGTGAATAAAAATATGGTTACATTATATTTTGCAATGTGTGATTTAATACCGTTCTATGACCATTAAAATACGCAATAAATAGCTAATGAAAAGTATTCGTTAAAGATTTTTTCAATATTATATAACCTTATTATTTTGTAAGATGGTATAGTGTAAATTTTTATCAGTAAAATAATATATATTGAGGTAAAATGTTAAATCTTAAAACTACAACCATTCAAAGTAGAAATATTTTATTTTAAAACAACTGGTAAAAGGATTGGTAAACCAGTTTGTTTAAACTGGTTTAAACAAACTTTGGTAAACGTAGTGTGATAGATTACTATATCCCACTAGTAATAAAAGTCTCAGGAAATTAAACGACCCGTATTTCATTAAGATCTCATTACTCAGTTTTCATCGACGGATCATTTTTATCTGTTTAAGAAAACGGGATTTCTTAAAACAGAAAAACAAATAAGTTTAACATCTATAAAATCAAAATCACGAATGCGTTTAAAGATAAAAACTAAAGAATAAAACTTGAAATGTAACTAACATTAAATAATCAAGTAAGCCTATTCCTAAAATTAAAAACTAAATCAAAACAAACTGTAATAAAGAATTAATAGATAAGTAGGGTCGTTGTTGTAACAAGAAAATAACATAAACCCAACAATAAAAAATAGCATATATTAAAATTTGTTACGTGTAAAGAAGTGATGCAAAAAAGTGACATATTCAATCGCCTTGTCAAAATTCCTGAGCGCTACCTTCAAAATTCCTCGGAGACCATAACTGCTGCGGAACCAAACAAGGCACGTATTGATGCCTTCACGCTGGCATAGAGGACGTTCGTCGTGTCTCATCAAACAACGTTAAGAAATGGGCGCTGTGAAGGCGAGTAACCACACCGTCTGTACGCCTCGGACGGATGAAATACCTCATGGATAGGTGGTATCCTATCTTCCGGGTATTCCACAGTAACTAGGCAACCATTAAAACGCCACCCCTGCATTTTGCAATTGAACTCTATGTATAGATCACAAAATGAGTATAACTAAAGGTTTTCCAGAGTTTTGTCCTAAATAGCATAAATAACGCTTCCGGATTTGGATCACGCACGATAATGCAAAGATTAGTTTTAATTGTCGTTAAAGCTATGACAATTCCATAAAATTTTATGTAAAAACACTACAAACTGAGGGCAGTCCGTAGGATAGTCCTTCAAAAATTACATTTTACGCTTTCACGATTTCAAAATATAAATTATACAACATTGTATGTCTTATAAGTGGCAATAAATACACACAGCTTTGCAAGAGCAAAAACTAGTACCCATTTTCACGTGATTAAAAAATAAACTACGAAATGATTCAGACCCATCCTAAAAGCACAGATTGCTAACTAAATACATCACACAACTTAAAAGTTATTAAAAAAAGAATAAAATAAATACCATTTGTTACTTTGTCTTTAGAAAACATAACTTAGTTTCGAAATGAGCGCTATATCAGGCCCATATTTTTTAACACAAAATATTCTATTAAAAAGAAGTTAAAATACATCAAACCTATAAAACAGCAAAAATATGAATATAAAAATAATAACACAATAATGGAACACAACTGAAAAAAATGTACAAGTAAAAAATCAAACTTTTAGGAATATCCGAAGCAATCAATAACTGTTGGTTACGCTATCATCGCATAAGCATTCAAATTCTATTGAAAATAGATAAATAAACCGATCGCCGAAAAGAGAGAACATAACATACAAACTCAAACCTTTGAGATCTAAGAACACGAAAGGTTATATATAAATTTAGATATAAATTTAGCGTGTACGTTTAAAATTAGATATAAAAATTCTCTGTGTTCAAACCACTTCAAAAACGTTAATTTGTAAAAATCGGTTAACCCGTACATCTATAGTGTGTTAGGGCGAGCTAGCAGCGAGACTAGCTGATATCATCGTGAAGTTTGTAAACAAAGGGAAATAAACACATGATAGTTAAATTATACTATTTTGAATTTTCAGATTTTTGCACGAGGAAATACTTCTAGGAAATAATGGCGCGCTCGGAGGCAAATGTAAGACATAACGATAGTTTATAAACAGAAGGACTGTTAACATAATTACGTGCTAACAGGTGCTCCTAAGTTTGGTGTCTACTAGACATCGATTTAACTACCCGAAAGTGTATTTATACTAAGGGGCTAACACTTCTTGTCGAATAACACCCCAATAGGTCAGACAACAGCGGACACAGACCAAGTTAATCGAGCGGAAACGTGATGACGTCACGTGGATACTGGAAATGTCAATGCCACTTTCAGATCATCTTTCAAAGGACTGCATTCATAGGTTTAATTTACATTGATTTACTAGTTACTTTTACGCTAATTTTAATTTACCTCCCTTTTAATGTATAAGTAATGATAATTCAAAGGGGGAAAACTATTTGCGTGCCCCATCGGGGAAAAATACAATATTTGTGTGTGTGTGCGTGCGTGCGCGCGCGCGCGTGCATGCGAGCGTGCGTGCGTGCGTGCGTGTGTGTGTGTGTGTGTGTGTGTGTGTGTGTGTGTGTGTGTGTGTGTGTGTGTGTGTGTGTGTGTGTGTGTGTGTGTGTGTGTGTGTGTGTGTGTGTGTGTGTGTGTGTGTGTGTGTGTGTGGGTTTCTACTGAAGTGATAGACACAGATCGTAGAAGCCTACTCATCATCGAGACGTCACGATAACCATACAAATCGTCAGGAGTGTAAGTTAAATAACGTAGTTTGTACAATGGAGCCATATACATTCATTAGGAACTTAAATTAACACCGTAATTGTTTTATAGTACAATATCCCTTGGGAATTTATTGCATACAGGCCCGGATTTAAAGTGACTGCCGCCCCTAGGCCAGGATTTGTGGCACCTCCTTGTAAGGAAAACAGTCAGAGTTTTAATAATAGTTTTATAATAAGCTTACTTATATAACAAGTTTAATAATGAGTTTACTCAAATAACAGTGTGATACAGATTGAAAATTTAAAGCCAATTTATACTCTCCTTGTTTTTTTTCCGAGTGAATATGTCTATTATATCATCGTACGGATTCACCTTCCCTCGATACTGAGCAGAGTTAATGACGTCTATCTGTCGTGGCTGATTTTCGATATCAAAAAGGTGTTCACTCATGATCTTTCTGTTGTAGAGTTGAGGGGGAAGTACTAGGAACCATTCTTAAGACAATGTCAACATTTGGGAGATATCGTCTGCGAAAAAGTGACACAAAATTACAATAAGTACAACTATGGTCAGTATTTTCTTTCTCAGAATTTTATACTTAAAAGAGCTTCAAATAAAGTAGTCTATTTACAATAAGAGGCTCAAGATTTTTGAAATATCAACTCAATAACTATCTTTTACATTTGTTAATTTTTGGGGTTCCTAAAAATTGCTTTCAATAATCTTAAAAAATCCAAGCCTATCATGTAGCTGAGTGTATTTATCTTCACGTCTCAGATCGTGACGTTCTACACAGCTATCTATGGCTCTACGTTTACTGACATCTAAGAAACTTCAGTGAACAATAACTACACAGAGTAATAAACCCTATAGAAATATTTACTGAATGTTTACTTTATTTTTTTATTTATTATTGTTATTATATATATATATATATATATATATATATATATATATATATATAATACAATAAATTAATTGTTGTTTAGTTACAAGAACAAATAATTTCCAACGTGCACCTTGCGTCCCCAAGGAAGGGTCTTAATGAGCCTAGTGCTTAATCCAGGTCTGATTATATATTTTAAAGTCTTCCGGAAAATACATAAAACTCGTAAGTACAGGACGTAACATTAACCATAGTTATTATTATAATTTTACACTTTCAATTCTCAGACATGTTTATTGTATTTATACATTTTAAAATTTTAATTAATAATCCCTATTAAATGAACGTAATCTATTATATTGTATAACTAAATTTACCGTTAACTTGTAATAACATAATTTTCTTTAGGCATATATTTAAATTTACAGATAATGTGCAGAAGAGAAAGCTAGATAACATTCGTGTGATACAAACAGCAGTATTGTGAGATCATACATTATTAGATAATGAAGTCCAATGTACGATATTTCTAAATAAGCTAATATAGGAAATTGCATTTGAAAATGTTAAAAACCTAACCTACAAGCAATGTTTAAATGAAGAAGAATACATCTGACAGCATTAAACACCATGTTTCGCTTTTAGAAATGCTCGAGACAAGATTCGTCGATATCCGGATTCTTGTACACTTTCTTTTAACTTCCGAAGTGATGACGTAACGTTCTGACGATTCACTCGTGTGTAAGGTGTTCCTCGATGCTATGCTAAGGAAGGTTAAATGTCAAAATTATTTATGAAATAGAAAGCACATATATCCGAACAATATTTTATGTGATATTTACGAACATATTAAAAGAAAATATCTAGAAGATATTGCAGATATTTGGTCTCTTATGTCGGAAGCAACTACAAAGCATACCTTCTAAAAAAATATTTCTCGTTCAACTCCAATATCGAGTTTCTATTGAATTTAAATAAATTAAAGAGTACATTAAAAATTAGTTCTAACACTAAATAATCTTTAAACATTTTCTACAACGATGCTATCGATGCGATTCTATCAGTTGTGATAAAATAAAACTCAATGATAAGTATCAAATTATGCTTATTCAAAGATGAATTATTTTTAAATTTAATTTTAAACATTTTGTATGTTATTGATTTGAAATTTATTTCGTTCTTATGAAAACTAAAATTTCGGAGGAGCGATGTATTAACAAGTGTCTGAAGATATTCCTAAATACTATTATAATAGTTGTCAATATTTTGTTTACTTTTTACACTATTCAGACAATTCAACTGTGGAGGCTGTGAAGGGGTTGTTAATATAGATAAGAATTAGGTAAGAACAATCTGATCATTCGATTCAGAAATGGGTTAAAGATCACGAGAGCATGGTCTTACACTTGAAGAAACGTTTTTCTGTATCGGGGTTATAGGAGGGTATCAGCCTGTTGGGGAAGGTATAGAGAATGTATAGGTTTACTAAGTAATACTCTCACACTATGAGTAAGGTCGGTTTCTTGGAGTAGAATTGCTCTTTATTGCGATAAAAATGTATATACACCCCTACCCTCCCTATGAATATAAGAGGAGATATTGTCTGTGTATTCACCCTACGGATGAATTTCTGTTTGTGTATTGTTGCCCGCAAACCCTTGAAGGTAGTTCTGGTTCCCTCTGAAGAACCAAGCTGTTTTAACACGGTATCTATAAATGGATATACATGATCAAGTCGCTTCTGCTGTTATTTTCCCTTCTCATGAGGGCGATGGTCCTGGCAATTACATATTTAATGATTTTTCGTTTTTTCGACTCTCATTACCAGTAAGATGAAGTAGAAGGTAGGACGTAATGCGTTCCCGGTACGCAAGCGTTGGATGGCACAACGGGCGTCGGAAGGGAGGCGATGTAGGTCAAGGAAGGCCACGTTGTGCGACTGTAAAGAGGAGGATTGAGACTCGTAGTGGGCGAATCTGGTCTGCATTTGGAACGATAATATTAGCGAGAAAATGTTAATATATTTGGATAGCGATGCGAAGGAAACTATCCTACCACTTCTTGAAGAGTTCCATAGATTTGCTTAGTTAATGTCAGTTTAAGAGAAATTTTAATTTTATGCATTAATAAAATAGTCTTGAAAGTATTGACAATAACCTAAAGAATAAAAATTAGTGTGTCTGTGTGTGTGTGTGTGTGTGTGTGTGTTTGTGTGTGTGTGTGTGTGTGTGTGTGTGTGTGTGTGTGTGTGTGTTTGTGTGTGTGTGTGTGTGTTTGTGTGTGTGTGTGTGTGTGTGTGTGTGTGTGTGTGTCTGTTTGTGTGTGTGTGTGTGTTTGTGTGTGTGTGTCTGTGTGTGTGTGTATGTGTGCGTGTGTTTGTATGTGTGTGTGAGTATGTGTGTGTGTGTGTGTGTGTGTGTGTGTGTGTGTGTGTGTGTGTGTGTGTGTGTGTGTGTGTGTGTGTGTGTGTGTGAGAGTGTGTGTGTATGTGTGTGTGTGTGTGTTTGTGAGTGGACACTTGTCGGGAGTTTCGTCTGCAAAGCGAGCGCATTGTGGGGTCGCCAATTTTTGTGGGGAATCCCCAGAACGCCACCTATGGTTTTAATAGCTGAAATTAGTTTATCTACGTGTCTTATCATCAGAAAACATGTTTAATTTAATTTTTGAAGACGACCCCACAACGTCATTATTTTGCATACGACTGTTTTTCGCACACCTCTGAACGCTTCCTCGTTTTAACACCACAGAGCGCTAGCGCCGGCAAACGGTGTGTACAGTGTGTACTTTTACTTGTGGGTCCGCTTTTGTGAGGAACTGGAGGTTACACACACTTCTTGTTCGTGGTACGTTTGGGGGCTTTTTCGTATGACACACTACTTGTGGAGAGTGTCTTGTGACGACTTCAGACACATAGCCGGCGCCAATATATGTACACTAATTAGTTGTTTTGAAACTCCAAATCGTGTAGTGCCAAGAGTCTATTTAATTTATACTTTATAAAATCACAAAAACCAGACTAATTATTTTAATATATCTCTAAATTTTTCTGAATTTATTTAATTATTTATGCTTAATACCTTCTATTTAGTTACATTTTTAAGGTTAAAGATGATTGTCTTAGCTACTTACAAACATTTTTACCACGTAGTTTATCATTATTAAAATATGTTTGAATTTTTCGTAATTAGAGTTTACAATTTTAAGGTTTATTTGTAATCATTGCATGCAGGTTATGCTTATATCTCTCAGATAAAATTTTGTTTTTACATTACTTTGCATATATATTTTTGCATTAAGACTAACTGAAATGTTATGAGAGGTGATATAACTTGGTTCTTCTCTTCCCATTATTGGAAATATTAAACATCTGTTTAGAATTAAAACTTCATAAACTTGAAAAAATATTTCATTCTATGAAACATGATTCATCTATTTACGAATAATGTTTGTGGTTTTATTCAATTTTAATCCCAAATGTGTTTTTTTTTAATTTAAAACGTGAATAACAATATTCATGTACCTTTATCTATTAGGTCTGAATGTTAACGGCCACAAATTCCGAAACGTGACACACATTTTGGGCACTAAACAAAATTAAAGGACAAATAAATGTAGCCGGGCTTCGTGTATCTATTGAAGGAGTGGTCATTATTCTGATCTAAAAACGTTATAAATAAACGTTAACAGCGCTGGCCCAAACACAAAAATAAATTGATGAATTTGTTTGTTTTTTTTTTAATTAAGAGTGAGATATTACAAGTTGTAAATTAGAGTTTGTACTAGCAAAACTCACTGATGATGACTTTGCATTGAGGAAATAAATGACTAATTTGTGAGTCTAGTGTATGTATTTTATCTGTTTTTATTTGCTAATGTTTAAAGTAAACTAGACTTTAGGCTTGCAAGATAATTATTCATTGTACACGGGCTACACAATTTCGTTCCTTTTGATATTTAAAAAAGAGTTTTGGCTTTTTAACAAGTCGTAATTGATAGGAAGAATAGAATTTCAATAGAAATAATAATCCGTAAATATATATTCTACAGGTAACTGTAAGAATAAATTTACGGTTTGTAAAAATGATAACTGGAAATTTTAGATATAATTATAAGTAATAAAGATTTTCTAATTCCCAGTTAAAAATAGCATTAGAGAGTAACCGGAATTAAATAGCTGTAGTCATATCATAAATTAAGAAAAAAATGTAAATAATTCCAAAATATAATTGTTTAATTTTAGTTAAAAGTAAACATTTGTGAATGCTAGAAACTTTTATCACATTTTCTGGATGGTAAATATCTTATAACGATTTCAACATAATCGTAAACTTAAAAATTGTACAAAATGTATGCTACTTTTCGACTGCTAAGTATAAATCTAACAGTATCTGGAAATCTGCCGGGCAAATACCTTCAAAATTTACGTTTGAATCTCATTTTTCCCTATATATTGCTTGTAACCCTGACCGATGAAAGAATGTCCCAGTGTCGACAGTTTATGTTATCATATCAGATAGACATGTGTAAATAAACGTTAGCCGTAGTAGTTCCAAGATAAAGGGCGGACGAGACACAGCAGTTTCTGCATATCATGTCTTATCGCTTACATATAAATGTACATCTGCAAAACTATCTATTAACGGTGATCACCGGTAACAGAAGTGTTTTTGTAAGTGATAGCGGCTAGAAATTGTTGTTAATCACCGATCCAATCGCGAGTACAAGTTCTCAGTGTTTAGTTTTGGATCCAACCGTTTTTTACAATCGCTTA
This sequence comes from Prosapia bicincta, assembly GCA_036971475.1. Taxonomy (NCBI): domain Eukaryota; kingdom Metazoa; phylum Arthropoda; class Insecta; order Hemiptera; family Cercopidae; genus Prosapia; species Prosapia bicincta. The sequence continues at coordinate 142,103,001 of JBAIZL010000001.1, read as the reverse complement.
CATTTGTGACTTGAAAGCAAATAACTCAGGGCAGTAAGGTTTGCCCTTTAAAACCTCAAAAATCTTGAAAGTATTGAGCCTAAAATAATATCGTATTAGCAGCTTTGTCCGAAGTAAAATAATGTACTTTTCTTCTCACTATAAATAAAGAGAAGTAGTCATTTATTTATCCTGTGACATTTGACCATGACAATTCTCTCCCATTGTCAAAATAGTGATATAAAAATTCAAATATTATTTACTTCTATATTCGTGTTGAACCGCTACTTTATTTGTTTATTTATATATTTAGTGTATAAAGATATATAAAATTAAGTATTAATTTAATAAATTAAATGTTTTAGACTAAACGTGTATATAGGCCTACTGGATTTTAGTGACCATATGTGTGTACATGTGTATATATATTTTTACATAATGTTAAAATATTGTAAAAATATACGATAACTCAATATTGAATATTGTAACATACTAACCATCTATTTTACATTAGTAATAGATATGTAAACTTATCCCTACTTCCATTTTATGCTTTAATAAATCAAGACGTTTGTACGGTTTGAGATGACAAAGGAACACATTTCCCTAAACTGTCTTCCTCATTTATGGAAAAATATGTTCCACTATAGAAATTATTTATATATCAGTATATGTTAATGTGTACAAAATATTACAATGCTCAGCAACTCTACCCATTCTTATAAAATTTAGGTAATTTCTTCTGAGAAAGAAAGGTCAAAACGAGAAAAAATTATAGATTAGAAAATTAGATGCAATAAGATAATGATCACAACCGACGACCGTACAGAGGCACTGTTTAGTGAGTCAGGTTAATCTTATTCATACCGCAGCTTAATCTACTTAAGATAATTTAAAAATCATTTTTGAAGATTAGATTAGCAATTCCAAATTCTTTAAAATAAAAAACTATTGCTATTGGCATTTTCAATAAGTAGAATTTTAACTGTTTCCCCATATTCATTGTTTATATAAGTATAAAAGCGTTTCAGGTAGATAATCGAGGGAACAATAATACAAAAACTATCCCTAAGTTACGCACTCTAAATATGAAAAGGCTTTTACTTGGTCCACTTAAACATATATTATGATCGAGCCTAACCTAATCCCCTTTTCTTGTTCACGTAGAGTTATTCTACGCTTATTTTATATACATGTACAAACAATTCCAAACTATCTTCCCTAATAAAAATTTAATAATAGTATTTCTATAACTACAATAGCCAAAAATAACTAAAAATTTTTGGTTTGGTTTTCGAAATCTCGAAATTTCGCTCTAAATCTCATTACACACTAGTTTAGTAAAACATATCGACTAGTTACGATGACGATGCCGTTTTCATCAGTGATAGGCTACTACTAACAAATTTCATCAAGCCACGTCAATATAAATTGTGTATAAACTTCGTACCGTACAACTATAAAACAAACAAATTAATGTATTTAAAACTCAAACAATAAAGACATTATAACCTACAGAACACCAAACTCCTTACTCACGAGTTATCTATTTTACATTAGTATTTTTTGTATCATCAATATACAGGAAATACTATTCCGCACGTGTAGGCCTAACTCTGTGATAAATTTATCAAGGGAAAGAATCCATTAAGTTCCAAATACATCGTCGACATACAGGGTCCAAACCAGAAGAAGAAATTTCTTTGTCTCTTTAGTATTGCTCTTAAACCTGCTCAAAACGAAAAAGGCCAAGAAATCCGCCTGTGAGAAATTCGGAATTTACAGCGTGAGATGTGCAATGGAATATATATTGGCCAAACAAGTATGTATGAGTATTAAGGCAAGAAGCAGGGAGCAGCACTTTAAAAACTACTAACTTGAATACTCAACGATGACCAAGCATTGCCTGGACAATCAGTTTCTTTAAGTCTGACCATTCTAGAATAAACAGGTGATTAGGTACAACACTCATGATGCTTGGTAGACTTGTATAATAAACTAGTTTCGAGATGTCTCAGTCATCAATGAGTCTGGTTGCTACCGCTAATTTAAATGTTTTAAGTAATGTTTAAATTTTAATAATTATATAATAATCCCTTACTTGATTTTCTGTTTTTATTCATAATTTTGTAATAAACTTATTTTATAAACGAATACTTTATAGCGATAATTTGTTAAAATATATTTTAAAACTGTTTTAGAATTATTAATAGTAAATATATTGGTAATACGAGAAATATTAATGTAAAATAGATACCACTCCTTAGTAAGGAGTTTAGTGTTCTGTAGTTTAGGATGTCTTTATTTGTTTGAGTTTTAAATATTTCATCTTGTTTATTTTATATTTGCACGATACAAAGCCTATCGTTAATATATAATGATGTAGTTTGATGAAGGCCATTTACTGAGGAGGCGACATCGTCATCGAAACTAGTCTGTATATTTTAACAAACTAGTGTGTAGTGAACTGTTATAATGCATATCGATGTATCTTAGACGTGAATCTGTGAAATAAATTAGACAGGAGTTGAAAGGACAAATAGGCTAAGGTAAACGCAGTGTTTAAAATGCCTTTGCTACCATATCTTTCGAAAAAAATCAATCATCCAGTGCCTCCTGATGTATGTATAGTGTCGTGGAGCTGAACAGCATGGTTTTAAAGGGATTCGGTAATCGATATAGTATATTTATATATTTACCTATTATATTAAGCCCCATCTGCTTTTACGGATACAATTTTTGCCATTTTTCCATATCCTTTAAATTAGGTACATTCATTATATTTTCATTGTAGTCGTAAGAATTTATTTAATTCCTACAGCATATCTTTTCCACAACGATTACAAGTAAAAAACCTTAACTTTCATCGTGTTAATACAAGGATGTTACTTTCTACAAGGCCGGGCGAAGAACCTGGGAATTTCTCAAAACGGATTTAAGTCGATTTCAAACATCTTCTCTTACTATTGTATTAAATCTTTCTCCTGGTTTTCATTTATTATTAATTATTTTCCATTTTGTTGAAATAGCTACAAATAAAAATGAGGAAGTCACTGAAGAAGCAGTTAAATAAACTTGCCATAAAAAAGCTCCTTGTTATACTGGTATACAGATTACTGATAATAACTAGCGATGTCTATCTTATTGTTAGTGCAAAAAAAACAAAAGGTTTTGACTGTTTTCAATTTTTTTACCTGTGTATTTGCTTTATTAACTGATTTTTCATCAATTAACACAATCTTTTGTAGTTAGTATGAAGTAATTTTACATTGAACGTAAGGTACAATAATGTTTATGATACCATGTCAAGCGAATTGTTATAAATACAGTAAACTTAAGTCCAAGCCTCTTCTAGATGAAGGGCTCAACCTGATCCCCGCATTTTGTGCCTCAATTGGTCAATCTTGATATAAATGTGTCTAAAATATAATCTACGGGCGATGATCACCATATTAGAAGTATTCTTAATGCGTTTGACGCAGATCTAGCTACCTGCATTCATGCATTTTCATCTCTTTCTTTCGATTCGTAGGTTAAACGTGAACCACTAAGGGCATCAGTGGGTATTGAATAGCCCTCCAAAAGATTTGTAAAGGTTGTATTTATATTAAAATAACACCAACAGTTTTGTCCAATATATTGTGCTTTTCTCTCAAGTGAAGGAAAATAGTCAAATTTTCTTCCTATGACTTTTGACTATGACCGTTTTCTCCCAAAGTTGAAACATTATTTGTTTCTATCATCGATCGACTTCAGCCTCTGATTACCTATGTTTCTTTACTTAACATAGAAATTAACACGTAGTACACATACGTTGGTCATATTAAATGCCAAATTGTATGCAATGCTGCGATATTCTAACAACACGAGTATACTATTGGTTTCTATTGCATGTTCGCACATATTAACCACATAGAACATTAGTATTGCAAGTTAGGATTATGGAAACCTGTCCATACTCCCATCCTATTCTTAAAAAACAAGACGTATTATTGCACTATCAAAATGCAACCGAAGATTCACTTCTGCATTATTCGTTGTGGTAGTCTGTATTATTTATTCTTTAAATACATGACCGAAGTATCATATCAATCACATATTTGTAAATAATAACGGCCATACTTCTCTTCAGTATAATATCGCGAACCCAACAATTATGGATTATGCTTTAAGGTCGCAAGGTTAGGCCATAGTCAATACAAATTAAAATAAAGCAATGCTTTATAAAATAGATTTTAGTTTAGGCCATCAAAATATAGATAAATATGAAAAGACCGAACTAACTCTAACAATTCTCCAACAGTATCTTCGCGCTGCCGGGAACCGTGATATAAATTTGCATGAGCTGAACAATCTATTTAATATATTGAATGTAATTCCATACTAAGAGGTGTATTTATAGTTGGTTGTTTATTTTCCATATTGTTTCACTTCGTTTTAAACAAGAGTGTTTGTTCTAGAACTTCGCTTTAAGAAACATCAACTTATAAATACCCCATTTATAACATTAGTGGTTTAGTAAACAGTAATGGTTAAGGCTTGTTAAATTAATTTCAGTGTTTATTTCAAAACTTTTCTATAAGAAACATAAACTTATAAATACCTCATTATAACATGAACGTATAAAGGTTTAGGGTTAATAGAATAATTTCAAGAACATATACTTAAAAGCCCTAAACAGCATTGAGTAACTCTATCATTCTTTTCCAATTAAATACTCAGCACTAGACAGCAATAATGAATAGCCCATTGACCCGCAACGTTTAGAGCCACAAATGCCTACAGTACTTTTCACATATAAAATGATGAATTGTGGCAACTAAGTAGTAGTATAATACCACGTTACTGATCCCCTCCTTACATAACCTAGTCTACTGTGTAAATATTTCCCAGTAACGGAAAAGAGAAAAATACTGTTTATATCTATACGTCCTTCTCAGATAAAACTGAACCTTGTCATATTGTGAGTTGTATAATAACAAAGAAATCATGGAGGGTAAGTTAAATTGGGTAATAGTTTTTTTTCAAAGGTTTTTATAAAATAAAATTTACATATTATTTTATATTAATCGGCGAAGACATTTAAATAATAAAACAATACAAATAGATATTAGTGGATCTGTTTCTAAGTTAGCGAAATCCGCTTGGCTTACCATCGTTTTTACTTTTAGGATTAGGTCAAAATGTCAAAATTAGGCTCAACAAATTAATAATGATTACGGAACACATAACAGTAAGATTCTGTGTTTATTTTACCACGGGATTTAAGTAGTTTTCAGTGTACTAATAATACGGTATGTCCAGTGCATCCCCAGCTTATGAAAAAAGGTAATCAGTTTTATCACAACTATTTCCACAATTACCCTAAAATGACCACACACGTTTGTAATCAAGCTACTTGAGGTTCTAGGTTATAATGATGATTTAGTAGCTTTAATCGAAAGTGAAACTGTTCGAGAAAAGAGGCTCCAAGCTTTTAAATACCTGCAATCGGTAATTTCATACATTTATAAACATCGTGTTACAATTATATACACAACAATATTATATTTTAAACACAAATCATATTATGATTTAAATCTTATAGAATAACTTTAGTTGTTTGCGTTTTAATCATAAAACGGACGATTTTGAAAAAATCAGCCTGGTATTTCCTTTAGTTGTAGGCAACTGGTATTGTAACTAATTATTTATTTTATATTTATCAAAAGTAGTATGTAGCTATAAAGTTATTATTTTTTAAAAAAAGGGTAGGCCAGGCTATTCTGCCACACTTGCTTAGCTTGTTTTGGAGTAACCGTTGCTATTTTGCAGTGTTTTGTAGAAAAGAGTTTGTGTTTTATTTTACTTACAAATACAGTCGATCTATACATTTTGGGAGGTATGAATGAAATTTGGAATATTCTGTAGACCCTATAGTTTTGATAGTGTTAAAATTAATATTTGTATAGATAGATAAAATTGAATTTTATGTTTGTTTTCTCTCTCTCTCTCTCTCTCTCTCTCTCTCTCTCTCTATATATATATATATATATATATATATATATATCTATATATATATATATATATAATTGTTTAATATTCCTGATGATGTTGGTACTGTTAGCCAACGAAAGCTTTGAATTGTATATTCAATTATAATTCTTGTATTTGTATTTTGACTTAGTTCTTTATATATATATATATATATATATATATATATATATATATATATATATATATATATAAATGAATTTTTGTATGTATGTTAGGCTATACACGCCTAAACCGCTGAACAGAAATTTATGAAATTGTTTGATACATTCCCAGGTTGGTTCGATTGAGGTTTGGAATAGATCTACGATCGTATTAACAGGGCTCTGCCCCAGTGGCTTAGGATGGTTCAAAAACTGATGTAAGTGTGTATGTATCTTATGACCGCCTAAACTTCTGAACATTTTAATGACATTTGGAGAGATTGTTTAACATATTTTCTGGATGGTTTTATATATATGTATGTATATATGTATATATATATATATATATATATATATATATATATATATATATATATGTATATATATATATATATATATATATATATATATATATATATATATATATATATATATATATATATATATATATATATAGATAGATGTATGTATGTATATGTAAATTCGGAGGGATTGTTTAATATATTCTCAAGATGCTTTGTTAAGGTTAGTGTATATCCAACCAGAGGCTTAGGATTGTTCAAAAACCGATGTATATATGTATGTGTGTATGTATATATCTTATGGACGTCTTACTAACTAAACAAAGGTTATTATAATTTCGAGAGATCGTTTTATCTTTCATCAATTAAAAATCTTTTATAGTTATTATCAGAGTAATTTTACATTGAACGTAAGGGACTCTATTAACTGTATAAAACAACTGTAGGGAAATGTTTACTATAAATAAGTGAAACCTCTCAACCACAAATGACTTTTTTTTATTATGTACGTTTCAATTGTATAGCAATCATATTGAGAGGTAATTAAAAAAATAAAATTGTAATCACCTCTGAGAATGATTGCTATGCAATCGAGATGTACATAAGGTGTTAAATAGAAGAAAAATGTGATTTGTGGTATAGAGGTTTTATTTATTTATGTTAAGGAACATTATTGTTTATGATACCATATCAAGCTAATTGTTATTCTCCAATATAAAGGCCTGAACCTGATCACCGCATTGTGTGGGCACCATAGCTCCATACTTCTGTTCAATACAATGTCGCGAATCCATCAATTATGGATTATGGTTTAACGACGCAAGGTTGAACCACAATCAATACAAATGTAAAATAAAATCATGATTTATAAAATATATTTTAATGTAGGTCATCAAATTATAGCCTAATAATTTGAGTTTATGTATGAAAAGACTGAACTAACCAACAATTCGCCATCAATATCTCCGCGCCACCGGAAACCGTTACATTAGGTTACACGAGTTGAACTATCTATGTAATATATCGAATGTAATTCCATGGTAAAAGCTATATGTATAGTCGGTTGTTTATTTTCCATATTGTTTCCCTTCGATTCAAACAAGAGTGTTTGTTCTAGAACTTCCCTTTAAGAAACATTAACTTATAAATACCCCAATTATAACATTAGTGGTTTAGTAAACAGTAAAGGTTTAGGCTTATTAAATTAATTTCAAGAATCTACGTAAAATCCTGAATCAGCATTAAGTAACTGTATCCTTTTATCACATTTAATCCCCAGCACTAGAAAGTAATAATGAATTGCCCATGGTCCCGCAACGTCTAGGGCCACACATGCCTACAGTATTTTTCAAATATGAAAGGATGAATTATGGCGACAAAATAGTGGTATAATAGCTATCAAATCGTAAGACTTGAAAATGGCAAGTGTAGATTTGGTCAATGTCTTGAAATGAGCTGCTATACTCTTACTTATTGTTTAAATAAAATTATACAAATGGCTTTCAGAGAACAAATGAAATCATCTTATATAACCGAAGGCTAGTGTAGAAACATTTCATAGTAAACGGTAAAGAAAAAATATTTTTTATATCTTTGCATCCTTCTCTTAAACTGGACCTTGCCATATTGTGAGTTTTACGCAAACGAATAAAATATCGAGGTTAATTTAAATCGAGTAACATATTTTCTTCATAGATTTTCCTAGAATTAAATTAAATATGTTATTTTAGTAATAATCGGTGAAGATATCTAAATAATAAAACAATACAAATATATATTACTGAATCTGTTTCTAGGTTCGGAAAATCAGTTTGGAGAGTTATCGTTTCCACGTTTAGAATTAGGTCAAAAAAGTAAAAATTAGATCAACAAATTTATAATGGTTTTGGAACACATAAATGTAAGATTCTGGAAAGTGTATGTTACCACGGGATTTACATCACGTTTTCAGTTGCTGTGTGTCTATTAATACTACGGTATGTCCAGCGTCATCCCCAGCTTATGAAAGAAGATAGCGAAATTCGGTTTATCTCAACTATTTCCACAATTACCCTAAAATGACCACCCACGTTTAAACGTGCAACTTGAAGACCTGTGTTACACTGGTTATAATGATGTTTTAGTTGCTTAATCGAATAGTGAAACTGTTCGAGAAAGGAGGCTCTAAGCTTTTACATACGATCCAACTTACCATCGGCAATTTCATACATTTGTATACGTCGTGTTGAATTTGTATACGTTTTGTAAATCTTCAATATTATACTTTAACTTTAGTTGTTCACGCTTCAAACACAAAACGGAAGATTTAGAAAAAATCACCCTGATATTTCATTTAGTTTTAAGTAATTGGTGTTATAACTAATTATTTTTTTTTATACTTATCAAAACTAGCACTTAGCTATAAAGTTATTTTTTATTAAATTGTGTAGGCCAGGCTATTCAGTCACACTTGCCTAACTTGTTTTGGAGAATCCGTTGTTATTTTGCCGTGTTTGTAGAAACGAGTTTGTGTTTTATCTTACATACAAACACATTCAATCTATATATTTTAGGAGGCATAAATAAAATTTGCAATATTTTGTAAAACCTTGGTTTTTTTATTAATTGAATTTTAGGTTTCTATAGATAGATAAATCTGGACATAATATTTGTTTTAATTTGTCAGAAATAAGAACCCTACATTTTTGGCAATCATACAAGATATATATGTATATAAAAACCGCCAATTCATAAATACAATTAATGGTATCGTGGAATAGGATTTTAGATTTTTTTTCTACAAAATAATCTATATTATGTTCCACGTAGAGGCAGGCATGTTGCATTGCTTTAACAGATATAAATAGTTATTGTTTTCATTTTTGTAAAAAACGTTTTTGACAGAATTTTATAGCTCCTTGTGTTTATAAATCAAGAAAAAAAATATTTTTAATGGTTTACTATTGTTACTATTTTTAACGATTAATTATTTTTTTTAAAAGAGTTAAAATGTAAAAACTTGTAATATATAGAACAAAATTTCAATCGTAATTAAAATTTCAGATTGCATTTTTCAAATACATCAAATTTTTTGAGAATATTGCAGAACTTAATAGTGCCTGAAAGCAAAAGGATTTAATGCCATGGTCCGATTGATCACACAAATGTAACCAACCTACTTTGGCTTCATCTGTAAACGTTGCAGATCAGCCTAATCTAGCCGTCTTTTTATCATACTACTACGCCTTATCTCAACTTCTTATGATCATAGACGTAACATCGGTGGGTCGGAACGTAAGGAGGTGATGACTCAGATAGATAATAGTCAGGCAGAAAGCCCCCAACATACCATGCACAAGTGAGTGTGCACGCTTTAACTGCGTCCTCAGAAGAAATTTATAATACGTGAATTTAAATTTCAAGTTACATTAAAGGACAAGTTGTGCGTTTACTAATAACAATGTTTAACAGCTATATACAGAATTTCAAGTTGATTACTTCACTAGATCTAAGAGCTCCCACAAGATGCGTGTAGAGTTTGCGACCGGCCAAGTCTCCACAAACACGTATAGGTGTGTGTGTGTGTGTGTGTGTGTGTCTGTTTGTGTGTGTGTGTGTGTTTGTGTGTGTGTGTGTGTGTTTGTGTGTGTGTGTGTGTGTGTGTCTGTGTGTGTGTGTGTGCGTGTGTTTGTATGTGTGTGTGAGTATGTGTGTGTGTGTGTGTGTGTGTGTGTGTGTGTGTGTGTATGTGTGTGTGTGTGTGTGTGTGTGTGTGTGTGTGTGTGTGTGTGTGTGTGTGTGTGTGTGTGTGTGTGTGTGTGTGTGTGTGTGTGTGTGTGTGTGTGTGTGTGTGTGTGAGTGTGTGTGTGTGTGTTTGTGTGTGTTTGTGTGTGTGTGTGTGTGTGTGTGTGTGTGTGTGTGTGTGTGAGTGTGTGTGTGTGTGTTTGTGTGTGTTTGTGTGTGTGTGTGTGTGTGTGTGTGTGTGTGTGTGTGTGTGTGTAACACGTGATTTTTTAAAATAAATAGGTAAAGATTGTTCTTACCTAAGTCTTATCTATATTAACAACCCCTTCACAGCCTCCACAGTTGAATTGTCTGAATAGTGTAAAAACTATACAAATTATTGACAACTATTATGACAAGTATTTAGGATTAACTTCAGATGACTTGTTAATTCTACCTCCCTCCTCCGAAATTTCAGTTTTCATAAGATCGAAATAAATTTCAAATCAATAACATACTATATGTTAACGAAGAACATAAACAATTTCATGAAACTCTCAAATGTTTGACATTTAAGGCGCAAACAAAATAGGTTACTTTTGTGTTGGGCAAAAATGTTACGGCCAGGTATCGATTAGCCGATTACACATACTAGTCAGATATAGCACCAAATCTCTACAATCAAACCCGCTCAAAACAAGAATTCCCTTTTAAAAATCCATTAAACTGTACATTTAGAGTGTATGTTGGTGCGAGATAGCGCTGTGACGAGCTGATGTCATCCTGACCTCGCTCAGACCACTCCTGCAGGATTGTTGCACGCACCTTTCCGTTTATATGACCGCAAATTCTTTGTTATTCTTTTCCCTTGGCGTACAATAATCGTAAAGCAAAGAGTGAGAGAGTTCAGACCCAATACTTTACTTGCTCCAAATGTTTATTTACTAAAACACCGCTCAAGCTTACTGTTTGTAGTTAAGGCGATCTGTCATTTTCATTAATATTGCATGTAAAAGTTGTAAATGGAGTTAGGGATATAACGAAGAATTATTTTTGGCACATAAGGCAGGGTCGCTTCGTGAACCCACTCTGTAGTGAGATGAACCCCTCGTACGAAGAAATAGATCTATTCTCTGCTGGAGTTGTTGGCTGAAGACTTCTTAACACTATTTGGTATCCAATATATCATACGGAAATTATTTCGAAAACAGTCCTTTATTTTTAAGATATTGTCTAGTGTGGAAGAAAAAAAAAACGCTTTCAAAGATGTATACAAAATCTAAATAGCGAGTTGAACTGAATGACGTAGGACATTCGACAGAAATGAAACTTCAAATAATTTATTTGAATTATTTACAAAAAAAAATCATTCAGTCACTGAAATGTCAATAAGAATGTAACATAACCACTCCTTAGTAGTTCAAGATTTACTACTACTACTACTATTTACTATTTACTATTACTATTTACGATTACTATTTACTACTAGTAGTTTGTTACTTAGATATTTCAAGTATATTTTAATGTCGTTTAGAATAGATATAAAATTCATACAATCGAATATATAACATAATCTTACTTAATATTATAACTTTACATTGATAATTTTAAATTTTACAATTTATAATACCCTTACATTTTTAAGCTTTGCTGTTAAATTGTATTAAATAAGCACTAGCAAATTAACATAAAAATATGGCTGAATCCGTTCATACCGGTATATTAGGTAACTAACTATATTTACCGTTAACGTACTAGGAAATGATGCGAATTTACTCAGACCTGCATTCTAACTTACTGCTAACGTACAGTACTGACGTAACATAACCTACCACTAATAAAACAATGTAGGCAATCGTACGTTTTCTTATAGTTGTATGTAATAATGTATTTGCTATTATATATATATATATATATATATATATATATATATATATATATATATATATATATATATATATATATATAAACAACATAGGTTATTCAAATACAAGAATATTTATTAATTTATATTCAAAGCTTTTCGTTGGCAACCAGTACCAACATCATCAGGAATGAAAATTACAATAATGTAAGCTGTAGTCCTAAAACATATGATATGTTTTAGGCCTATAGCTTACATTATTGTAATTTTCATTCCTGATGATGTTGGTACTGGTTGCCAACGAAAAGCTTTGAATATAAATTAATAAATATTCTTGTATTTGAATAACCTATGTTCTTTTAAATTATTAAACAAGAAAACGTATTATATATATATATATATATATATATATATATATATATATATATATAACGTATTTGCTATTATATATATATATATATATATATATATATATATATATATATATATATATATATATATAACGTATTTGCTATTATATATATAAACTATATATATATATAATAAATTTAAAATATTTCAAAACAAGAATACTTTTAATGAATATATTTATTCAAAGCTTTTCGCCGATAAAATAGTACCAGCATCATAGTAAAGCTATGAATAAATATATTCATTAAAAGTATTCTTGTTTCTGAAATAATTTTAATTTATTAACTATATTACAAGAAAACATATTACCATATTTAATATATATATATATATATATATATATATATATATATATATATAAACTATATATTTGCTATAATATATAATTCGAAACCTCGATAAGAAAATGGTTTATAAATGATCTCCAAACAACCTCCACAACAGTTAGCGTTAATATACCGCTATTTTTAGCTGTAGGAAATCTTCGGTACAATTCGTTGATTTCCGGATGGTTTTGCATTTTCGAAAAAAAGTATAGTTGCCAAAAAGCAAATGAAATATTTAACTGTATCAAGCGAAAATAAATAAAACTCACGTACTTAAGAACACACATGTAATCAGATCTGTTATGTTTATGAAACGTACCTGAAACAGACAAAAAAAATACATTAACACAAATTAATAATAATAATTAATAATTATTATGTAATAATTATTTTCATGAATTAATTTCGAATTTATTTCACACAAGAACCCTCGCGCGTGTATAAAAAATTAAACATGATTGAGCCCACAAATACACTTGACTTAATTTCATCTTGTATTACATGGATCCATTTTTACACGTTTGAATTATTAATTAGTGATGTTACATGTAACATTCCAGTGGTAGTTTTCCTTAAGGTTGTTCACCCGGTAACTTGTACCATCTAAATAGAAGACGAAATATTTTGCGTTTGTTGTGATAAAGCTCTGCCTATTTCCCATTCTAGACACACTGAGGAAAGAATGTTGTGGTTCTATGTCCCCAGAGTTTTATTTTCTCAAAGTATTACTACGTATATCGTTCACTTGGCAGCTAAAAGGAGAAAAATCTACTCGTTTATTTTAACTTACAAATTGTTAATTAGAAAACTTCCGGTAGAGGTACAGCCGCAAATACTGAGGGGCGTTTGGGGTTTCGCGGTCCTCTAATAAAATATTCATACACAAACCTCTCAACTGTAGAGAGTTTCGCATTTAACACAATAAGGAAGGAACAGGTTAACACTTCACGTTGACTCCAGTAAAAAACAAATCTATTCCAATCATGCACATGCCCATTACTTCTCCATTTCTCAGACCAAATAGTTTTACTTCGTTAATCCTATAATTATTAACTACATTGATATTCATAGCCCCTTTGACATTCTTCATAGGCGATATATGTCGACTTTTCTAATCGTCTTCAAACGCACAAAATGAAACAGCAGATAATTCTTTTTATTTATTACATTTATTTAATTATTTGTGATTGGTTGCGTTATAAGAAATAAGTTTAGAGAGCAAGCTTTACTCTCGTCATCTGGAAATTTTGCTTTTCCCTAATTTACCAGTCAAACGCCGAGACAGACTCCTAGTCAAAAGCTCGTTGGTATTGATTTTGTAAAGTACTTGAACGATGAACAGAAAACGTGTCTCAAATTAGTTACCAGCTGTTTACTAAATCCTTGGCCGAAGCAGATCCTGTAGTCTGCCGTTGGTCTTTCCCTATATACAAGGCAAGGAGGTTTTTGCTCCCTACCGTAATCCTATCTATTATCCTTAATAATTTCCTTATTCTACAAACAGATCATACAACAGGAAAACGTATAGGTAAAAACCTGCACAATATTACCAGTATACTTGCACAATATACCAGTAACCTGCACAATATACCAGTATAATGGTATGCTGGTATAAACCTGCATAATAGCAGTATAGGCATACCGTCCAGTTCTTTGTTCCAGTTTTTATCCTAAACCAGCTAGATATGAACACATGTTTGGAACTTCTTTACTTTCTAAATAGCTTGAGTAAAAGAACTTGTATTATTATCCCAGTGATACCTCTTCCGGTCTGGATTCCGAAGAAAGCTTTCACGATATCCTGTGCACAAATATTTCCAAACGGCAACGCGGTCCCGTTGAACAAGCTTTCCGCGGAATCCAGACCGGAAAAGGTATCATTGTGATAATATTACAAATTCCTTTACTCAAGCTATTTAGTAATGAAGTTCCACACGCACTCATATCTGAGCAGCTTGTTAAGGGTAGTAATTTCGTCAGAAATATGCACAAAACATCGACAAAGAAAAAGTTTTTTTTTGTGCTTTTAAGGCAAATAGTCAGTTTTACCATCATCTCTATCGAAAGCCAGGAAAAGCTTGTGAACAAATGATACTTGACTCCCAAAGCAACCGCATTTTTATTCAACAAAAAATATTTTGTAAGTGTACCCATCATTATGTAAAATCTTCTTGTTTGGAGTTCAGAAAAGGTAAAAAATACAGAATATGCGCCCGAGAAGGATTCGGAAAACAAGTGTCAGCTAGTTTGAGATTTGGTTCCTGTACGTTGCATATGTTGCCTACATAATAATTCCCTCAAAGGTTTCGCAGTTTCCCAAAATGAGTAGGTATTGCTTAGTTTAGCGTTGGTCAAAAGAAGTGGAACCGAGAACGAGCTAAGCAGAAGCGGGATTCCCCGTGGCCAGCCTTTCTAGAGCCGCTTCTCTCCAAAACAGTCACAGAGGACATGTGCAGCTCCTTTATTGCCTTTGCTTGGAATAGATTTGCTTCAGGGGAGCGATCCTGATTACATGAATGATTTCTCCTTATTAATTCTACCATTGGATCATTTATACCACACTTAGTACTATCATATCTTAAAGTCTTCCTACACCTTGGTGCAAACCAATTGAAAACCTAAACTCACCTCTCGCTCACCCCACTAAAGAAAATATAAAATCACCTCTCGCCCACCCTACTTGAGAACCTAAACTCACCTCTCGCTCACCCCACTAGAGAACCTAAACTCACCTCTCGCTCACCCCCTAGAGAACCTAAATCACCTCTCGCTCACACCACTAGAGAACCTAAACTCACCTCTCGCTCACCCCCTGGAGAACCTTAATCACCTCTCACTCACACCACTAGAGAACCTAAACCTACCTCTCGCTCACCCCCTAGAGAACCTAAATCACCTCTCGCCCACCCTACTTGAGAACCTAAACTCACCTCTCGCTCACCCCACTAGAGAACCTAAACTCACCTCTCGCTCACCCCCTAGAGAACCTAAATCACCTCTCGCTCACACCACTAGAGAACCTAAACTCACCTCTCGCTCACCTCCTGGAGAACCTAAATCACCTCTCGCTCACCCCACTAGAGAACCTAAACTCACCTCTCGCTCACCCCCTAGAGAACCTAAATCACCTCTCGCTCACACCACTAGAGAACCTAAACTCACCTCTCGCTCACCCCCTGGAGAACCTAAATCACCTCTCACTCACACCACTAGAGAACCTAAACTTACCTCTCGCTCACCCCACTAGAAAACCTAAATTCACCTCTCGCTCGCCCCACTAGAAAACCTAAATTCACCTCTCTCTCACCCCAATTAAGAAAATCTAAAATCACCTTTCACTCACCCTACTAGAGAACCTGAACTCACCGCTCGCTAACCCCCCTAGAGAGCATATACTCACCTCTCACGCACCCCATTAGATAAGAAATCTACCTCATTCGGAGATACAGGACCTGTGCCACAATCCTTTTATGTCCAACATCAAGGACATCCTAACCGTAATGTTTTCCGTATTCTGAATCCTTTCACATCCTGCGTAGACGATAATTGACTCATCGCCTTTAAACTACAAAAAGGAAATAACACATTCTTTGAGCATTAATCTAACATGTCCGCCTTCTACTGAAGATAGTAATGGTTATTCTTTAAGTATCTTTCACTTTAACACACACACACACACACACACACACACACACACACACACACACACACACACACACACACACACACACACACACACACACACACACACACACACACACACACACACACACACACACACACACACACACACACACACACACACACACACACACACACACACACACACACACACACACACACACACACACACACACACACACACACACACACCAACACACACACACACACACACACACACACACACACACACACACACACACACACACACACACACCAACACACACACACACACACACACATACACACACACACACGCGCGCGCGCGCGCACACACACACATACACACACACACACACACACCAACACACACACACACACACACACACACACACCGATCAATTTAAATAAATACACTTTTTAAATTGACCAATTTATTACTATCTAAAAGGTTTATGTGATAAAAGCATACTTTTTTGTAAAAATTGAACATCTATCGACAGATAAGTGTTTGCCTTAAGGTCTCACTATATATTTATTAATTGTTTATTTTGTAGAGGTTTGGCTAACTAAATATGGAGCTAGCTAGATACTATCTCTCACTGTGTTACATAGCGACGCTCTTCCTCCATTCACAAGAACAATGAAGCCTAAATTCATTTCGGAATGAATGAAATGGGCACAGCATCTGACAATTAGCGCATGTGTGAGAACAACAGCAAACAGCATTAACCTACATAGGGCAAGAGAGCGACCCGTTAGAGAGAGACGGAGAGCAAAGCAAGGTGAGTGAACCGCGCCGTGGAATGCGAGATTACACCTTGGCCGGGAAGCTGCGTCGACAATGCTAGTTCGGCCGAATCTTGTAAACGTATCAATGTAACGGCGTGGACTTGCGAAAATTCTGCAGCCGAGCACAGTTTTACAGAAAATACACACCAAAAAATGTTTCTAATGGAGGAGATAAGATATATTAAGACATTTATTACAAAAAATTTACATTTATTGTTTGTTAAACAGTTATTGTAGTGTTCCTATGATGCGATCGGAATTTTTTTTGTTGCTCTCCTCAATTAAAAAAGGTGTTAAAAAGGTTTATATGTAAAAGAGGTAAAAATGGCGGTTATATGTTTATCCGTAGTGCCCGAATGAGTATAACGCAGCCAAAAAAAAAATACCTTAAAACAATTAATCCCTAAAGCTGGCAGACACTTCTCTTCATTCAGGTTGATGGCAAGTCTAATTCAGGTTAATGACCCTCCCCATGCGATGTCTTGACTTATCCCTATCCCCAGTAACATTTACGTTCTTTCATTAGTCTTGATATTACCCTTGCTTATCCCTTTACAATAACGAGAGTTTAACACCTGTTTATAACCCAGATAGAAAATAGGTCAGCGTTAGCCTACACGACCGTGCTTACTTGAGGCCATGACCTTCCCTATTTACACTTAGGCTACTAAGAGATTGTTTATACCCCTTCCTTATCCTTCGTATAGGAATTAGATAATACAGGCTAATTTATAATGTTATTATATTATTTTGTTATAATATATTATTATAATATTGTAATTTTATTATTTAAAATATATATATATATATATATATATATATATATATATATATATATATATATATGGCAGTATCCATTTAACATATAGAATGATGTAAATTTTCTTAAAATATATACATATAATAAATTATGTTATAATTATCATTCATAGAGTAGAGTAGTTTATTTATTGCAGTATAATTTATTATCATATATATAAGTTTACCCTATTAAAAATTCCTGGGGATTATAATGAAATTGCTTTAGGGTATTTCGGTCCATCTAGCCTTGACCTTCCTTCATCTTACAATAAATGTTAATGGTTAGTCACCTTTTTATTACGCCCTTTTGGGATTAGATCTACTCTAGGTATGCTACAATACATACGTGCTCCCACCCTATATTCCCTACCAGGGGGTTTAGTGTCCCTACCTTAGCGCTTTTAGATTCATAAAATGTTTCTCTCTTTGGTAGGCAATATTAGTCATACAGACAGATCACCTTAAAGCAATACAAAATTAAATATAATTCTTTAAATAAAAATTTACAATTTCTATCAAAAGTTCTTATTAAATTTAAATTTTAAATATAATAACGACTGCACGATCATAAACTTGAAACATTTATAATATCAACATTGCAGAAAATTACTTTTCCACTACTACCATAACGCTTTTAAACGGTCAAGCATATCCAACCAAACCTAATATACTACTGTAATGATTCCCTATAAGGCACAAATCCTGTAAAATACAAGGTTTTACGAACCTACTTGTCAATAAAACAAAGAACCACTGATGTAGTTGATAGTTTTACAAAATTATCTTAAATATTATTGCTTTTACAAACGTGGAGAATTAATTTCTACTTTCTAAATTCCTCGCGCCTTCCAGGTAGGCAATTTACTGTCACGGACGTAAGTAATAAGAAACGGAACAGTGTTATAGCATTGCTCTGATTAGGCAAGGGGTAGGTGCTTCCTACGTGAGCCAATCGGTACTCAAGGAAGGTAAAGTGGAGGTATGTTTTTAGCGCTCATTATTGCCGCAGGTTTAACCCTATGACGAGCTGACGAAGGGTTGAAACGAGGATCGAATCTGGAAGCTCTAGGCGGCTAGTCCCAAATGCTCTACTCACTATACTATTCATCCGCCATTTAAACACTTTCTTTTAAACAGGTGATGATTTCCATTTCAGCGAATGCCTTAATTTGTTCAAAATATTTTTTTGTTTTTAAATTGAAAGTGACCGTATTTGGGGTGATCTCACAGTTCAGTATGGAGATAGTAATTATTTTGAGGCAACTGAAAATATTTTACTTAGTGAAGCAAGTAGAAGAACGAATTGGAAATTTAATGAAACATATATGAAGAATTACATATTCGAATTATTGAATTTATAATTCAATAAACGTTTGTTTTTTAATAAGTACATGTTCACATTACAAAGTACTTTTTTTCAAGAATATATTTCAAATAGAAGCTGATTCTCCTTCCTTTGTTTCCTCACAAAATTCATCACAATTTAGTCCAACTTTATCATGATCATTTCTTTTAAAATTACCATATTTAAGAGTTGAAATAACACCACCATAATTATTTTCAGTTGAAATATTACTCATATTTTTGAACACGCGTCCATCCGGAGCATTAGCTTCCAGTAGACACAGAAGTAGTCCGAAGAAGTAACGTAAATTATCATAGGGAATGTGCTTGCTTTCATAATGATATTGACGTTTTTGCACATCATGTTGTGCAAGAGTCAGGATAGAATAGTTTATATTTACATATAAGCTTGAAGCAGGGCATAAACGCTGTCTTCCAAATAAAAGTGAAGACAGCGAGACAGCATTCTGTAAAGAGGAACTAACTGTTCCGCCTAAAACAGGACCTTATAATACATTTAAGGTGATTATATATTATTATTATATATATATATATATATATATATATATATATATATATATAATATAAGTGGTATCTATATAATCACTTTAATCTACTTAAACAAGAATCTTAATTGGTACATTTGCGTGTGTAGGGTCGTTTACTTGAAGCAGACCCTTCCTCAACCAGAGTGAAGGTACCATTCACATATTTTCTGGGAAATGGGACATATTTTCTGGGTAGACATATTTTCTGGAAAATGTCTACCTGCTACCCAGTTTAATTAAATGTTATATTTGTTTCTATACACTTACTTACTGAAGAAAGAGGCATGGTTACATTTTCTTCTCATAAAAATCCCAGTCTTATATGTGATTAATTTTTTTTATTTTCCACTTTGGTTAAATGAAGACACTGTTTATGAATACAGTAACAATGACCGTATTTCTTTACAGTGACGTGAAGAAGCTGTATATCTATTTCCTGGTTACCGTTATAACGAATAGTTTTAAAATTTTATTATTAAGTAAAGGACAGCAAGCTTGCGACCGGCCAAAGATCACTTCTTGCAGCGAACATGGTGGAATAGCCCTGGGATGACGTAATATGCCCCGAAGCGGCGTGGCGTAGCCCCACTTTCTCTCCAACAGGTGACCGCCCCAGCGCCGATCCACATTTTTCAGATTTCCACATACCTTCTCTATTTTTGGCAAGTGTTTGAAGAAAGGGAACTTCGCTTTAAGGTTAGGTAACGCACCGGTACAGGACCTTACGTAGCGCATATTCTTAACCATGACGGGCAGGATGTTACGACACAACAATCCGGTCGCAGTTCTATTGGTCAGCTTCGATTCAATTGTTGCCTTCATAACCAGCCATAGCGGAGTAGTTTAATTTCTCGAAATTAACTGTACCGAAAATGTAAATAGTAAAAAGAAAAACAAACGATTTAATTGTTGGCGAAGCTGTATTGTGATGTAAAGAAAACCTGAGAACGATAAATTAACAAAAATGCCCAGATTCAAATTCAAGTATGTTAGTTCTAAAATATTATAGAAAAATATTATAGATTGAAATACTTTTTCATTGCTAAAAAGTCATCAAATTTAAAAACTAATTTGAATATGTTTATAGGTATCTCATTTAAACAAATGAAATGTTTTGAATTAACCAATATTAAAGCTTTCATAAAAACACATATTTTAAATTAGGTGAACGGAGTTTAAAAAAATACATCAATTTAATCAAACTGGGGAATTAAAATGAGAGTAACAGAGTTTAACTAAGTTAAAATGCAAATAACTCAAGTTGCGACAACTGAATTACAAAATAATTTATTCAATATAATGAAATTCCAGTAATTACAAATTGTATAAATTATTTTAGATTGTGAGTAAATCAATGTTTAGACTACATATTTGATTTATATTCTAATCTGTTGCGTAACAATCATAACTCAGATGGTTAATGGAACCGAAGACAACTTGTAGCTAGCAATTATTGTTAAATATCACGACCACGTCTCGTCATTAGCTCCAATACTTATTGTACCTCTCAAGACAAATATATACAAAAGACAATAGCTAACAAACTCAATAAATAAAACCTAGATATAAATTTACTATTTATTAACTATAAAACAAACACAAATAATAATATACAGTATAAAAAACTATACAAATTACAAATTTTTTAAATAATTTCAGCACATTATTTGACAGATTGAAGGGCAATACATATGTGTGTTTATAAAACACTGAAAATAACTTATGTAAAACTGATAAACTAAATTATTTATAAAATAATGTATTCACTTTATGTAACAAATCATTTGGTATTTTATCACTTTCTTTAATATTAATTTTTCATAGTTTTAACCAATGAATAATCATTTTCGATTCGTTTTTTAGTTATTCTTAAAATCATTGTATATTGTTTTATATTGTTGTGGATGTATTTATAACTGTGTTGGTTGTTGCCGGTTTTAGACTCTCTTGAGTGCTAGAAGTAGAGTTACTATTGACAGTGATCTAAACGTCAACATGATATATAAAAATATAACGATGTGAGGTCCTGACGAATACAAGATAAATATTTACTCTTAGTCAAAATGTAGTCGATCCAGGAAAAGTGTTAATAGGAAAAAGTGTCTCCCCGGCGAGATTCTCAGTTGCTACTGGGAGCAATACAATTTAGGCAGGATGGCTTGATCTTAAATCTCCAAAACAATTATTTAAATAGCGAGATTTAAATCTTTTTTATTATTATATTAACAAATTAAATTAACCCTTTTGAAGAAAGCAGAGTATACGTTTGAGACTGAAAAAAGCTACTGGGGACCTGCAAATAGTGTAGAATCGGTAACAGTTGGCCTAATCGACCTTCCCAGTCGACGGATGTTGTAATCCACACTAACCAAGCCGACGCTGTTACGTTTTGTCCACAAGGTCGTTACGTTCCATCTCACTAGCATAAGAGAAATGTTATATATATCTGGTCGAGGTCGAGCGGACAGGAGAGCGACAATGTGTTTGGGTTTTGAATTTTAAACTGTTGTATTGACACTGTCCATATAGTTAATTATATCAGTAGATATCGCCCACGTCATTTTTTATGATATATTGGGTCAACTGGATCCAATTACATTAGAAACTCATTTCTGTATGATGCACCTATTGTTAATACTCCATTTACGAGAAGACATTCGTGTGCAAAATGTGATAATCTTTCATTATAGCGACCTTTAACCATAAATGAAATAAACTGAGGTGATAGCATAGTGTTATAAAACTACGGTATATACAGTGCCACGGACTATGCTGCCTTGTATATGTGAACCACGATCCTATTCCACTCCAATCCACAGAGGAACTTCATGTTCTTTGATCCTACCCACATTCCATCTAACCTTTATATCCTATTCCATCTACCCTTTATATCCCATTCCATCTACCCTTTATATCCCATTCCATCTACTCTTTATACCCCATTCCATCTACCCTTTATATCCCATTCCATCTACCCTTTATATCCCATTCCATCTACTCTTTATACCCCATTCCATCTACTCATTATACCCCATTCCATCTACCCTTTATATCCCATTCCATCTACTCTTTATACCCCATTCCATCTACCCTTTATATCCCATTCCATCTACCCTTTATATCCCATTCCATCTACCCTTTATATCCCATTCCATCTACCCTTTATATCCCATTCCATCTACCCTTTATATCCCATTCCATCTACCCTTTATATCCCATTCCATCTACCCTTTATATCCCATTCCATCTACCCTTTATATCCCATTCCATCTACCCTTTATATCCCATTCCATCTACCCTTTATATCCCATTCCATCTACCCTTTATATCCCATTCCATCTACCCTTTATATCCCATTCCATCTACCCTTTATATCCCATTCCATCTACCCTTTATATCCCATTCCATCTACTCTTTATACCCCATTCCATCTACTCTTTATACCCCATTCCATCTACCCTTTATATCCCATTCCATCTACTCTTTATACCCCATTCCATCTACCCTTTATATCCCATTCCATCTACCCTTTATATCCCATTCCATCTACCCTTTATATCCCATTCCATCTACCCTTTATATCCCATTCCATCTACCCTTTATATCCCATTCCATCTACCCTTTATATCCCATTCCATCTACCCTTTATATCCCATTCCATCTACCCTTTATATCCCATTCCATCTACCCTTTATATCCCATTCCATCTACCCTTTATATCCCATTCCATCTACCCTTTATATCCCATTCCATCTACCCTTTATATCCCATTCCATCTACCCTTTATATCCCATTCCATCTACCCTTTATATCCCATTCCATCTACTCTTTATACCCCATTCCATCTACCCTTTATATCCCATTCCATCTACCCTTTATATCCCATTCCATCTACCCTTTATATCCCATTCCAACTACCCTTTATATCCCATTCCATCTACCCTTTATATCCCATTCCATCTACCCTTTATATCCCATTCCATCTACCCTTTATATCCCATTCCATCTACCCTTTATATCCCATTCCATCTACCCTTTATATCCCATTCCATCTACCCTTTATATCCCATTCCATCTACCCTTTATATCCCATTCCATCTACCATACATTTATCCCTCTATATGTGTATCCTTCCAAGAAGCGGTCTACCAGTAGCAGGCGATTGCCCTAGCTATACACAGAGATGTAGCCGTTAGAAACCTCCTTGATGATGTAGAATAGGCCATCCTTAGGGATGTGTCCCTACACAGGTGAGCCAAGGATAGGCTTTTCTTATCAGGATGGTTTTATATTTCTACCATACTATTCTGCAAACTTCCTACATGACTCACTAGCTAGACCAGATTGAAATTGATATTTGTCTGAAAACACAAGAGAATAGGAACCAGAGAGCGAGAAAGAGAGAGAGAATCAGGAGTCCTTGTAATGTTAAATAAATTTTATAGAGGATGGTTTTATATTCCTACCATACTATTCTGCCATTACTTCCCACATGACT
This sequence comes from Prosapia bicincta, assembly GCA_036971475.1. Lineage (NCBI taxonomy): Eukaryota > Metazoa > Arthropoda > Insecta > Hemiptera > Cercopidae > Prosapia > Prosapia bicincta. The sequence continues at coordinate 142,078,598 of JBAIZL010000001.1, read as the reverse complement.
CACTAGCTAGACCAGATTGAAAGTGATATTTGTCTGAAAACACAAGAGAATATAGCGAGAGAGACAGGGTGAGAAAGAGAGAGAGAATCAGGAGTCCTTGTAATGTTAAATAAATATTATAGAGTATGGTTTTATATTCCTACCATACTATTCTGCCATTAGTTCCCACATAATTCATTAGCTTAGCCAGATTGAAATTGATATTTGTCTGAAAACACAAGAGAATAGGAACCAGAGAGCGAGAAAAAGAGAGGAAGGGAGAGAGAATTAGGAGTCCTTGTAATGTTAAGTAAATATTATAGTTAAATTAAAATTAGAGAATCATATTAAAATAAATAAGGTAGAAACACCGTCCCACATCGTCCACAATCGTCCTCACGGTTACAACGGCCCATCATCCACATGTGGTCGTCGTTGGCTCAATTCACACTTCTAAGGAAGCAACAGAACGCATATGAAATGAATTAGTCAAGGAAATAGAGTGTAGAATGCGGAATATTGCATCCTTATTAAAATCAACTCATTTAACCTTGTAAATTAAACATCATTAGGTCCACGAAGGTAGTGACGACCCCTCAAGTACTCTTCTACGCTAGTAGACTCTTGTACCGATGAAATACCTTTCTAATTTTAATTCTAAAAAAGTTATTTTTACACTAGATTCAGTGGTGTTCTGTGAAATTAATATGTTTAATCTTTACGACCTTAAAGGATACAACAATATATACATATACATACTACAACATATTTTTATATAGTTTTGCAATATTTTGCTACTAATATGTTTTTATAGTTTTGTAAACTTCCATCACGGACGAAAAATATCTAAAATTTAATCTGAAAAATCCGCCTCCGCACGTTTATATGATCACGATTAGTATTGCCGTGAAAATGAGTCGTGTGTCGTGTCACAAGTCGCCTACATTAAAGCTACGTGCGCTGGGTGTAGGCCTAGGCTTGTACTTATGACGTCACAAAATACAGGCCTACACATTCCTACGGCCGCACTGTATATGGAAACCAGTACTTGGCTAAGACCTAACCTCAAAATCTTTTCTTCAATTCCCAAACATACGATAAAATCATGCAAAAACATAGCCGCCGTCTGAGTGTTTGTTGATGTCTCAACATTAAATACAGTTCAATATGCTCCAAAAAATTGTATATCTTGAATCTTATTTAAATTATATTTTGTGATAAATAAAATTATAAAATATCATCAACTATTTTAACCTAACCAAACATAAATAAAATTACTTTCAATTGAAAAATAACTAACCTGACCTAACCTATTCAAATACTAGTACGGTTACTTCGAATTGATAAAAATCTAATATAACTTCAATAACACATGCATAGTTATTTTTAGTTGTCCGAAACATAACCTGTCCTAAGCAAACATAAGAGCAGTTCCCTTCAATTGCTTAAATCTAGCCTAACCTAACCAAACATAGTTACTGTTTTACTTTGAATTGTTCAACGAACTTATCAAACATAAGTACATTTACTTTCAAATGTTAAAAATACCAACCTAACACAATTATTGTTGCTTTGACCTAAACTAATCTAAAGTTACCAATCCTAGGTAGATAACGTATTTGGATTTTTTTCATTCTAATCTGACGTCAATAAGTACTAGGCTATTGAGGTTGTTTCACAAAAAAACATTTTTTATTAAGTAGAATAAAAACGTCGTATGTGCTTTCTCTGCCCTTATAGAAAGCCATGAGCGGGTGGAGGTCCACGTCCAGAAGCTACTTAGACCTACTAGAGCATAGGTCCCCAAACTGGGGGCCGCCCCCCCCCCCCCTTAGGAAGCGTGAAGGCAAATCAGAGGGACAAGAGACCACTTTGAAAATAGTAAGATAAATTCTCATTTAGTTGACAATTAAGTACACAATTTATCAAAATTTAAAACTAAGTTTATTCCTCAGATTTGTTTTATATAGGTAATTTTATTGACCATGATGTTCAGAAAATTTTAATGGAATGCATGCATTTATAAAATAACAATAAGAAAGGTTGTGCAAATTTTGTAAATTTGAAATTAAATCAACATGACAGTTTGAAAAGAATAGTAGTACAAAAGTGTCGCGAAACGAATGTTTGCCGTTCAATGTGGTAACAGAGTCACAATGGACACATCTTAGTTTTAGATAAAACACTTTAACAGTGTATCATAGGCAGCTCTTCGAATATACTTGGTTTTTTCAAGCACCTACTTGTATGCACCTATGTAATCATTTTCAGTTTTTGTTGCAATAAAAACAAAATAGGCCTATAATAATAAAAAATGTTGGTAATGACTTGGATCTTGCCTTTACTAAAACACAACCTCAAATAGGTATGCTAGTGAAAATAATCAATCTCAACAATTTCACTAACATATTTCCCTCTTATCATTTAAAATTTACTTTGCAAATTAAAATTTGAAATGTTATATCATGTTTTCTTATGAAAGAATGTATAAATAAATATTTACACATATTTATTGTATAAACAAATAAAATATTTGTTTGTTTTTCTATGACTATACTATACCATTCATTTATTGTATAAAGTGGATTGGGCGTGGAAGGCTTTCATTTAAGGAAGAGGGGGGGTGGTACCAAAAAGTTTAAGAATGGGAATATAAAAAAAACTCTAGGTGGAATATACGTTAGGGACATAAAGTGCTTGGTAATTGTAACGACTAAAAATTAAAAGTGAACAAATTTAAAACTAAGGAGGTAATTGCTACAACTTAGTTAAACTGACATTAAATAATTAAACATAATAAAGAATGAAAATTAAAATAATTTAAACTAAAATCAGGGAATTAAAACCTAAAAATTAAGGCGTTTGCTAACAAAACAATAATCTAGGTTTACATAGTTAAAAAAAGAAAAAGGGAACAAAATTCTAGGAAATACAGGAGACAAAAATGAAACAAACTTTTTTTGAAAATGTCTAAAATTGTATTAAATATACTGCGTAGAAACGACGAGGACACGGTCAAGACCACCTCCAAACATCTACGAACACGGTATTTGTTACAGTGATTAGCGAAGTCAATGCCTGATGGAGTTAGTTCCTCCACAGAACTGACACAGAAAGGAAAAGAAAAGCAGGCGGTGGAGACACTGAAGCAGCAGCTACAAGTCTCACTGACCTCCTCATGACTGGCGTTTACAAGAAATTAACTTTGCCCAAGTCTTGACAGTCGGTGTCAGAAGAAGGTCGAATAACAATGGCGTTCCAAAGAGCGCAAGCCAGGCTAAGTTATCGACTATTGACACACTTTCCCCCAAAACCGAACGTTTACTTCGATCCTAATCTCTGTCACAACCTTGGACACTTTCGCCGCTCGGCTACTTTTACTACGAATGTGGACCACCTGTGCGACGCAATTTTGGACAACATTCACCATTTAGCCTGCGTATAAACCCAACCCTTTTCTGCTACTGTTTCAGTTTAACCGTTCTGTAAAACCTTGCCCTTTTCTATCGAAACGTAGATACTTACCATTGAGTTAACAATGACGTTACGATTTATCTGGAGGAAGATCCATATGTGTGTCACGACTACAAGATATCTGTGAATGTGTGTGTATGCGTTACTAGTAGTTTGTTTACTTTGTGAGAGATTGTCCTATTGTCGTTACTGTAAGTTCTCTAAGAGAAACGAGGTGTGAGGGATGTGGCGCAATCTCTGAAACGTCAGTTTTTGCAAAGTGATGTCTTAAACGTTAAACATAATAGAATAAGAACCAGTGTACTGCATTTAACAGTTATAAAAACATCGCCTCGCTGCTAGTACCCTCTCTGAACTCGAAACATATTAGTAGTACCCTACATTGAAATGGGTACGAGGAAAATATCTTTCTAGAAATTATCTCCACACACTCTCATTTATCAACTTGGTTCTCCTGACGGTTGTATAATACAGTAAAACTGAAAAAGTAAATTTAAAGGCAAAAACGCTTCTAAACTTCTATTTGTAGGCGTACAGTTGACTACTAGCGCCTATCAAGAATATGAAAACCTATGCGAATATGGACAACATTATGATAAGGGCATAAAGTTACCTGGTGTGAGATAAGGAAAAGTTATGGCTGTATATCTTTAGTGTTGTTTACCTGAGTCCTGCTCTCTAATGGGGTTAACAGAACAGATCTGAGCGTCACATCTCTGCGTAGGCTAAATGATAAATATATGTAAGTCCTGGGTCATAGTTGAAATAAGTGGCCAAAAGCACTTCAACACGTTATTTAATCCAAGACCAAGATTTGTCCCACAGCACTAGTTCCATTGCTCAAACCTTGTTTCCTAAACGGAATTCCTACATTTACGAACTTTTATTAATTTGACAATAGTTAAGCAACAACTGTGGCGTAATGTTTAACATAAATAAATGAAGCCCCTCAACCACAAATAACTTTCTTTTTTTATTTAAAACCTTGTGTACATTTCGATTGCATAGCAATCATCCTCAGAGGTAATTTACAATGAAAATACTCTAATTGTAAATTACCTCTGACGCTGATTGCTATGCATTCGAAATGTACTTAGGGTTTCAAATAAAAGAAGAAAGTTAATTGTGGTTGAGGGGTTTCATTTATTTATGTTAAATAGTTAAGCAACTTCAGTGTAGAATAATATCCTTTCCTCCTGAAGATCTACTGAGATATGTCAGAGAGTCAAAAAAGGAGGGGGTTGGGGGTCTCCTGAAAAGGACGGGGTTGTGCAGCATCTGTCACTACATGATGGCTGTGGATAGGGTTGTATGAATCAGGGTTTTTAGTATTAGTGCTGGGATTAAGTAGAGGCGTGTAGAAGGGGAAGAATGTATTTCCAGTGGGGTAGGATGTTCATTTTTGTGGGACGGTTAAGGTTTTCAAACTGGAGGACAACGTTTATTTATACTACAGTGGGCATAGATTATTGATTTTGGTATTATGGGTGCGAGTGCATGCGTGTGTGTTTTTGTGTATAAATATTCATTACATGCATTATGTATACATTCTAAACCTAAAGCTATAACATAACTAAGAACTAACATAAAAAGTTTACACGTGAGGGAGGGTTGTGACGTCATCTTAACTTTCCAGAACGGTTGGACAAATATCTTTTACTCCGAGATAGACTATTTTAATATCGTATTAGGCATTTATACTACGACTATGGCTGTCTACAAGGAATAAACAGTCGGATGTAGCACATACAGTATGTCGGGATCTGCAGGCACAACATAAGAAAAAGGACTTACTTACCCCTGGCTCTGAAGTAAGATAATATCGTGGCTTACACGAGATAGGGGTCGCTTTCATCGATCAGACCTGCCCTTAAAGAGAGGTTAGAGAGAGATATGAACAAGCTACCCGGTACTTCTAAAACAGTTAGGTTCCTGTATGTAACTGTTTTTCCAATAAGAGTGCATGTAGAAACAGCTAAGTCCTTGTAGCGCTTCCGCAAAGCGTAAAAATACTAAATATGAATTCCTGTGGCTTTCGGAATACAGTGAGTGGCTTTTAGAATACAGTGTAATTTTTTTTCGTACGAATATATTAGAGTGAACATAAACAATTAGCAGTAATAATATTATTCTAACAATCATTCAAAAAAAAAAGTTTTAGGTGTATTCGGTCTTTTTCAAAAAATAAATTGTGTATTTAGAGAATAATACCGTCAGCTAACCCATCCTTATAAGAGTGTAAATATACATGGTTCAGGGAATAGATATGAATGTGTTCTTGCAAGGCAAGTAAATCTATTTCCCCTGGGCCTTAGAATAGTGCCTACCAGTTATACCACCTTGTAAGAAGAATTATACGGAAAGGAGAGTGAAATTAAGTAAGACTAAGAGAAAAGTATAATTTTCTCCCTGATAATGGGAATAAATGAATATAATATCGTATGGATATTGTTGCTTGCCTGAAGTAGGTGTGTTCACAACCGGACTGAAAAGAAGCGTATACCCTGGAAAATATGTGATCCTTGGCTGTTAAGGAACACCATGCTATTCGTTCCCTAAAGTAACAACTTAAATTTCTTTTCAAAATGATTTTTATTATAAATCATTTTTCCTGACCCCAATTTCCATCATGGACAGCAACAGCGCTAGTGTATTCTTGGCTTTACACGCAAGTGTACTTCGTGTCCACGCAAGTACAATTTATTACAAAAATATTTTTTAATAGTTACAAGTAGTTAAGAGGGCTATTTCTCGTTAAGTAGACAGGACCTGGAATTTGGTATTTTAGCATCACCGACCTGGAGCAGCCTACATCACAAATGGAGCTTCGCTATTCACACAGAACTAATATTATCAACACGAGAAGATTTACATTGAATGAATGTGAAAACTTCAATGTTGTCTCTCAAATTTAATTTGTGCGGATAAAAAACTAAGATGTAAGATGACGTAATAGGCTACATATTGAAAAATTCAGTATCACAGATTTTTTTAAAAATTCGTCGGTTTATGACAATGACTGGTTTTAATCGATTTATGGTAGTAACAGAGTCTCGTGAAGTATGGTAGTGGCCGACTTTCATCGGCTTATAGTAGTGGCAGTCTCATTGACTATAGTAAGGACGGACTCTCATCGGCTTATGCTAGTGACAGAGTCTCATGGCCTATGGTAGTGACAGACTCTCATCGGCTTATGGTAGTGACAGAGTCTCGTCGGCTTATGCTATTGACAGACTCTCATCGGCTTATGCTAGTGACAGACTCTCATCGACTTATGGTAGTGACAGAGTCTCATCGGCTTATGGTAGTGACAGAGTCTCATCAGTTTATAGTAGTGACAGACTCTCATCGGCTTGTGGTAGTGACAGAGTCTCATGGCCTATGGTAGTGACAGACTCTCATCGGCTTGTGGTAGTGACAGAGTCTCATCAGTTTATAGTAGTGACAGACTTTCATCGGTTTATAGTAGTGACAGACTCTCATCGGCTTATGCTAGTGACAGACTCTCATCGGTTTATGCTAGTGACAGACTTTCATCGGTTTATAGTAGTGACAGACTCTCATCGGTTTATGCTAGTGACAGACTTTCATCGGTTTATAGTAGTGACAGACTCTCATCGGCTTATGGTAGTTACAGACTCTCATCGGCTTGTGGTAGTGACAGATTGTCATCGATTTTATAGTAGTGACAGACTTTCATCGGTTTATAGTAGTGACAGACTCTCATCGGCTTATGCTAGTGACAGACTCTCATCGGCTTATGGTAGTGACAGAGTCTCATCGGCTTATGGTAGTTACAGACTCTCATCGGCTTGTGGTAGTGACAGATTGTCATCAGTTTATAGTAGTGACAGACTTTCATCGGTTTATGGTAGTGACAGACTCTCGTTGAATTATGGTTTCAATCTGATTTGGTTGCATGGCACGTAGATATAAACTACCACGTCCAACAACGACACTTGATACAGACAAATGTACGTACACCGAACTGATGGTGTTTGTCATGCGTGCAGTTCAGGAAATTAGAGTGAAATTCATGGTTTCAGTTCGTTTACTGGGTATTAAATAGAAAGCAAAACGTATCTGGTAGTATTACAGCGCCGTGGGGAATGTGGCAGCCTGCTTGAGTGTAAGGCCGCGTTTGTACGCAGAAAGTATGTCTTCGCCCTTGTTCTGGTTAGGTATTCAAAGTGTACAATCAAGCCGTGATGACATAACACGGCTTCTCAGTTTGGGGAGAATCAGTTTCGTTAGAAGCCTTTACACGTAACGTTTGAGAATCACGGGTTAGCCTACGTCCACCAAAGTATTTTAAAAATATTTCGGCTTGTTTATAAAAAGTTTAAAAATACTTCTGAAGTGATTCTTTCTTTAAATGTACCTTCAATTCTTGTCTGAATTTACAAATCATTTCAATTTTAAATCTTTTAAAAAAGTTGGTTTTAGCGGTTTGTTATTTACATGGCACACTTCGAGAACGGCTAAAGCTGTTTAACCTTGAACTCAAATCTGTTGTAGTAGTGATTTGAAATTGGCTGTTTTTTTCTCTTTCAAACATTCACTGCTACATACAAATAATCAAACTGAAGCCAGAATCTAAGAATTTTACTACTACAGAAACTACTTACTCGCTGCTGCTATTATAACATAAATTCTTATAGTAAAACGTTTTTTTTAACCACATGCTATCCTGATACTAAACCCAACAACACAATCAGAAAAAGATTTTTCACAACACCTTTGACAATAGGTGTTAAAGTCACGAATGTGTGTGTTTTTTTTTAATTAATGAAAACACCCAATATAACCTCGCCTATTCTGGCCTAGTTGATGTAACCTTATCGGGACCTGACAATTCTCTTATTAAAATATTTGAAAAAACATTTGATCGGAATTTTTCTTCTGCTAGATTGTACAGAAGTAGCAGAATGAGAAAGGAGATTACGCATGACGTAATCAAGTTTTTCATTGACGGATTTGTCTGTCTGCTGCCGCATGATGAGCCTCTTGAGAAAGTTATTTAGTTTCTCTGGCTTTGCGTTCTTCATCTCCACAGGTTTCAACATGATTACAAAACGACGGAACAGTACCTACGTAATGTTATCGTCCTGGCATCGTGCGACGGAAAAATAAGACTTTTAAATGATCAGGTACTGAATTTAAAGTAAAGTCTAATGAATTTAGAATTTTAGATCTTGTTGATATCTCAATCATCTTTTCAACAGGTCTAGTCTGTTCATAATTAAACAGCTGCTGAGACGTCTAGCTGGTACAGTATTTTACTAATGATCCTAAGGTTCGGTCTCTGGTAACGAAAAGGAATGTTTACTGATTTTTCAACCCCAGATTTACTTAGTCTGAGACAATGAATATCTAGGGACAAACCCAAACCCTGGGTGGATCATGGATTTTCTCAAATTGGCACAAAATGAAATTATTTTCAATAAGATGTAGACAGCTAACCGACATGCATTGTACTTCAAATATAATTCAAAGAAACATTTCAGTATATTTATATTATTTAGCAAGCCTTTGCATCTAATAATTACCTATAGGTAATTTGTAAACAGATTTGTAAACAAATTTTGTGAAATACTGATTAAACAGGAGTTCAAGGAATTTCCTGTTTGTATGTAACTGACCTTTTAGTCTTAAGAACATTTCATGCCTTTTAGAACATCCCTTTTTTAAATGTAAATAGGTTGTTTAGAACATAACGTTTCTTATTGCCAGTAGAACTTTTTAAACATACCTTTTTTACTATGAGTAGGTATTTTAGAACATAACTTTTTCTTACTGCGCTTAGACCTTTTAGAACATCCCTTTTTTACTGTGAGTAGGTCTTTTAGAACATACCTTTTCATATTGCGAGTAGGCCTTTTAGAACATACCCTTTTTTACTGTGAGTAGGTCTTTCAGAACATACCAGTTCTTATTGCAGTTAGACATTTTAGAATACCTCTTTTTTACTGTGATTAGGTCTTTTAGAACATACCTTTGCTTATTGCGAGTATGCCTTTTAGAACACCCCATTTTTTAATGTAAGTAGGGTCTAGGTCTTTTAGAGCATAACTTTTCTTATTGCTAGTAGACCTTTTAGAACATCTCTTTTTTTACTGTGAGTAGGTCTTTTAGAACATACCTTTTCTTATTGCGAGTATGCTTCTTAGAACATACCTTTTGTTCTTGCAAGTAGGCCTTTTAGAACATCCCCTTTTTTAATGCAAGTAAGCCTTTTAGAACATCCCTGTTTTTATTGCGAGTAGGTCTTTTATAACATACCTTTTTTTACTGTGATTAGGTCTTTTAGAAAATACCTTTGCTTATAGCGAGTATGCCATTTAGAACAACTCTTTGTTTAATATAAGTAGGGCCTAGATCTTTTGGAACATCTCTTTTTTTACTGTGAGGAGGTCTTTTAGAACATACCTTTTCTTATTGCGAGTATGCTTTTTAGAACATAACTTTTGTTCTTGCAAGTAGGTCTTTTAGAACATACATTTTCTTATTTCGAGTAGGCTATGCTTTTTGTAACATACTTTTTGTTGTTGCATGTAGGTATTTTAGAACATCCCTTTTTTTATTTCGAGTAGAACATTATCACTATCATCTGCAAAAATGATGGTGAATTAAATCCTATTATATGTAGAAACATGAATTGCCGTTGTCACGTGATAAACGTTATGTCACATTTTAATCTAATTTAAAAGTACATGAATTTTATTTATACCCTAGTAAACGGTAGTTTACATCTCATTTGCAGGTAGAAAAATGGAATACTATAGTCCCCTAATGCAAATTATAATGTAGGTCTATTGTAAACTTATAAAGGTAGAAAAATGAAATGCCATGATCACCTGGCTTATATTGTCATAAATTGTAACTTATAAACGTGGGGAAATGAAATTTCATGATCGCCTGGTTTATATTGTCATAAATTGTAACTTACAAACGTGGGGAAATGAAATTTCATGATCGCCTGGTTTATATTGTCATAAATTGTAACTTATAAACGTGGGGAAATGAAATTTCATGATCGCCTGGTTTATATTGTCATAAATTGTAACTTACAAACGTGGGGAAATGAAATTTCATGATCGCCTGGTTTATATTGTCATAAATTGTAACTTATAAACGTGGGGAAATGAAATTTCATGATCGCCTGGTTTATATTGTCATAAATTGTAACTTATAAACGTGGGGAAATGAAATTTTATGATCGCCTGGTTTATATTGTCATAAATTGTAACTTATAAACGTGGGGAAATGAAATTTCATGATCGCCTGGTTTATATTGCTATAAATTGTAACTTACAGACGTGAGGAAATGAAATTTCATGATCGCCTGGTTTATATTGTCATAAATTGAAACTTATAAACGTGGGGAAATGAAATTTCATGATCGCCTGGTTTATATTGTCATAAATTGTAACTTACAAACGTGGGGAAATGAAATTTCATGATCGCCCGGTTTATATTGTCATGAATTGTAAACTTATAAAGGTAGGAAAATGAAATGTCATGGTTACCTGGTGGAAATTTTGATGAAACATAACCATATTTATTTATAAATAGGATAAGGTGGTAACATGAGTTCCTTTTACTTGAACAAGAGTAAACAGCTTACGTTTTTAACGTAATATATCGGAAGTAAACGTCTACGATATAGGGTACATGATACACCTTCTTATAGTAAAAAGCAAGTGAAATGTTTTGTGGAATACAAATAATAATAATGTAGGGGCAGAAAGGCTGGCATTGAGTTATATTCATGGATTGCGTTGTGATTAAAGTAATCTAGCACGGCGATAGTGGAACAACAGCTGATACTAAAGCGTCCGAAATTGCCAGAAACGTTAGTTAGAAGTTATTTCCGATAAATCATTATCAAATATTGACGTCATAGTGAAGAATTAAGTCGATGGTGCTGTAAAACTTTCCAATGTAAACAAAAAACGATAACCCTGACGTAGTTGTTGTTCTCTGACAAAATACGTAGTACATTATGACTGACTGACAGCTCACTAAAATGTAAGAGTTTTAACAAACATAATAGCCCGATACCTGAACGTAAGACGCTCACGCTACAGAGGTTCTGTTACAGACTGCCCTGACGTAGTTGTTCTCTGACAAAATACGTAGTACATTGTGTACTGACTGACAGCTCACTAAAATGTAAGAGTTTTAACAAACATAATACCCCGATACCTGAACGTAGGACGCTCACGCTACAGAGGTTCTGTTACAGACTGCCCTGACGAATAAGTTAAAAGGTAACACGAGATTCATGAGAGTCGTTGATACTGTTTCCTGTCCAGATAAGTGTAATGCCCCCTCCTGAGTGATGTAAACAACAATGTAGCTATGTCGATCTTAGTCCCTTTCTGTCTACTTTCTTCTTTAAACTGTCTACCTCCATAAAAACAGTGTATTTGGAAAACAACAAAGAAAAGTTACCAAAGAAGAAGAACAAGGAAGTGAATCGATAATTGTACGAAGATAAGAACTTCTTCCTCTGCCTCTTATCGTTTCTCCCCGCTCTCTCTCTCTCTCTCTCTCTTTCTTCTTTTTCTAAGAAGTGAAATTCCTAATGTCGCTTCATGGTGGCAGTAATGAGAGACCGAGTAAGAGACTCTTTGGAAAAGTAGATACCTCATCAACAGGTTTCTCCAGAAACTAGAAGAGAACAAGGGATTCAGAGGGTAAAAGGATTGTACAATCATCTTGATCTTAGGAACAGTAAAAATGTTCTTAGGTAAGTTATACACGAATGATGTAAAAACACAAACCCAGTGGAAAGTGTCCATCCAGCTGCATAATGAAAAGTGTGTGTGTGTGTGTGTGTGTGTGTGTGGGTGTGGGTGTGCGTGCGTGTGTGTGTGTGTGTGTGTGTGTGTGTGTGTGTGTGTGTGTGTGTGTGTGTGTGTGTGTGTGTGGTATAAGTAAATATTGTAAACCAATACCTAAAAATCTTCTATTCATTTTGTTTAACAAGCTCTCCGTTTTCACCCTTCATAATAACGTAATAATTAACTTGACTTTAGCGTTTTTTGTAATACACGCGTGCGCTCGTACATAACTCTCCTGTTTCGAGAGCACATTATAAGTTAGGTTTGAAATAAAAATTAACAGAGATGTGCAGTCCAAGATGGCCGCCAAAGTCAACAAGTGTGACTGAGCACGTGAGACGATCTCACGTTCAGCCCAGCCATCGTCATGCTACGTCCGCTCCGATGCACATCGAAAAGCGGCTACTGCGCACAGTTACTGCGCATTCGTTTTACCTGGTATTGGCTAATTTCCATAATACAGAAATCGAGAGTCTGTTGGCCGTGGTTGCTTCCTTGACAAATACTAAGCGTCCCTTCTGCGATTGCAGTTCAGTGGTTCTCTTTACGAAGTTTTTCTTAATAGTGTTCTTCATTCCTTTCAAAATGTTAATCCGTTAACTTCGTGTGTACTACATTTGTACTGTTTAACCTTTTCCCACAACTTATTTTATATTATTGCAAATCGAACGTCATAGTTCCTTTTCAACTAACAGCAAAGATTTGGTGACAGTAGCAGTGCAGTGAAGTAATAGGCCTAAAGGAAAACCTAACACCGATGAACATTCAACAGCTCTCGCCCTTAAGGACGATTGTACAATGTGAATGGGAATGAGGGAAGAATTAAGGCAATGTATAATGTAGATCTGCAATGTGCAGCAAAGGTACGAGGTCACATACCTGAAAGGGATCTACTCTCTATTAAAATCATGCCCTTTACAATGACACAGAGATAACTCGAAGGGTAAACAATAAGAATAAGTAGCACATTCATCCCCTGGTACCTGTATTAGAGAGTTATGACTCGTCTAAGCATGGACGTTTACCTGAAGCAGACTTGCCCTCAACCTTGGTCAAATAGGCGGCAAAACAAACGAAATACCGCGGGCATGTTACACACCCATTACTTCTGATAGAACAACTTCATAGCCTAGATTGGTTATAGCCTAAATAATTAACATTACGTAAATGTTTCATGGCTCTTCTAAAAGCGAGACCTGGTTATATAGACGAACAACGCCTTGTTTTATTGGTGACGAAAAACTTGAGCAATACCTTTCGGAATAGATCGAAAAGCGTGTAAAATCGAGGATGAAATAAAACCAGTGGTTCCCAACAGGTGGCCCGCGGGCAATGTCTTAGGGGTCCGTGAGATGTCACTGAAATTAAAATATTTTCAGTTGCTTTAAAATGTATTCACTGTTGCATTACCGGGAGGCTTTCGTAGTCGAGATATTGCCTGATGTGTTGCATAAAACTCTCAATGAAGTAGTTCGAATTATTAACTACATTAAAACTCGACCTTTACAGTCTGGATTATTTTCTTGTTGTGCAAAGAGATGGGGAGGGATCATGTGCAACTTCTCATTCATACCGAAGTAAAGTGGCTCTCCCGAGGTAGTATATTTGAAGGTTTTTTTTAGTTTAAGGATGAGGTAAGAATCTTCCATCCTGATAACAAGTCTAGAGATTTTATTAAATACTGGCTTCACGCAACTGCTTACTTAGCTGATGTGTTTGAAAATTTGAATATTTTGAACCAAGGCCTACAAAATAACAATATAGATATATGTTCAAAGATTAAGATAAATTTAGTGGCATGGTTAAAAAATGTCAGTTATAGGCAACAAAGGTTAATACATGCTCTTTTACGAATTTCCCCACATTTAAAGGATTTTTGAGTCTTCTGATAAAACCTTGACATACCAAACAAAGGAAAGCTTAATAAATGAGGACCTTCAAAGTTTAGCAAACACTTTCAGGGAAAACAGACTTGTGATACTTGTTTTTACTTAAGTTACTTCTTGTTCCAAAGAAAATATCAATATAAATAAGTTAAATGAATTTCTCTTGGACCTACAAACTCGAACATGTTGATAGTTTTACTTTTGTATCTTAAATAAAAATGAAACATTTCTTGAATGTACTGTGATAGTATTAAATTTAAATTGCATACGTAAGAACAGTTTCCACTTTAAAGTTCATGGGTAGGGAAACAATAAATTACTTACAAATAACTAATACAACTCAAAATATTTTTTGTATAATCTAAAATTTAAATTTAAGAGTTTGAAGGGTCCTTGTCAATATAGCGACCATAGAGGGGGTCCTTAAAAAGATTTTATTGGGAACCACTAGAGAGACAAAGAGAATGATAATTTAAGGGGAAAATATACATTGCAATTTTAGTGTGCTTATAGTCTATATGTTTTACTTTCAATACTATAAAGGCAGAAGTTTCTTAACAAAATATTAGTTTTTGTATTAATTTGATATAGCATCAATAAAGTTGAGTGTGTGTGTGTGTGTGTATATATATAAATATAATTAATAAATTAAAAATATTTCAAAAACAAGAATACTTTTAATGAAATTCATTAAAAGTATTCTTGTTTTTGAAATATTTTAAATTTATTAACTATATTACAAGAAAACATATCACCATATTTAATATAATATATATATGTGTGTGTGTGTGTGTGTGTGTGTGTGTGTGTGTGTGTGTGTGTGTGTGTGTGTGTGTGTGTGTGTTACTAGATGGAGTCAACGTTAAATAAGTCGTTATAAAATAAACCATGCTGTTTTGCGGCATCTGCTGGTTGTTTGTAATTACTGGAAAGGGTCAGCTTTGGTTAGGCCTATGTCTAAATAACGTAGGTTTACATCATATTGCTTGGTTGCATCTGTGTCTCATGATTTAATATTCTGTCATAACATAAAAATACCACTAAATTCACAAATGTATCAATAATAATTAGAAGAAATATTTATTCAACTGCATTCCTCGGTTTACTATGATTCGCATAAAATAGTACAATAATTAGAATTAAAACAAGTATTTTTCTATGATTTCGGTCGATAATATATTATTAGGCTACTATTTCTTAATTAAAAAATACTACAAACAGAGTACTTATTTTAATTTTAGTACAGCCCCCGAATGGAACCCGAAATTACAATGCTATGAGATTGATAGTGAGTAGGTCTAATCCAAGGATATGAGCCTATTCCTGTTAGCCGTGATCCATCCTCACATCCTACTCGAATTAAGGACATGCTCTATTTAGGTTCTGATTCATAACCCTACCATTGTATTTGCTAGGAGATAATTGTCAAACTGTTCGATAAAATTAAAATTCCATTGATTGGGTTTAGCCATTGAACCACTGTAGGCCCTACATTCAAAGTAAATCACCGTGTTACTACAGCAGCATTTTCTGATTTAAACTAACGGCTTACATTGTTACGCATGTTTTCAGTTTTTCAGTATCTTCTTAGCAAAACTTTATGTCAATTATTTCAATGTATTTATAATTTTTAACCCAAAACCTATAGCCTATAGATTTTATTTTGTCATTATATAATGCGCGCGTGCCCGTGTGTGTGGTTTGTGTGTGTGTGTGTGTGTGTGTGTGTGCATGTATCATATTCTATAGTATTGTATTAAATAAGCCTTACTTAAAGATGTCTGCCTTTAAGAGACAAGACGTCATGAAGCGCAAAAGTAAAAGGGTTGACATTCGTATATGCCTACTAGGTTTGGCCAAAGAGCAATTTATCCGATCGCCGTAGAAGGCAGTGGATTTGCGGATTGTGAGTCATGGCCTTTAACAATAACCACAACCACATTATTAGCTTTCTTTCAGAGTGACTGGCAGGTCGGTTTCCACGGCCAACGTGATCGCGCGTTTCCAAGAAATACTTTTTTCAATATTCGGATTTGTAACTGTTTAATCACAAAATTCTCTAGCCACTGGTGTTTCTTTAGTTGATAAGACACTTGAAGTTTCTCGCTAATAAAATAGAAATTTTATAACTTTTCTCAATTAGTTGATAGTGTAATATCGCTGAAATGCAATATTGGAAATGTGAGTCCAGTGTCATTTATACATTCATACCACCCCTCTAATCAATCAAATGTACACTAGATATAATTACATTATTGTCCAATCAGTACATTGAAATTTATAATTACATGTGAAATACGAATCTACGATGTTTGGATGAGGATAAGAGTTTTTAACTTTTCCGATTTCTCATAATTACATTACAATATCCAAAATGTTCCCCAACTGCAATAGTAAAAGAAGTTCCTTTAAAATAAAAAAAAGTGATTATTTTAAAGGTTGCCCATTAAAATTACTTAAAGGCGTATTTGTCACTAAGAATGTAAAAATTATTCAATGTAAAGAAATACGAAATGAAGATTTATTCAAAATTAATTTCTCTTTTTAATATCCCTTAAACATTTGCCTTTCCCATTTGACATCAAATTAGTAATTGAGAAATTTAATTTTAAAGACAGAACTCAATCCTATTTTTAATCAATCATTAAATTTTCCTGCGATTTTAGTGCTATAATAGGGTTAAATAAAATTTTTAGTAGTTTTTTTTTAAAATACTTTTCCGAGGGGGTCGCGGAAACCCGGTAGGTTTGATTTGCATTTGATGTGTGTCTTTCCCGGGGTGAAATTTTAAACCCACGCCCTGGTTAGGTTCGTTTATAAATTGTGAAAAATTAATTACTCTTTTGAAATAAATTTACAACAATAACACTAAAAACTCTGTAGCTACAATGATTTTTTATCAAACTTATGAACATTTGAGATGCAATGTAACCATCCTAAAAGGCAGTAAAAAATGTTTTTTATCTGTAAATCTTTTTCTGTGCAACAGTTCTGATTGGACCTCTGTCAAGTTCCCTATCACTGGCTTTATCATACCTTTTTATCACCTTATTAAAAGCATTTTAAACTAGCCTATATAGATTTTGTGTTAGCGTCCCCCTTTTTTTAATATCAAATAATTATGAAAAATACATTTTCTGTAAAAAGTGAAACGCTTTCTCTAAAACGTAGAAAACTGTATAAAAGCTATGTTAAGTTGAACATTAAAGCAAGGAGCGGAAGTCGGAGTAGATAACGAAAGTAGTCTTTAGTTTCGATATTTGCCATCGCTCGACGTAATCAACTTCCTGCGTTAAAATCGTTCACCAGGTGCGGCAATTATTGGCCGACAGTACGTAACTATCTCGTTATAAAACGCAGCCAGTAACCTGCACGACGGGGTTTTTATTGTTACTGCGTTGGCAATAAGATGTGCACTGGATACGATAAGAAGTACTGATCTTGTTATCAACACCTGCTGCAAGGAGTTAATCAGAAAAGATGATTGGTTTGGTTGAAATGGTGGGTCGATGCTTTGCGCCTCAGACACATGTGAAGACTTGTGTTGCTAACCTTCAGAAAAGTACCTTTAGAAACTGTTCCTTTCTCTTTAAACAAGAAATGAAAATTACTGTTTTCCTGCAGTTCTTCGTACTACCTGGTTCGGCAATGCTATAACTTCCTAATACCGCAATGTGAACGTAATAACACGTGTTCTTATTCAGGGGTGCCAACTATTGCCAATAAAACGACAAAACATTAATTGGTAATTTTTTACAGAAAGGTTTTTTATCAAATTTTAAGTTTGTCTTTTAAAAATCTTTTCCTTTATTTAGAGAATTTCAATAGTAACTGAATGGCATTTAAATTTTCAGTTTATTTTTAAAATCCTCTGCCCTTTTGCTAGATAAGGCCCTGACAGTAGTTGATAAACTTTTTTGAACCAAGTACAGCCGGTTATTGATTTATGAATTTTCTTCATAACAACTCTTAATTTCTTAAAGTGAAATGTAGGACTAAATATTACTATGAAACATATTTAGTTCAATTAATTTGTATTATATTCAAATACAAATGTATTTTAGGTAATATCGCAAAAATTGTTTGTGGTAATGGAGACACCGTATCTGTGCGAGACCTGAGCAACTCATCTTCTCGTATACATTTGCTGTCATCCACCGATCCTTTAATGTCAACGTTTCACAACCTGCGTGTCCTTTCTTCTAGAGGTTTTCACTACAATATTCTTTAAGGGACATTGTTCTTCTGACTTTCGTAACAAATATCTAAATCACTTTAAAGATCCTAAACACTACGGTCTTTTAATTTCTTTAATGTTCTCACTTTCTGATTAGTTATCCGTTCTATTCTTGCTCCGAGTAGTGAATAAATATAAAACAAAGTACGGACCACATAACCGTGCATTTGGCTTTGAGAGCTAGCACAAGATGTCTCGAGTACTACCACTTCTTAAAACATAGCTCATATTCAGAATGTTATATACATCAACAGCTTCTGCGTCAGATATGTCTACACATATTTCAAGATTGTTTGTTATTTCATACCGAAACTAATTTATCTAATATCAACCGTCTCATGCAAGTTACTGTTTTGACAGTCATTACCAAGTTTTAATGAAAGTATTTACACTGACCCTCTATCCCCGTCTCGCCTACCTGCGATCTCTCAAGGCCAAGTGCACGGTTACGTGGTCCACACTATACTTCATTTCACTCTAATTAATAGAGCAGGTCTACATCAGGTATGCGACTCTACTTAAGCTATTCCCTTCCAATATCAGGGAATCATTACATCCTTCTCCTGGTCATATTTCTACCTATCTTTCCCTATGTTTTTCTTACAAGGGGGTGTTAAGAGTAGACTCCTATTTATTTCCTCTATAGATAGCTTTACCTCATATACTGTGCACCCTTAAAAGTTCATGACCACTCCCCCCCCCCCATACGCACAACCCTTTCCCATTCTTTGCCCAATAGTCATAGTGATTGATCGCCTTAAAACCACAAAAAAATCCATTGCTTGTCTTCTTTTTATTTAATTTCTGCTTTTTAATTTTTATTGTAATATGTATATTCTTTCCATGACTTTATACGTCTCTTTTATTTTGCGCTCAAAAAATATCTTGAACTTACATGAGTTTACTGCTTCCTAGTACTTTCTTTCCAAATGACTAGTTAATTCTTATCACAATATACTTTAAGATACTTTAACTTGTCTCCTTTGTTGATTTCTATGACGTCATTTCCATGACGTGTTTTAGTAGGCGGCAGAGTGGTCTAATGAGCGGCGCACTGGGCTTAAAGGTTTCGGGTACCACCACGAGACACGCCAAAGGTTTTCTAGATGATTTTTTAACCAGAATATGAAGTCAAGCTGTGAAAATGAGCACATAATCTAGAGTAAAACGAGTACGTAGTGTAACAATGTATAGTGCTGTTTCCTTCCTTAATTAAATAATTTACGTTCTTAGTAAGACAGATCGTTCCTTCTTTTTATTCTTTGATATAAAAAAGGGGCATTTTTGTTTTGTTTTTTGTTCTAGTTAACGTGTGAGGTATTTAAACTTTTCATCTTGCTTTCCGATTATTTCCTCCACGAAACTAAGACTGAGCAGCATAATAATATTGCATCGTCGTTGCGTCACATTGCGACTTCCATCCTCCGTTGCGGGGTTTTAGAAGACGACATGATTCAGCCTAGTTTCAACGTTTACTGGCATTAAGCTAATCCTAGGAATAAAGTAAGTATGCAAAACGTAATATAGGAGTATTTAGTCCTTAAGTTAACAAAAGAGCCCATGGCTGAAGTAAAATCATTCCTCCTGCCACTGTAAGTGGAGAATATTTAAGGCTCTCGTAAGCAGGTCGCTTCGTCAATCCGTATTTCATTATGAGTGGATGTGAGAGTTAAGGTGTTAATGTTGGTAATATTATGCAAACTTATAAAGGCTATGAGAGTTATTTGGTCACCCAACAAAATAGAGGCTGCTCGCACTCTAGGTCTCTACTATAAAAACAAATTTCAACCTAAATAGGGTCAGACGTAGAGGTTACAAACTAATTATATAGACTTACTAATGTTTTATAAAACGAAAATTAAGCACGAATAAACCTTTCATTGACAGTGTTAGGCTATAGCGCAATCCATTCAAATAAAATTCGTTTCCGCATTTTTTTCTAAAATGTCTAGAGAAACACATGTTATATATTCAGATTTAAACGTTACATATTACTTCTATGAAGAAGTGCGTGAAAACAAACGTAAAGAAAATTTGTAAATTTGCGAGTGTGTGTATGGATGCGCGCGAACGAACTCTCGTGTGAGTATGTTTGTGTGTGTTGTGCAACTGAACGAATGGCACAGGACACCTTCGCCTCTAACTAAGCCAGAGATACCAATGTAGGTTCCGTTAAATTAATTTGCAAATAAAAGATATCATCTGTTCAAATATGTCCCAAAATTTGTAACTAAAAAACAGGGGTAGAGCGAAGCATTTTTTCGAAGGCAAGCTTGCCAGGATCATTGCCAACAATTAGAGGGTGACCTGAGAATTCAAAGTTAAACATAGGCCTACTTAAAAATGTTTTAGGTCGAAATTAATGGAAAATTTTACCCACATGACCGCTTGAGCTCCGTACCTTCTTATTTGGAGTTAAAATATTTGGTCCTGATTTAAATAATCAGATTCGTTTCAAAATTGTTTTTCAAAGATATTTCTATAAACGTTTCTAAACGTTTTATTTACCTGACCTCCCTGTACGCAACCATGTCTAAACCAAAAGTAAATTCTATTTAATTAAAAAATTTTAAAAATTTTACAAAAATTCTTAACATATCAGGAACATAAAAAACTTCAAATATTCCCTATCGAACATAAAAAAATTCTTGAATTTCATTATAGTATTTAAACATAGAAAGGTTTTCTTTATTGTTTCTTAAAGAACTACTATCTGAGATGATTGAAATTATTTTTTTCTCAAATAAAATCAAAACCAAACAAGTTATTTAAACAACCTTAGCGTTTTGTAACTGAAAACCTTCGGTACTGAACGGAGCATAGACAAACAGGATGTACTCATTACCAGGGCCGCAACTCTCGGCGTTATTCAAACCTCTCCATTTAAATGAACAGTATTTAATTGTATTGCAAACGGTATTGTATATCTTTGAATGACCTACAGTTGAAAATACGAAAGCTTGTGTGAAAATTCAACCCGGCACGGATGGAGAGCTATATTGTTATGTGAGAATATACACATGTGTATATAGACTATACAAATTATATAGAGACTTATATCAGACAATACATGTGTATATACTCTAGATTAGAAATTTGTTGTAAGTAAGCTTTGAAAGAAAGAGGCAAGACAATATTTTTCCAGTAAAATGTAATTTTTAAATTGTTACTTCGAATATTTACTACTTCCTGAGCAAGAGTTTTATTGGAGTTTTATTTATATTTTAAAAAATATTGAAAATAATCCTCTCCGAACTAATATCGTAGTTACGCCCTCGCTTACCCTGATTTGTGACCATGTGCTCATCGTAGTAGCTCATCGACTACTTCCATAGCCTGTTAGTTATTGGTTTTTATTATAAATAAAATCTCTATAATAAATATATTCAGATAGTAGAAATAAGCTACTAGTCAAGATTGCATCCACCTCTAAATCTGTGCTAGCAGTGGCGTAGCCAGGACGATGTTTGAGGGAGGGACAAGATATTTTGCGAGGGACTCGACACGGAGGAAATTTTCGACATTTTATCTCAAGAAATCATATTTTATGCTATTTTCGGAGTTTAAATTATACAATTGTTGGTTCGTCGAGAAACTTTTTCGGTAAAAACGGGTAACACAGGTGTATAAGGTAATGTTCCCCTAAAATTAATTGGTTTAAAAGATGAACGTGCCCTCTGTGACACCCTCTGGCTACGCTCCTGTTTGCTAGCAACTTCAATTAAACACAAAGTATAAACAATGTTTTCCATCTGGTCACTAAAAGCACTCCCTTCCTTAAGGTTATTAGTAAAACCATAGTTGTAAATAAACTTCCGGTCAATAAATCGTATTTGATATTTTCTAACTGATAGTTTCCATCTTTAAAGCAGAGTTGTTCAGACAACATTAAATGCTCAGACAACAAAGTTGAATACTGAAATATTTGTTGTGAAATCTGCGATGGGAAAGGAATCCTGTGCAGCGCCCAGATCGTAAAATGTTTACAACGGTACAACAGGTTTTAGTACTTTATGTGTCAATACGTTATGTGTTTGTTATTACGTAAGATTTGACGGCATTTAATTATTTATTTAATAACGCAAAGACAACCCGCCACTGTCTAATACTGTTGCCAACTATCCTCCCGCGATAAGGCTTCGGCAGAAAGTCTCCACATTAAATTATCACCCACAAGGGAGCTTTTAATAAACTATTACGTTTTAGTGTATAGGACTCTATTTATAACTTGCATACCTACCTATAAATTATCCTCTCTAACCATTGATATCATCCTTAATATCCTGCCTGCCTTATAGTAAAACAACAAAATAAAACAATCATCAATACTAGTTTCCTTCTATGTCCTTCCATTTTTAGTTGACGCGCTACCAGCACGGAAGGTGGAGCCGAGAATATAAAGCAACAGTGAGTTTAGTAAATTATTTAAACTATAACACGGTTGTTAAAGATGAAACGGAGAATATGAATGCAGCAATGTGGATTAGTAATGAGTTTAAAATTGTTAAAAATAATTGTTGAGGGTGTAGCGGAGAATATAAATGTAACAGTGTGGATTAGTAATGAGTTTAAAATTGTTGAAAATAATTGTTGAGGGTGTAGCGGAGAATATAAATGTAACAGTGTGGATTAGTAATGAGTTTAAAATTGTTGAAAATAATTGTTGAGGGTGTAGCGGAGAATATAAATGTAACCGTGTGGATTAGTAATGAGTTTAAAATTGTTGAAAATAATTGTTGAGGGTGTAGCGGAGAATATAAATGTAACAGTGTGGATTAGTAATGAGTTTAAAATTGTTGAAAATAATTGTTGAGGGTGTAGCGGAGAATATAAATGTAACAGTGTGGATTAGTAATGAGTTTAAAATTGTTGAAAATAATTGTTGAGGGTGTAGCGGAGAATATAAATGTAACAGTGTGGATTAGTAATGAGTTTAAAATTGTTGAAAACAATTGTTGAGGGTGTAGCGGAGAATATAAATGTAACAGTGTGGATTAGTAATGAGTTTAAAATTGTTGAAAATAATTGTTGAGGGTGTAGCGGAGAATATAAATGTAACAGTGTGGATTAGTAATGAGTTTAAAATTATTAAAAATTATTGTTGAGAGTGTAGCGGAGAATATAAATGTAACGGTGGGGGCTAGAAGCTGGTTTTATCCAATTAACGATTGTCGAAGTCATTAAAAAGCAACTAACAATAAAGAAAATACGAAAGTCCTATATTTATACGACTGGAGTGTAAAAAAAATCTGGGACCCACAGTTACATTCCTTCTCAAAATCATTATTCAAGACCCTTGGATCAAGGGGGTACCAAAATAGACGATCACATTTAGCTTCTAATCAAAGCTATTATCCTAACATCAGGTAAAGGACGATTAAATCAAGTTATTTAAAATATTATTCTCCTGTATGAATAAGAAAAACGGACTTAGTATCCTGAATGTACGATTACATGTAATTGTTCCCGGTTTCAAAATTTATTGGAGTATCTGGTGCTATATGTTTACATTATATTAGTACCCATCTGTTTTTCACTGGGGGGGGAACTGGGGGAACTTTTTCACTGCTTTCTAGAAGAAGTTTTAACTCTTTTTTTATTGGCAGAAGATTTACAAATATTTTTATAAAACATGCAACTTTTAAAAATACATTTTTGCTACTGAAAGTTAACTTTTTCTTTACTTTTAGGATTTTGTGTTTCATAATTATAATTAAATGAATATGTAAAACTGTGTATTTATGTTGACGATTTGTATGATTATCATCTAAATAACAGGAGAGTTTTTCCCTCGGGCCTCGATAGCAGTAGACCACGGCCAGC
Organism: Prosapia bicincta; assembly: GCA_036971475.1. Taxonomy (NCBI): domain Eukaryota; kingdom Metazoa; phylum Arthropoda; class Insecta; order Hemiptera; family Cercopidae; genus Prosapia; species Prosapia bicincta. The sequence goes on along the minus strand of JBAIZL010000001.1, from coordinate 142,054,350 downwards.
TGAATATTTTACGAAAGTAGCAAACAAATCAGAAAGTAAACATTCTTTAGAAAACCTAAAACCAACAAATCAACCACCAAATTCCTTTGCCTGATTACAGCACAACGTAAACATTGTATTTACCTATAGAAGAATGTTTATTTTCAGAAACTTTCTTAAGAAATAATTCACAAGTTTAGATTTGAAAGCAATACAATCAACTTGATTCATCGTTGGATTTGAAGGCTTTTATTGAGAAGGAAGAAAAAATATTTATACTTTTCTGTATATTTTCAAAAAGAACCTCACTAAGGACTGAATGCGAAACTCAAAATAAAATTTTCTATAAACGTTGAAAAGGATAGGTTCGTTAAGAAAAGTGTGTGTGTGTGTGTGTGTGTGTGTGTGTGTGTGTGTGTGTGTGTGTGTGTGTGTGTGTGTGTGTGTGTGTGTGTGTGTGTGTTTGTGTGTGTATGTGTGTGTATTCAAGAAGAAATTAACACCTTAAGAACGAATTGAATTATTAAAACCTGCGTCTGCATTACCTCCTGGTCCTAAAATACATTTTAAAAACTGGTGGAAACTAATGATCTCAAAATGTCGGTCGTTATACTTTTCGGAATGAAACAACTCCGTTAGTTTCATTTTTATTAGAATATGTTGGATTGCTAACATGTCAAGGATTTCATTATGAACACAATGACGTTAGAGTTTTGAAAATCAATCAGTAAGTATGAAGTAACTGCAGAAAATAAATGACGTAACTGAAGCCTTCTCAACTAATTGTAGGCTGTATAAAATTAACGTAGCTTCAAAGACTGTATTAAATGAATAATTTATTTAATTTAACTGATAAACTATTTTATTATAAAATATTTTACTAAAACACAAATATAACCAATAGCTTATTTACAGTCGATTGACTTCGCTTGGTAACCTTCTCATTCAGCAGATTTGTGATTCACTATTACTATTTTACTCTGGAAGCATGTCCATATCCTTCAGGACCAGGGATTAGAACGCTTGGAAATTTTTAACGAAACTAAAATTCAAGCGATATACAAGAACCAATAAAAAAAGCACTGAACATTCCGAGAGGTCTCGTGGATAACATTCCCAATCCTATTTTGTCCTTAAACATGTTTGAGTTTATTTTATTTTGAATTCCAAAACGTCATCCCCAAATGACTGATACAACCTTGGCAAACTCTCCTCCCTCTCTAGAAACACATTGCCTACCATTGGATTCGCAGACATCCTTTTCTTGTATTCTCTTAGTTCCTTTAACCAAAATCTCATCCTCTTCCCCTCTCTTCCCCTCTCTTCCCCTCTCTTCTTGTTTCAAAAGTTTCCCTTGACTTATCAGCAAAGTCTTTGTTGACTGCATTATCTGCATGGTACCACCTCCAACGTCCAGCCTTTCATTTCATTTACACAAAAAATACTTGGAATTCCTAAGTCTGCAGTATGATCTTTACGTTAACCGAATGAGTGATGAGGAACTGCTTCCTCTTCCTAACTATACTTCCAATTTGTTAATTTGTAGCTTCTATTACACATTCATTAACAGTTTCATTGTTTAACACAAGTTCCAATAGATTCATAAAGCTTCGCTCCTTAAAATTTATGCCTATTGATACATACATCTCTGCATGTGCTGTGCTTCTTTGATACCAGTACTACTTTAGTCTTTTTACACCTATTTGATTAGAAAACAATATTCCTTACATGTAATATTTATATTGTTAATTATTTCATGACATATATATATATATATATATATATATATATATATATATATATATACTGTATATATATATATATATATATATATATATATATATATATATACTGTATTATATATATATATATATATATATATAAAGAACTCAGTCAAAATACAAATACAAGAATTATAATTGAATTTACAATTCATAGTTTTTCGTTGGCTAACAGTACCAACATCATCAGGAATATTAAATAATTGAAAGCCAACGAAGAGCTTTGAATTGTAAATTCAATTATAATTCATGTATTTGTATTTTGACTTAGTTCTTTATTAATACACAAGAATACATATTGCGATATATATATATATATATATATATATATATATATATATATATATATATATATATATATGTATATGTAGAATATCAAATATGTTTTCCTGTTAGAATTATTTTTAAGATTAAATAGTATACACTAATTACAGGAATAATTTATTGAATAATACACTCAAAGCTTTTCGTTGGTTGACATTACCAACATCCTCAGGAATTACAATACTAAGAATGACAAAAGAACTAAGTGTTCTTTTGTCATTCTTAGTATTGTAATTCCTGAGGATGTTGGTAATGTCAACCAACGAAAAGCTTTGAGTGTATTATTCAATAAATTATCCCTGTAATTAGTGTATATTATTTAATCTTATATATATATATATATATATATATATATATATATATATATATATATATATATATATATATACATTTACAGTCAACATTTTCGAAACCTTATTTATATTTAGTCGACACTCCCTAAATATTATTTATATCTAATAAATAATAATTCAACAAAATTACATTATGACGAGTAATGTAAACAAAATTGTTTTTATGGAAATTCCTACTTAAGTCAACAAAGACAAATTGTATTTGAGTTATTTTTAATTAAATAATTACAATTAATATAAATGAAGTAACATAACCTATTCGTTAAAACAACTGTTACACCACATAACCTATAACATAAGATCAGCTGTTCTCTGAAATCATATGTTATCACTTATTTTAAGCCAAATGGGACGAAACAACAATACTGCATACGCTGCCCCTTTTGTGAAATGTCTTTCTCTCATATAAAACTAAAATTAGTTTTATTTTTAAGTTTAATATTTACAAAACTTAAATCAATTTTATTTTTCAGATTCATTTTTTATCAATGCTACAAGTAAAACAAAGGAAAAGAAGACACATTAATCTTTAACGAAGGATACACGTTTGAAATATAATATTATAAGAGATCTTTCAGCTATCTTCTCAAGACAATATCATAAGAAAGAAAAGTCTCAGGAGGAGGAAACTTTGATAAGAAAAATCAAAGAGATTTGTACGGGATATCTGCGGATCCTTTTATGCAGTGATCGTCTAGAAATACATTGGTCATTATTGTCAAGAAAATCTCCTGAAGTAGACAAAGTAGAGTGAGTTTGAAAAACCTTCCTCTAAGAATGCTTAACTAACACCCACTGGAGAGGCGTCTTGTAAAAAGGAGGTATCGTTTAGCTAGAGGACCATGGGGCTATGAAAGAAGGACTTGGAAAGGAACCTAAAAAGGGTTAGGCAGAAGGAAAGAGAGATAGCTAATCAAAAACTGTGTAGCAGGGAGGCTCTTGTTACTCCCTGGTCACTCACAGTTAGCTAGTTTATAGAATTACAAACTACGACTTATAATACTGACATAATCTACATTACATAGGCTACTCACAACTTTACTCAGCTATATTCAAAACTTTTATAAGTAGTAAAGGTTCTTCTATTAACATTAGGGTTTAAAGGCACTCGCATTCTAAATACACTTTGCCCAAAATGGATCAGTTAGAGTTGTTTAAACGTTTAGATAGCATTAGAGGCAATATTTTCTCCAATATGGCCTTACAGAAAGCAATCTCTGTAAGGTACCAATTCTTTATCGATTATCTAATTGGGTTTTAACTAGACACTACCTTCTACGTTTAAAGCGCATAGGGATAAAAGACGCTGGCCACTCTAGCCACATTCTTCCTCTACTAGAAGACCCTGTCCTCTTACACAATGGTAGGCACTCCCTGTTTTTCCGACAGAGATTAGATCTAGTTCAGAACTATGACCCTGTGCACTTAAAACCGTAATCGTATCTGATAGGATGTAAGGACTTATTTTAATTTTATCTGTTAATAAAATTTGACTTTATACTTTTCCCAGATGAAAAGATTCAGCTTCAGTTACTGTGGTGAACTCAATGAAAACAGAGTATTTCTACAATCCTGTGTATTTTGAGTTGTATATAAAAATATCATTTCTATCGGCGTTTAGCAATACGATTATGCTTTGACCGTAATGGTTCATAGCTCATATTCTTAATGTATTTTCCCATCGTAACGTCAGGCTTGAAGTGAGTCCCGTTTGAGGCGCGATTGCCTCTTCTTATCTCGCTATATAACTTTCTGCTGAATCTGTAGAATCCAACCTAATTTTGAACTACAATTTTTTTCAGTTCGCTTGTGCAGAAAAAAATAGTATAAACTCTTTTTTTTCCTAGACAGGTGCATTAACGTCTCACTTTGGATTAACTTCTTCCTTTTCAATGGCATTACTCAATTTAGAAGGCAGCTTATCTTTGCACTCAACTTATTTTCACAAGTAGTGCACAGAAAAAAGTTTATGGCCTGGTTGTTTCACAGAAATGTTTTTTCCGTTGTTACTTTTCTCAGAAGAAATATTGTTGCGTTTTTTATTTTGCCATCACTATAAAAAGAAGTTTATTTTGTTTTAAATGTACCTCAGGCATCAAAATTTAGGTATTATTTTACTTTGTTGTTACTGCGCCTAAAGATATGTTATTTTTCCTTTTTTCTATCAAAAGAAAAGCTATTTTCATCTTATTTTTATTAATGGTGACCAGTGGAAAGATATGGTTTTACTTTTGTTACTATCCATAAGAAAAGCCTTACTTTGCAATTACTGTATTATGTATATATATACGTTCTATTCATCCTTAGTGTACCTAAATATCTACATTATTTTAATATTATATTTAATTCTCTCCATACTTAAAGGGAGCTTATTTTATCTTAATATGCCTAATAAAATATTAATACTATTTTACTTAATTGTTACTACAATTAATAAAAGTTATATGTTATTTTGTTCTCACTCTATGAAAAGGGAGGTTATCTTAATTTTATATTGTTTTTAATATGTCCAATGAAAGTCTATTAGTTTACTTTGTTGTTACTACACCTCAGGTTGTCATTTTAGATTTTTGTTACTCTACCTAAAGCAAGGCTATTTTGTTTCAAAGAAACTTTATCATCATATTAGGCTTACTTTTACGTTTCTGTATCTCGAAAAAGTTTATTATTTTTCTTTATTTTTGATATACTGAAATAAAGTAAAACCCTATTGAGGGCTTGGGGTTTTCATTTGTAATGTTTGTATTATTTTACGTAATTCTTGTTTGCATTTGTTCCTGCTTTAACACACACATATACTAATAACCCTCAGTGACAATCGCACTTCATGAATACATTATGGCTAGTTTTATCATTCAAGACTGTTAACGCGTTTATCTATAGCAGCCTAAAAGACGGGCGAGAGAAATCACAGATTCCTAGAGTAATCTAATATGGCAAGTGTTTGAAAGAGGTAAAACCTCTCCCTGTCTCCCTGTCTCTCTCTCTCTCTCTCACACACACACACACACACACACACACACACACACACACACACACACACATTCAGGATTTTAGGGCGCGACCTTAACGTATCATATCCAGGTGCCCCAATAAAGCTTGCAACTTGACTATAAGACTTTTTACTCACCAAGTAATACTCGATTGGTTTCTCCCTGGCTTTGTTGTAACTTTTCTGAAGTTCTGTAGCGCGCAGTGCGTGCGCGATGTGCAACGCGCTCGCGTCAAACCGCCCGTACTGGTAGCTGTCATTATGGTGATACTGGTGCGATTGCTGGCTACCCTGGTTGTTACCGTGATTCGCGTGGCCGTTCAAATGCGGTCTGATGTTCAAAGCTTCCGCATCGAACGTGCCTTTGCCGCTTCCGCGGATCTGTTCGTTGACGAAGTTGGTCGACCTCGGGACGTTCAGCGCGGAACGGATCCCTACCGCGGAGCCGTCCAGGTGTCCCGGGCCTATCTTGGGCACATGACTAGAGCAATACACTTCTTTATCCTCCTGCCTGTGTTGGTTGTTGTAGTACGTCTTCAAGGTCAGTTTTGTGCCACACACGGCGCACTTGAAACAACCGCTGTGGAAGAAGGTGAAATCTTTGAGCGGACCCACCCTGTCCACTTGGTAAACGGTCTGGTCACATCGGAGACAGGTGCTCTCGTAAAAGTTCATACGATACATATTCGGCGGCCAAAGTGGACACTTGTTACACTAACACTTTCACTGTACACTAGAACACTATTATACCGTCCAGAATTCAACTCAACAATACAACCTGCAACTTACAAGCAGCCATGTTGTTTGGCTGACTACGTCAGAACGACTGGCAGGCAGACCGACCAAACTTCTCTCCCTCTCTCCTTCTCTCGTACAGTTTGTTACTCTTTCTCTCTGCCCCCACTCCTTCCCACCTGTGTAATACCCAAACACCTGTAATTTACTGATGCCTACCAATATCTACGCACTATTCTCTGGCGCTTTAAACAGCCCCTAGGTAAAGCCAAACGCAAGAATCAGAACCGTATATAAACGAAGAATGTTTATTTATTACGCAGCAATAATAACTTTGTAAACAGGAAATAAGCTGTTTTTTCTTTACCTTGAAATACTTTCAACAACGATAAATTTTAAAATATTTCATACACACAAGAAAATTTGTTAATTCAAATAGGTTGCTACATATTTCACTACAGCTGCCGTCTTCAAATGCTTAATTATATATAAATATATAACTTTAAACATTAAAATATTATGTCCGAGGAGAATCGCAGTAAGAATTCTCTTCGCGGAGAGGAAGTATTGGGGGCAGTATAAGATTTATACCACACAATATATTTTTGAAAATTCTAACGCTTAAAATTAGATGCAAGTTATCAAAATTACTTTTTTCTTATTTGAATATTCTCCTGGTATAAAAATAAGAAGAAAAATTAACAATAACTTTCATATACAGGTTAGTATTTATTTTTAAAATCAAGTTACAAATTTGTAAGAATTACAAGACTTTAAGTTCTAACGTTGAATTTTCGTTCCCATGATCTGCAATTCTACAAATAAATTTTTGATCTACAAGATTTCTTTGGTACTTTAAAAACCATTAAACTCCTCTTTATAACGATTGTAACATTGATGAAAGCCACGGCTTGTCCAGTTTGCCACTATTTGGTGTCTCAAAATATGCAGCCATCTTCAGGTCTTTTACGGTCATTGTATAAGTAGGCTATATACTTATTACCTCTTTGAGGGTCAAATTATTCAGTTCAAATTATTAAGTTTTAGGGAGCAAGCGTCATATGAGAGTTGTATTTCTCGACTAAAATATTCTCATTTATAAACCAGTAAATATTATATATTTTATATCTGTAGAATTTTATTCACTATTTATGAAATTAGTTAGTTTATTATATGCTAATTAATTATTATTTGCAATCATAAATAATAAAAAAAAAAACAACAATTAAGAGTTCCTTACGGTTTGAAGTTTGGGTTAGATTCTACGGTTCCACTATTATTGTATTGGTCAGTTTTTATTACAAGACAGAAACATCCTTTCCAGGACGTATCCATTGGCAAAACACTTTAGAAGTTTAAACACGTCCAATGTAGGCCTACATTCTATTAAGTTTATTACTGAAAGACACTGAGTTATTCTCTAGATTTGTTACGATCATGTTCATTTTATATGTGCGTAAACAGTTATAAATTTACTGGTGTCGGCCTATCATTTGTTTATACTATGCAAACTACAATACAGATTTTAGCTGCGTTTCACGTCTAAGTTTGCTCTTACTGACCCGTGTTGGAAGAGCCAAGTCAGGAATCGCAAATGTAAAGCGGCCGTTCGCAGTTTTATAGCGCCGTAAATAGTTGACACCGAATTAATTAAACGTCGACATTGGACTGGTTTTATCTCTAGATTAATGGGGCCATGTTTATTACAGATAATTTCAATTTATCGGCGATCCAAAGAACGTGCAAACTTGTCGGAGACCTGAACGCTGGGTCAGGACTAAAGGTTAAGGACGTCATCAGACGAGACTAATTCGTTAGGATTAAATAATCGAGCAATAAGCTTAGGAATATGCTTTGAGTTTTTTCACCTCGTAGAAATACAGGTTTTTCGTTATTTGGAACAAAAGTATCCGAGATTTTTTTCAGTTAGATATTTAACTTTACAGATGACTGAGTGGCTAGTGAGTAGAACACTTAACAACTAATCTAAAGATTCCAGGTTTGATCTTCAGTAAACCAAAAAAAATGTATGCTTTTTCAGTCCCCATGTTTACTCACCTTAAGAAAATAGGCTATAGGCCTACTTCCCGTATGGTAATAGGTCTGTAGCCTGAGTCAAACCTTGGCTAATAAAGGCTTATTGCTGACCAAATTATCTTCCTTTAGCCTATACTCTAAGACTCAAGTAAAACGTTTGTACCATATCTTTGCTATGCTATTAAAGGAGTCATTATTGTAATTAATTTTAGAATTGATTGATTTTCCCCCATCTGCGACAGATAGGCACAAGAATCAAGAAAATTATATCCTTTATAAACAAAATGCTACACGGGTATGGTCCCAGAAGAAAGTATCCTCAAGGATACGGCACAATCTCTATGAGCTATTTTTTCCTACTTACCAGAAAGTAGTGCTATGAGATATTTAAATTCATCAACATAAAATTAATGAACCAATAACTTCATCCCGAAATAAAATCTCGGCAATATTAAGTAAAACCGTTTTCTATCCAACAAATCCTTCATAATCCCTTATTATTTAAATATTAGGTATCTAAAACGATGTTGGACGGGAAGTGCCCTTATGTTTGCCACCCAGAAACTCTCAAAAGATCTCTATGAAGCCATCGGACTGATAAACGCTTTCAGTATCCAGGTGTTAGCCCTGATGACCTGCTCAGTTCCAGTCTGAAATTGAATACAGCATATATGAGAAGTGCTATGTATTCACAATTAATAAAACAACGTATTAGTCGATATGTTTAATGGATAAACACGAACTAATTTTAAAACCTACCGCAGTCCTTTCGACGGTGTTGAACGGTGAGATTTAACACTTGGAAACAGCTACTAAATAAAAAAAAAACATGATGTCGTTTTCATAAAATTTACCTTAAAGTCCGAACGCAAATATTCATAGCTGATTAAAATGACCTCTTCTGCATGAACATTATGCAAAAACAATACTCTGTCGTTTGTTTGGCTGTCTTTGTGGGCACAACGTGTGTATGTATACAGTTTAGGCTGTACAATGTCGCCACCATCCAACGTTCACATGGTTGACTACGGTGGAATAACGTGATCACGTGACCGAGTTGAAAATAGGATTACTCGCAAAGAAGTGGCAAGGAAAACCACTTAATTACCACTTTAGGCTCAAGCTTACCACAGAGGCTCGGTATTTCTATTTACGGTTCTGATCTGTTTACAGCTTAGAGTAGGATGCAAAACAATCATTAAAATAAATCTTTCTCGCTCTCTTTTGATCTCTCTCTCGTTCTCTCTATTTATCGTTCCATATATTTCAATCTCTCGTTCTCTCTCTCACACAGTTTCCTTTTCTTGGTTTTTCTCTATTGCTCTCTATTTCTTCCTTTTCCTTCATTCCTACCTCACATTTTCTCTCTCACTCTCTCATCTTCGCTCCTTTCACCTTCCAGTCTCTCTCTCCTCCTCAACCTCTGAGCCTGCTCTGTCAGAAACAATTTACCACCACGCGACGTGTAGATTATATTTTACAGCATTGCCACTTTGGACCCGAACTTTGTTAAGAAAGCACTCACAACAAACCATTACAATAACCAGTCATTCAACGATCCACCACACTATCGACTCTTCTTATGACAATCATAAAATTTAAAAAAAATTACGCACAAACGCCAATTTACAAACCAAAAAAGATAAAGACAGCAACTAGGCGAAAGTAAGCCGTGATGTTTCGTTTTGTACACTATCGTTAGTTTGATGCTTTGTCGAGATAAAGCAACGATATTTTCAAGGTACCAATATTTGTAAAAAGTAAAGGAAGGACAGGATACAACTTATGAGTCTTCTAATACTGAAAATGAGAACACTAATATAGCTCTCGGAAGTCGACTCCGACATAAATATATCAAGTAAGATTCTTGTTTAGGCACAGTAACGTATATGAGATAAGTGAAGACAAGAAAACAGTTTTGCTATAATTATATATATATATATATATATATATATATCTAATTATCAAATGTAAATTAATGGTTGGGCAGAAATGAACAGTTTTAATAAAAAAAAAAAAAAAAAAAAAAAAAAAAAAAAAAAATATATATATATATATATATATATATATATATATATATATATATATATATCTGAAGCAACATAGGTTATTCAAATACAAGAATATATATATATATATATATATATAAACAACATAGGTTATTCAAATACAAGAATATTTATTATTTTATATCCAAAGCTTTTCTGTGGCAAACAGTACCAAAACATCATCAGGAATGAAAAAAATTTTTTCATTTCTGGTGATGTTGGTACTGTTTGCCAACGAAAAGCTTTGGATATAAAATAATAAATATTCTTGTATTTGAATAACCTATGTTGTTTTAAATTATTAAACAAGAAAACGTATTTTATATTTATATATATATATATATATATATATATATATATATATATATATATATATATATATAAATTTATATTCAAACCTTTTTGTTTATAAACAGTACCAACATCATCACGAATGAATAATACAATAATGCATGATCTTGCATTATTGTATTATTCATTCCTGATGTTGTTGTTACTGTTTATCAACGAAAAGCTTTGATTTTAATGTTTCCTTTAATTTTGTTGCAAACGCAATTAGTTTCATTGTTAGTGTTAAGCAAAAAGTCTGTTGAGTTTTAATTGACAAAGAGCTACTAATAACTAATATAAACGTAGGTTCGACTCGAGACGAACCCAAGCGGTGAGTGCCTGTGTATGTTTGCTTTCTATCAGAGCAATTTACATAAATACAGCAGTTGGGACAGAAATCTATTAAAGGCTCGCGGAACAGCTGCACTGTCGCTGCCTTCTGCATTACAAAGTTTTGTCGGTAAAATTACAAAGTACTGTACGCTAAATTAATTCAGACACTAAGGCAAGCCGTGGGAAACCGGAAACGGGAATCTGTGTCACATTATAAAGAAAAATCCTTTTCCATCTTCCCTTGTAAATCTACTTCATTATTCCCACACAAGGACACTTCCAGTGGTAACCTAATTTTCTCAGATATTTGTATCAATTGTGCCCTCATTAAGTTTTAATATTATATTTCCAGAAATGGAAAAAATGTATTCAGTTTTTAAAAGCCACCCCGCTAAATGTAACTTTCATTACCTCATCCATTTTCTCACTCACACACACATGCCCGCTCACGCACTACACACACAGTTCCCCAACCCATTGTTCCTGCTTTGGTTCAGTGTCAACATGGTTTCCCAATGTTTTCCAATAAAGAAGTGCAAGATTTAAACTTGTATAGTAATTAATTAGTGGTTAAACAAGAGATTATTCATTAAATTGTTAATTAAGTAACTGTTTTTTAACTAAGTAACCGATTAAAAAAGACTTATACCACAGATAAAGTTTCTGTATTGAGAAACCTGATAACTTTCCTAGGTAAATAACCTAGGTAATCCTAGGTAAATAACCTAGGTAATCCTAGGTAAATAATATAGACCTACATGTCAGGTTTGGCCTCATTTTCCTTTGAAGATGACGATAACTAAAATATTAATTTCAATTAGAATTCTATTCGAATTTAAAATCTGCTTAGGGTGAAATGTGAGTGCGCGTGCGAGAGCCAGGTAGCTGTCTTTCCTCTAGCAGCCTTGTGTAAAAATAAACAAACTATAGTTTTATATCTCCAAGATCTCCTGGTTTTTATTAAATTTCACGGATTGAGATTAATATCGCTTGAGTGGGAAGCAAAAAAAATAGTAAACAAGTTGAAAACAGAAGTAATCTTGTTTAGAGCAGGAGTGCACAGTCCTCGGCCCACAGATCACTCAAAAATATTGCTCTTCAATTCAGAGAAACGTATTACTATTTCATAAGGAAAGACATAAGCTAGCTCAATATGACTGTAATAGCAGCACTAGTATATGTATATATTTTACAATCAACTTGATACAGCCGTGCCGGCTGGTGCCTAAAACCTATGTGGGTTACAGATCGTAAAGTGTTAGTTGTTTTGTTTACGGCAAAGAAATAGTAGTCATGAACATTTAAAGGGCTGTTTAGGGAAAATAGACAGATACCGCTTAATACTTTGTGATTTATTCTATTGAAGGAAATACATTGACATTTTTAATTTCTTTTACCTATCTGCATCGGATCTCAAGTTATTGGTTTATTTATTAACAAACCAATCTCAATTTGTTTTAACTGTGAATATCAACAAATTTTGTCAAGTCCAAATTAAGCAATAGGATGTTAAATTCTGTTACGAAAAAAGCAATAAGAAAAAATGAAAAAAAGAAATAGTACTTACTCACTTCTCTAGAAACTCGGAGTGGAGAACAAACTTGTCTCTTAGGACAGAAACTATCTTAAACGAACATTCCCGAGGTTGCAGCCCGTCTGCAACCTAAGGAGCCTTACGGCGATGTCTAGCTGTTTTAGTCTGTCTAGAACTGCCAATGCTTTTTCTGCATTAGGAGTGACGTTACTGGGTATTGCAGATTTTTCTACAACCAGGCCGAATGAGACTGCCTCTGACTGAGCAAACGGTCACACCGTCACTGTGGTTCTAACATTTTTATTATTATTTATAATTGTGGATCATGTTATATGAGGAATAATCGCTCATAAGAATGAGTATATTATATAATAATTAAATTTATTTATTACATTTTTTTGTTATTGGCCCCTGGTTTGGGGGTCGCGCAACATTGCAGCCAGCGAACAGCCATGTGTCACAACGTTGTTATGAAAATATTTGATGTACTCTGTGTGTGAGTAGCCGAGAACATTATTTGTAAGGCAGGAAATAGACTCTTTTTGGCTTACATTTAAAGTTGTTCACCATTATACCTTACAAATCTATTTATTATACTCGTATTCGGTGACTGGGTTCAGGCATAGGTTTAGGAGGAGATTTAATCTTCGAGGATATATTGATAATTTTTTGTATCGTGATATTCAGGTACTCAAATTTAAAAGTAGATACTGGTTATGTGATTAGGAAATTATTGTCACGAAAAAATTTAATTCACTCATCAGTGAGTCTTTTAAGACTCTGGGATGCGCAAATACAAAAACGAGTTCTGGGAGCTTCCTTCGCTTATTGAGATGAATTCAACTGGTAACACTGTGGACTTATCGAAATGTACCAATGAAATACAATGTTTAAAGGCAAATTTAGAAATCAGATTTCAAAAAACATTAATAAATTTGAAACATTATTGGAAATCTTTACATCGACTTTCAGTGTTGATTGTATGGATGCACCAGACAATATCCTATTGAAACTTATTGATCTGCAGCATAGAGTAAAAATTATGTGAAGTTTATTTAAAGGCCTCCACAAAAATGCCTCTACAGATGGTTAATCTGTGAGAAGTATTTTAAAAGACTTTGTGTTTGTTCGATAGTAGACTACTTTTCTTTGTGAGCAGCCTTTTCGGTAATGAAAACTATCAAATCTAAAGCCTGTACTCGTTTATCTTACATTTACTTGGAATCAACTATGAAAATAGCAACCAAAAACATTAAAACAGACATAACACCTTTATCAAAAGAAAAACAGTGTCAAATGTCCATTTAAATACCCATTCTTCAGACTTTATTTTATGTTTATAACATTTTCATGGGGGAAATTGTTTCATGTTTTAATCCTTATGTAATATCAACATTGCAACATTATAAAGACAGGGAATTATTGACATTTGCATACATTGTTACAGGTGAGAGTGCTATTATATATAATATAAAACGGCTGTGTATGTATGGTATTTATGCATATTACAATATAAAATGTAGAATATAATATTTGAAAATTTAAGCACAACTAAATAGCACGTATTCCAATGGTTGAACTCGGTAACTTTAAGTTTTGCTCGAGAAAAAAGAGCAATTAATTGACCCACCGTTCCAAAATGGTTGTCCACCCAAGGTTTAGAGACCTAACTCTTCTTTTGGATCCCATATGAAGGTGTTTATCCAATGTATGTAGTTGCCACCCCAATATTATCCTTAAATTACTGATATTACAGGTTTTTAAAATCCACTGGACCAGCTAGAAGCTGTAAAAACCTAGTACTAAATATCTATTAATGAACCCCCCCCCCCCGAAAAAAAAACACAGATTTTTATGAAACTTAAGGAAAGCTAATTTGAAATGTCCATATCTTAACTGATGTAAAAAATATAGGGCAAGAGATTAAATAAAATAGTTATTGAAGCGTAAAAACCTCCTACGTACACAAGCGAGTTATCGGTAATTGACTTTATCGGAACAGCAAACTAATAGCAACTTTCTTGTAAACGACAAGATATCGGTAAAAAAATAGTAGAAATGGTGCAACGGCGAATACAATCGTAGCAAGAAAATAGAAATAAACGATGAAATTAAAGCCGGCTTGAAGGTGAAAGTATGAAGAACATCTATGTAGTGAGCGAAATTTTTATTTGTTTCGCGAAAAATATTATTTGATGTATCACTTACTATCCGAATAATTTTCCTATTATTTTAATAAAAGCTTTAATAAAAGTGAATATTACAGCATCGAAAAATATATTTAAGAAAATATTCTTGTGTGACGCCATAGTTTTAAAGTTTTTCTGAAGTCGGAAAAATCTTATAAAAGAATTTTACGGGGGCTGCAAAAACAAAAACAATGTTGTATATAATGAATATTTTGTACTAAAAATATTAGCAACTACATATTATTTACAATATTTCCAAGCGGTGTTATGACTTTCAATATATCGACTTTTACCTTAAAATAATTGAGTAATAGAATAAATAATGTTACACACAGAATATAATTCTTAAAGACCCTTTAAAACTTAGAATTTTATTTTTATATTATTCGATGTGTCTTCTTGGAATCTGTATAGATATGTTAAGCACATTTATCCTTTTCTGATACCAGTGATGACGTTTGTGTATTTCGGATGTTTTCTGTCTTTCAGAAAACAGGTAGTTCCAATAGATGAAAGATACTAAAAAAGGGTGAACTGCAGAGAGGATATCACCAGAAGAGGCAGAGAATTAAAATTTTATTTTAAAAGATTTAAAATAAAATAGTAAAACTGCAAATAATAGGCTAAAAATACCAAAGTATTAGATATTATAAACAATTGTAAGATTTGTAAAATAATAAAGAAATTAATATTTACGAAAGTAATAAGAGTCGTTTAAATTAATAAATAAGTGTACAAATTTCACAATTAGCTTGTTGAGGACGGCCGTTTCGGGAAATGTGTCCCTTTGTTAACTCAGACCGTAACTGATCTCAAGGTTTACATAGGTTAGGGTGAGGGTGGGTTATTTTGGTGGTGTGGGTGTATTTTGTGTGTATTAGGAGTTATGATGTCAAAAGTGCGTGTGAGTTGTAACATCATAACTCCTAAAACACACAAAATACACCCACACCACCAAAATATCCCACCCCCACCCTAACCTATGTAAACCTTGAGATCAGTTACGGTCTGAGTTGACAAAGGGACGCATCTTTCGAAAAGGCCGTCCTCAACAAGCAAAGTAAGTGCTACTATAGGCAAGTTTAAAACATTTAAAAGTGTTTAGTGATTACTAGTAGCTCACGTTAAGATGAAATCAACAAATGTTATTCACAATTAGGTTAGAATCTCTTTGTTCTAATACGAGTTTCAATAACTTACTAAGATGTAATAACTTATACCAAAATGGAGGTCACTTCTCTTGTCAACAAGATAGCTAATTTTAGTAAACTCTTTTTTTATAATAGTAGAGGTTTTGCTTCGTAAAAGTAAGCGATTGTTTCGAAACGTGTCAGCAAGTGAACTCTTACGTATTCACTTAGTTAACTATTACTTAATTTTAGTTTAATTCTAGATGATTACAACAAGCAACATTAAACTCTTTTTGTTTTTTTGTTTTTTTATTACCAAATTGTTATAACCGAATACTGTGTAGTTATATTAAAATGTAGTAAACAAAGGGCAGTGTATTATAAAGAAAACTATGTTTGTAACCTGTTGTGTTTGTTTTAGTGACGTTATTTTGTGTTTTTCCTAAATATTAATTTTTTTAAGCGTCTGGACCTGGTTATATTATTTTTTCCGTATTCCTGACAGCTTTCCGCACTAACAAGTACTTATTTTGCAATATCGACGACGTCTGGACAAACGGTAGCTAGCTTTACTGAACTTTACACTATTTTCAAAATGACAGACAAGACTAAATTCGATGAAGAAAAAGGTGAAGTGAGCGTGAAATGGCGTTGAAATACAGCGAAGCTACTGACGATCACAATACATGATTTTACCAAATCAAAATCGTTGAATTGAAGTAGAGTTAAAATTAAAAGGTTATTTTGCCAGCATATATCGAAGACATTGGCGGTGTGCATACCCGGATTTTATATTCCTCACCGCATATTCCTTCAGGTTTTCTCTCCTGAGAAAGACCTGAACAGCGCAACGACGATGGCGCCGAAGAATAGAAAAGTCCCGCCGTCCGTCTTCCCGACTCGTCGACCCTCCAAATAACTTTCTAACTTAAATCTAACCACGATTTCTAACGAAATCCAACTTTATAAACAGGCTGCACTCGATATCTATGATTCCGGTTATTTAGAATTATAAGAAAACTTCCCCCGCGGACATTCTAATAGAAAGTTCGAACATTGAGCGATACCGCAGACCGTGAACTGTAAACATAGTGTTTATTTTTCACTTGAAAGTCGATATGCGCATGAACGTCGATATGCGCAAATCAAGGTCAACGCATAGTGCGTGTAAGTAGTATGGTATCTTTACGCACTACATGCCTGTGCATGGTTGGCAAGTCAAGCGAGTCGGAGAGATTTCGAATCCTAGACTTCTATGTAAAGAAACGGAGAGAGATAGACACAGACAGGGAGAAAGAGAGAAGCTAAGGCAGGGGAAAGATTAAGAAGAAGAAAGGAAGAGAGAGTTTTGGGGGGGGGAGATATTGAGAGGAATGGAGATAGCAAAAAATGGTTAAATGTAAGGAAAATAAAAATAATGGAAAAACTGTGAAAATATATGTTTTTAAAACGTTTTAAAAGTTTGTATTACAATATATATGTATGTATGTATGTATATTGAAGCCAAACTGGAGACATTTTCAAGTACAAATCGATCTATTCATAATTTCGTCCAAATACAAATACTATTACTGCTCCTGTTTTCCTTTTTTAAAAGTAGTTTTTTTAAAATTAACTAAAAATCTATTTTACATGATTACAGTCAGTCAGTCAGAGAAGGAGGGGGTTTGGTGGCCCCCGAGGTTATGCAGCGTCTGTCACGCGACAATGGCTGCGGGTAGGAATGTGGGAACAGGGCTTTTTGTTTCGGGCTGGATCTGAGGAGAGGTTTCTGAAAGGCAGGACGTTATAGTGGGTGGGACGGATCAGGTTTTAATGCTGGGGGACAACGTTTATTATTTATGTGGGACTGGGCTGACTGACTTTCTTTTTTTTACATGACATAACAATTTTTGCACATGTGTTTACATGTGTGTAGAGAAGGTGTTGTGACATATGAGTATAGTAATGTGTAATATTTAACATAAAGAAAATGAGTTAGGTGGAGGTGATAGTGCGTTTAAGATTGTTGTTATGGAGGGTCTAGAAGGATTCTGGGACGGGGGCGGAAGATGGGAGGGGGTCCAGACATATCGCTGATGTTCCGGATATGAGGGTAGCTGGAGCTTTCGGCAGTGCCGAAGAGCTTTGAGGAGAGGGAACGGACGGAATCTGATAGGGTGGGAGCGTGAAAGGAATGACGGATATTTAGATTTGTGAGAAAGAAGTGGGAGTTGGAGATGAACCTCAGCGATCGTGCCTGGAAGGCTTCGAGACGTTGCCTGGAAGTTTTGGTGCAAAGAGGCCACCAGACTGGTGCGGCGTAGGTTATGACAGGGGGGATGAGCATGAGGTAGATGAGGTATTTGACTTTGAGAGGTAGAGGACTCTGGCGGGACAGGAGGGGGATAGTTTATAGCGGATTGCTATCCCTTTGGGTAGGACGGAGTTGACGTGATGGGTGAAGGAAAGTCGCTTGTCGAGGACGACGCCAAGGTACTTGACTGAGGACCTCCATGCAATGGACTCCCCATCGAGGGTGATTGCTCCGGTCTGTGGTCGCTTTTTCCTGGTGAAGCAAATGGCTTCAGATTTTGCTGCGTTGACCACTGTTCTCCATTTACGGAGCCATGGCGATAGGGCGTCCAGTTGCATTTGGATGGTCCTGCAGGTTTTAGGTACGCTCCAGGAGCTGCAAAAGAACATGGCGTCATCCGCATACAATGACAGGGATACGCCAGGTAGGAGAGGAATATCGTTTGTGAACAGGAGGTAAAGGAGGGGACCCAGTACAGATCCCTGCGGCACGCCGGCAGAGATCGGCCTGGAGGAGGAAAGGTGGCCTTCGACAGAAACCGTAAAGTTTCTGTCGGAAAGGTAGGACCTGAGGAGGAATACGATGGGAGGAGGAAGGGGCTGGTGGCCAATTTGTAAAGGAGTCCGGGATGCCAGACACAGTAGAAGGCCTTACTGACGTCGTTACATGATCACAACTTAATGCCAATTTAAAGTAGTCGTATCTCCACATTTTCTGCGTATGACACTTTAACCAAATCCAATATTTGTGATAAAATGTCCGTGCTTATTTGTGATAAAATGTCCGTGCTTATTTGAGACTCATATTTTAGGTCGTGTGTTCTTGAATATGACTATGATAATTTCCGCGTTGATTTTAGAAGGATCTAATACAAATTAAAAGTCTTTGAACTAACATCTGGAAAATAGTCTCCAATATCATTCTGCAGTGTTCCCAAAATGTTCTGATATAACAATGTTCAATTTATTTATTGGAAGTTCGGAAGATATTTATATCATTAAATAAATAAAAAGGGAAATTGAACAATCTTAAAAATAGGTTTTCTTATCAAAACTTCTATGTTCGGAAAGTTGGAGGTTTCGAAATAGTCTGAAAACTATGCCAAGGAAAAGATTAATGTATGAAAGATAAACTAGCTGTACATATCATATTGTCTTGAAGGAATTACAAAATGTCAACTTCATATTTAAGTTAAATAATCTAGCAAAGTGATGACCTTTGGAGAGTCAACGAACTTATGTGTGGATAGGAGAGTTCTTTATTGCCGATTTCAGTTCTCGATAAAACACAATATAGATCTACATATTTTTATTATTCTTTTAACTTACTAATAAACGCCAAAAAATGTTGTACGCTAACTCTCCTACAGAATAAGAACCCCTGATTTAGGAGATAGAAAACTGTAATTTGCAAATACTTTAAAAAATACAATAATAATTTGAAAAAAAAAGTTGTATTACAACGTTTTTAAACGAACTAAAAAGTATAAAATAATTTGGAATTTCTGGGAGTGTAGATTTTTAATGCCAATGAGAAAATTCAGTATGGAAAATTACTATAGCAAGCCCCTCGTTTTCCCAACTGAATTTTCAAATGGACATTTACAAATGTCCAAAAGATTCCCAAATTTAAAATATGACCCAGAGATGGCAAATTATTTTATAGTTTTGAGTTCGTTTAAAAACGTGGTACGAAGAAAGTTTTTTCTTCAAATTATTATTTTGTGCTTTTTAGTCTCGTCTATATGGAACTTTGCTATCGACATCGAGCAATGCAATGCCTCCTTAGCTCGTGAAGGGGTTTGTTATCCCGATTAATATTATTGAATATTGCATTCTTATCACCTGCCTAATCATGTTTAACATTTCAAGTCTCCAAATGATCAGCCAAATTTAATTTGTTTAAACAACAAACGTACATACAAGAAACGAAGTGAACATTTCATTGTTATCCAGTGACTGGACGTAAGGGGAGTTTCAACGTTTCAAGTCTGTTGCTCCTCAGTTAAATTTAATTTGTGTAAACTAATATTATTAAACAATTTTACTGGCAAGAAACTGAGTGAATATTGCATTGTTATCCATCCCCGACTCATGTTTAAAATTTCAAGTTTCTATCTCATCGGCCAATTTTTATTTGTTAAATTTCAAATAAACGTACAGAGAAGAAACCAAGTGAATATTTCATTGACACCCAGTACTAACCTACGTTTAAAATTTCAAGTCTCTAGCTCATCGGGAAGTTAGTTTAAACTCGATTACAAAATACCACCTAACAGACAAACAGATATGATGGAAACAGAAACATAAACGTGGTGGTAAGGGACAAAAATATAAAAAGTAACCTTTTCATGATAATGATACTCTAAAGCCTCTGTCCACAAATATTTTTATTTTAACTGATGTACATTTCGGTTACCAAGTAACCACTTTCAGAGGCGTAACTATCGAAACCTCTTTATGATCCCGACAGAGAGTAGGTTCACTCCAGGTACATGATCCTGCACACGTGACACTATGGCCCCCCTCTATAACCTCCACCAGAAGGTTTATGCACCTAATTGAAACTTGCATATAGGCCTATTGTGAATGTTTTTCTATCCATTGTAAACATTAATAATCATGCTGGGAGTTACCCTAAAGCAAGAATTCTCTAAGGATACACACTATCACAATTTGAATAAGCTTTTCTCAATAAATCGTTGTTCGTTTTCGCCATTACATACATGTTGCGACCATTAACCTGGGACGAGATAGGTTATCTACTGAAGCCTGCTGATAAACCCGCATAATGGCCGGGGTCCCGTTACCTGATAAACCCAACAGTGCGACATATCAACGTTACCAAATCAACATTTTGTAATGGTTAACGACCATTACAATACATTCAACTTCAGGAGAAGCATTCCTTAGAATGTTTCTTGTGGGTTTCAAATGGACGAGACAGTGTAAATATCGTTTATGGTAGGAAAAGATTTTAAATCTATAGGATTGAGGTAGGAACATTATATCCCCTCTTCTAGGATACAGAAAATTATGGCTTGAGTATCCAGGGTTCCTGATCTGAAAAATATATACTCTTTCACTGGGGCATTTAGGCTACTGACTCAAAATATTTATGAACCTGGCGTATTAAAATCCCTGTACTATTAACATTACTATTCGGTTTCATCTTAAAATTTTAATTAATTAAACTATGATTTTTAACGGAAATTTTAAATAAAATGAGTTTTAGGAGCGTAAAAGTAAAATTTTTGAGAAATTATTGTAAAACAAAAGAAAATGGTGAGAGCAAATAATTTGTGTTTGAGCCGTTACAACATTGTCAAATAATAAACACAGAAATATTCGCTCGTATTTGGTCAAAGTGTAATCTCGGTAAACTCCAAGAGGGTAATTAATCGGACATTGCGTGAGAGAAGAGTAAGGTGCCATGTTTACTGAACGTCCAGTAACTGCTTGAGATTTGATTACCCAGAACCCTTGTTAGCGAGGTATGTCGTAACAAGCGTTGCAGCGGAGGCGCTACGTCACGGCACGGGATGGAGGCGGGCGAAGTGGGCGAACCTTCTAAGCCATACTTGGCCGGATAGCCCACATTCAGGGAGAACTTTCGGCAATATCACCTTAAGCGGCGCTGGCATGGCGCCCGGGCGCTGACCGGAAGCACCCGCTAACGTCGTGTCGTCACTAGTCCCCATCGTGCAGAGGTGGCAGGTGGTTTCAATTAAAAGATTTACATAAAGCAAAATTAGTAACAGTATGGGAGGAGATAAACATGGAATAAAAGATAAAGGTTGATTGTGTTAAAGATAAATGCTATTGTATTTATTGTAATGGGCACGTCTAGTAGCCGAAAACTCGAATATTAATATATAATGAAATAATTTCTATAACAAATAATTATTTGAAAGAGAAAATGTCTTGTATTAAGCCCCAATTACCAGGGCGAAAAAAAATTAAATTTCGATTAATACATTAGAAGAACAAACAAAATTTCGATTGGCCGCTATCGATTTTAAATAATGTTTCTAATATAAATCAATTTTTAACGATTTACCAAATTTCTGATATTATCGTTTGCAATTTTTGGCTTAGTGTACAATGAAGTACCTAATTGTCCTTACTATATGTTGGTACGAATAAAACAAGGTGAGTTTTGCTTGTCTTTTGGACTCTACATGTTTAGAAGTTTATTTTTAAATAAATAAAACCTCTAAACCACAAATAAAATTTATTTAAACCTTATGTACATTTCGATTGCCCAGCAATCATCTTCAGAGGTATTTCAAAAATACAACTAACTGTTAGTTGTATTTTTTAAATACCTCTGAAGATGATTGCTGGGCAATCGAAATGTACATAAGGTTTAAATAAATGTTACTTGTGGTTTAGAGGTTTTATTTATTTAAAAATAAACATTACGCCACAGTTGCTTCATACAGTTATGTTTAGAAGTGTTACGGAATCTCAGGTTATGTTAATTTTTGTTAGGATTCTTCTTGTCATATAAACTTGTTATCCTAATTTCCAAATAAACCAACCATTTTCATTAAGATTTGTTTTATACATACAAATGTATTAATTACTAATTAAATTTTCTCAAAAAATTGTAATTTGCAAACACTTTTGAGAATAGAAAGAGAAAAAGTAATTTTTACTGATAAGAGAGTGTAACGGGCAGACACTTCTTTATGGCCCAGTACATAAGTTAGAATAGATCTACTTCATATAGCGACCCTGAACCCTTGGTGACATGAATATCTTCTGCCATAAGGTTTTATGACGCTACCTTAGTCCTACTTTATTATCCTTCTTATTTAATACATAGTCATATTGACTGAGCATCGGCTTAGCTAGAATTCTACAAAAAAACAGTTGTGCGTCTGACTGACAGAAATTTCTCACGTTTTTTATCGTGTCAAACTCTATCAGTGTTTTATTTCACCTAATGCTCATGCAAACTGTTTATTTCAAGTTTAAAAAATTTAGTATAAATATTGCTTAGGTTTATACAAGTCGTAAAGCTTCTGCCAGCATAAACATCATGAACAACAAACCCCACATTATAAAAAGATTTAGTGGGTAGAGTTGACATACAGAAGTGAATACATCATTTGAACAATGTATTTAATAGAATCTAGTTAAAGTAATTACAGTATTAATAAAATAATGTACTTATTAGAAAACATAAACAAATTTTCTACGTAATAGAAAAATATTTTACTTAATGTGTTTTATTTGATCTTAAAACAATTACTAAATAAAAATTGTATTTAATGAATTTAATTGAAATCTGTTCTTAAAAAGTTTAAGACGAACAGAAAGACGGACGAAAGTACAATGTGTATGTTCATTACATATTATACTGCCGCCACGCCAAGATTACTTGGATGCTCGTCTAGACTAGGTCTAACTGTTACACATTCCTCAGACGTAAAAATCTCCCAAGACCCTAAACTGACCATTAAGTCACCTAACATAAACAATACTTTATGTGCGACTGTTCAGCTCTCGAGTTCACTCAATTGGAAATTTAGATATTGAAACCTAAAGTTAAACACTAGATGGAAATAAAGAAAACACAAATATTAAAAGTTTTAGATAATTAATATTTCGTTATGACCTATTTGGACATATTTTGGTTTTTATACTTGGGTTTAGTTTATAATTTAAAGTCCTAATATAATCTGTTCCATGTTCCTCTAGTAATCTACCAATTTTTTAAGTAAAACGTTTTGATATATTTCAAATTTAAATTAAATAAGCCTGTAAAATTAAATCGAAGCAAGCGTGTTATGCCTGGTTACACAAATTAGCACTGCAGTTGGCGGAGGTGTTTGAGGGGGGAAATGACATTTTACGATCCCCTGCTACAAGAGCAAGGGACTTGGTGCACTTCTCAACCGGGGTGAAGAAATCTTCTATTATAAGCTCAGAATATTACATTTTACACTACAATTGTCCTTGGAAAAAATAAACCAACAAATTTGGCTATTTTTCCATAAGGAATAGCAGAATACAAAAGATTGGAAATGGTTATCACCTGTGTGAAAAGTAAATAGGTGATTTTTGGGTAGGGAGATATCCCCTGGAAGAAGGCGGGAGAATAATGGTCTAAGTAAGCAGGACCATGAGATAAGCAGATATCCTGTATGTCGAGATGGAGCGCAATAGCTATAGCGAATAGCGAGATAAGAGTAACGAAGGTCCTAATCTCTGTCGACGTAATTGAGAAGTATTCCGTTCCACCTACTAAAAACGAGTTAGGCTTGCAACTTGTAAATAAGGGGCAGCATCTTGGTAAATGTTTCACGTTTCGCCATCTTGCATTTCCTCCACTCAGATAAGCCCACACAAGTAGCTATCGAGCATATTTTTACTAGAATGGTTATATCAGCGCAAGGTAAGGCGCTCTTATCAAATGTGATGTCTACATTCTAGGAACTATTAAGTACACTTTAATACACTTGTGGGATGAAGGTAGTGGGTAGAATAAAAATATAAGTAGATAAGGGAATGATAGGGGTACAATATTTAATTAAATGAACCTTTTTAAAATTGTATATTTTTCTCTTTTTTGAATTTTGATGGTGATTAATTTATCCACGTTATATAGTGGAGATGAAAAGAGCCAAGAGGGTTTAGGGGTTAACTGCACCAGAAGGTTTATAAAGTTTCTTTTTAACTTTTCATTTCCTTGAACAAACATTTTAAATTGGCTGCATCGTAATAATTTCCTATTAACCTCAAACTCTCATAAAGAAATTTAAATATTAACATTTCAAGAGACTTTTCAAATCAATTGAGTTGAATATAAACTGAGAATAGATGATAATTTGTGTATACAATTTCTGTTACTTGAGGGCAATTTGAGGTTATTACTTGGTGTTATTTGAGGAATAAAATTTCCGAAAAATGCCTGAATGGGTTAGCTACGGCTTACACAAGGGAGATCTCTGTAAGAAAGGATAAAGGTCTTAACGAACATACAAAGAAGCCTCAAAGACTCACATATGTAGGAAGTGAAAATGAAAATTTAAAGTTTACGTTTAAAACCTTATTATTTTTGAAGGCCTTCAACCATTCACATTTGAAACTTGAATCTAATCTATTTGAGTACAATTTTGCAATAACAAAAATATTTTGTTTGTTTTTAATAATTAAAAGCTAGATAAGTTCATTTTTCCGAAATTGGTACTAGATTGATGAACAAAAACTTTAAATCGGTTCCTGCATAATTGCTGGACATATTATAAGTTGTCCTTATTTTTTTTAATATACCAAAATGTCCAAATAGATTTAAATTTAATACTCATTTAAAGTTCTTTAAATTTGCAATGAAATTAACTGTAAAACATTTAATTAGCTTGCATACTTGTATTTATGTTTTGACGTCAAAAAACGCAAAATGGCTCTTAATTTTAAAAATTTTGCCTTTGGGTATGGAATTACCTCTCAGTTCCCCTTTCCGGTATTGCAGTATTACCAAGACACTGGTTTCTATATGTGCAACTGTGTATTACAGTTGTAGAAAAATAGTGTTACAAATTACTTTGCATAATTTTATTCGAATTTTAGTTATATTTATTATAATTAAATGATGTATAATAAAATTAGTTTAATTTCTTTTTCTGTCATTAGCGTTTGAAAGGATTTAACGTACTATATAACACAGTAGTTTGTAGGTTTAAAAAAATTAATGTTTTCCGCCTCCATTGTTGCGAATTCTGAGTAATATTTGACCAGTGTGGTTGTGCTTTGCGAAAAAGTAGAAGGAAATTAAATCATATTTAACGGAATAATGTAGCAAGAGAGCACCTTGCCGCTCGGCTCTTATCTCCCTTGCCAAAGTACACATTTATACCCATAAAGTCATAGTTACATAAGAACCAAGGAGAAACAAATTGGACAGTGGGGTTGTGCTGTTCGAAATGTAGAAGAAAATAAAAGATGGTTAAACAGAAGAGTGTAGCAAGGGAGCACCTAGCCGCTCGGCTTTTGTCTCCCTTGCCAAAGTACACATTTATACCTATAAAGTTGGGAAATCTACAGTCCAGTTAATGAGACCTCTGTCCCCCAGGAATCCAACCTTAAACTCGTGACTCCCCTCCGGGTTACTAGCGGCAGGCCCTAGGCGGGGGGCTTGGTGCCACGACCCGTGTTACCAGTATGTAAGAGTCTTTCGACCTTATACTATAAAGCCTTGACTGGTCACCGGCCCGCCACTGGGACGAAACGAACTCCATCAGTGACAGATGTCCGGCAGGTCTTCCAGAACTACTAGGAATCAGTACCTCAGAACCTTCCAAACGGTCAGGTATCAGTACCTCAATACCCTGTCTGATTAGTTCGGTCCAGGTAGTGCAATCAGACCTGTATCCACTTTCGGTTGGCCCCGAAAATTTATTATTAAATAAAGGACTTGGTCCTAGCCCTTCATAACCTACCCTATTAGACCGTGAAAGCAGTAATAAATGACCAAATGGTATTTAAGTTGGATTTTTCCTTTACACATATGTTACTTAAACACTCACTCTACACAAGAAACAGATGCTTAAAAGTGCCACCAAACATAATTATTACTTAAAAGATCACATAAGTGATGGTGTTGAAAACATATCAACTCCTTATTACCATACTCCTGTAAAAATAAATTCTTTATACAATTCTGTATAACCGCATTATGTTGCACTATTTTACTATATATCTGTATTAAAATATAGCTCAAAAGTTAAGACAGATTTATTTAAAAATAACTAAAGCTGCTGTTTTGCGAAAACTATATATTTTGATTCTTGTTGAACCAATTTTAGACAGTCGAGTTATATTATTTGTTGATAACCAAACCGTATTCTTTGTTGATAGAATGTTTTGTAGGTTGTATATATGTAGTACTATAAAAGATTTAGCCTACTGTACCTTGTACTGTTTTGTGTTTGTTGCTACTTTTAGGTTAAGTTTCACACTTGGCAAATTTCAAGCAGTATTAATGTTTTGCGACGTTTTAATCGCCTATTTCTTGTTTAGATCGAATGTTTAAATAATAAATGTGAAAATAAAAAAATCGAAGTTGAATATTATTTGGTAAAGTTTGTCGATATCTATAATAATAGCCTACCAATCCTAAGTCTAACAAAAAATTTAAATTTTAGGTTAGATTAGTCGGCCAGTCAGTTTACGGTTGCAGAAAACAGCCCAGTGAAGTCCGAGTCGATCAGTTATTCCAGGAAGCAAGTCGTAGTCAGGTTAGGCTACATGTTTACGGGAGCGCCTTGGAAACGATCCGTCTGTGTGGGTGTGTCAACTGAAGTAAAGCAAGTCACTTTACGGCTGCCAAGGCGGTCAGGGGGTCGGTATCGGGCCAAATTGGTCAGTGAAGGCGAAAAGCGACAGAACGTGTGTGCAATACCCGCCGAGATCCTTAATCCTTGTTCCCCGCTGAAGAACTTTCCCAACACGGGTCCGGAATACCGTAGCAGGCCATTATGTTCTCTCTGAATCACATTGTATAGATACTAATCAAGTACAATTTTATTAACATGGTTTGACCTGTTTAGGAAAAATAGAAATTTTGTTTTAACCTAACCTTTACCGACTAACTATTGATCTCAATTTTCCAATTCGATGTTGGAATTACCTCTATAGGTAAGTTAAAATTCAATTACAATAATATATTTTATTGTTCATGAACACGGACAAAACTGTTATGTGTAAAAGGAACTAATTATTGAAAAGTAGAACTTATAATTTTAATAAATTTATGAAAATCTTACTTAGGGAAGACATTAGCAATCTACATCTGTAACTTCATATCTACTTGAAACATAGACTAAGATGGCTTAATCTAAACGAATTATAATTTCGCAAGTTCTTCCCAATCAACGTGACACGAAACAGTTCCTACATAAAAGCCTGAAACATCATTTTACTAACTCTAGCGTATTTTATATTCAAATAAAATTCTAGGAGGAAGGGTTGGTATTATCATTTAGTGAGAACTGAGAGCTAATACATACTTTAAAGTAGAATTTTAAAATCTCAGTTTAGTATATTCTAATGCTTAAAACTAGACGCAAATTTAAAATGTTGATAAATTAAATTTGTTAATAATCTAAATAGTTTCCAAGGCTAAGAGCATTCGGTGAAGATTAAATTTATGAAAGTGTACAGAAGGAATTTATATACGAAATCTGGTTAATGGTTTGTAAGAAATAACAATTTCTTCAAAGCATACTTTAAAAATTTATTTTCACAAACCACCAGAAGCAAATGCCTTAGATGTTTACCACTTCATAGTTTTCACTGGTAGCCAGTCTTGGGTCTTTCTTATATTTAAATTACTATGAATTAAAAATAACTTTAAAATTACCTAACAAAAGGCACTTTTACAATATTAATCGATAAACAGTTTTGGACCTTGGCTGCAGCAACTTATTATGGACATCGGACCATCGGAGTCACATGACCGTGGACGTCCGCAGCAAGAAGTAAGAAAGGCACTTTTTATAATTTATACGGTCAAAAATCTACCTTTAGTAAGGTAGATCTAAGGTAAGTAAGAAGATCTAAGTAAGGTAAATCTACCTTTATTTTTTTAGTTTTCACATAGTCTAAGTTGTTTAAAAATACATTATAAACAAGAAGAAAGTGTTGACTTGCGAGTCAGGTACAACTATTCATTTACACAGGAAACGTTTCAATACCGGCTACTTCATCGTCATAATGCCTTATTCCTCCTGCAGCTAGTATACATGGACAAAGGAGCTGTGAGTTAATGGAAGCGTTTATGTGCTGTTTTCATAAATTTACTAAAATTGTGTCACGGCGCTATTTTTTAATAGAGTGCAGTACTAATAGGGCCTGGTGACGATATCGTACCCGTCATTGTAAACGTTGTCTGAGTAAATAACGTTGTACCTGCTCGCAAGTCAACCACTTTTATTATTTAATTAATAATCTCTTCGAGTGTAAAGATGATTAACAAGAAGAAAGTGATTTCAAATATTGCAAACTACAAATAGTGCTACAAATTTGAAAATATACAAACATAACCTGAATGCAAAAAATTATATAAAAATACAACTGAAACATAAATCGCGTCTGCTGAAAAGTATCAGTAAGTAGTGGTTTTTGGCAAGTGATACAAATAGAGTAAAACCCTCAAGATGTACAACACAAAAACTGCAAAACAAAACTGTATAAACTGAATGTTTCTGTAAGAAATAGAACACTATTTTAAAATCACATTACATTTATAACTACTTTATTTTACACCTACTTAGCAATTTAGCAACAATGTATCCGGTTAGGATTGGTATGTTATTAAAAAAATAAGTTAGTTAAGCTAACGTCGAATATTGCAACCGGTTAGCTTGCGATACGAGTTATTATTATAACCAAGCCCAACCTAATCGTATACGTTCTTGCTACTTTCAATGTGACTATGGAAAACAAGAAATTTCACTGTAACATATGTTTTTAAAACCTAATTGGACACTTTGTACTTATAATTTAATACAACTGGCGTAGTAATTTTAGTATTTTAATACTAAAGTAACGCTGTAAAATGGTTCGGTAATTCCTGAACAGTTGCTAATACAAAAGTGAGATTCTATAATTAAGTATCTAAATATTCGCTATATATTGTTTACTTTGTTTTTTTTTAATGTATTTTTCTTTTAAGCTGTGTTAAACAAAAAAAATCGAAGTAAGACCAATTTTTATCAGCTATTATCACATTTGTAACATGTTTTATAAAACTCTAGCCAAGTCTAGACACACTAACTACTGGCAGACGTCGCTTTCCTAAGAATGAACCTAGAACTGCAGTGAAGTGTATCCCAACTGAAGTCTTGTATAGAACGCACATTTCTATTATTCATGAGCAAATTAATAAGCTACCGGTACTACTCTAGATTCCTCAACAATATAACCTTTTCATTCCTCTCTTTTAGGATAACCTATAATTCGTAACTTTCTAGTTTTCATGAAACAAAATACAAACCTATGTTTGATTTTATTAATCATCACTAAATTCCAGTGGCCGCTAGTGCCTAAACCTATAGTGGTTGCAGATCGTAAAAGTGTTAGATTTTTAGGCAAGAAATCGTTATTATTAAAACTTGAAGGGCTATAATAGGGAAAATAGATAGATACTGCTTAATACTTTGTGATTTATTATATTGAAGAATATATATTGGAATTTATTATTTTATTTTTACTTATTCAAGGCACCGGATCTCCAGTCATAGGTTTGTTTATTAACAAACAATCTCAAATCATTCTTAACTCTGAATGTCAACAAACTCTGAGCGGAGCCTCTTTTAACCAAACACTACCGATGTTGCAGTCCATGTGCAACCTAATAGAATCTTGACAGCACTACCTAGCTGTTTCAGTCTGTCTGGACATTCCAATGATTTTTCTCCATTATGTCATGGGTGTTGCAGGTTTTCCTCCGACCAGGGCGACTATCTACGATTAAGAGAAACGATCAGACGGTCGCTGCAGTTCTGAAGTTTTTATTATTATTAAATATAAATTTTAAAATGCTGGATCATGTTATATGATGAATAATCGCTTGTAACAATATACATAAACCTTATATCATAAATAAATTTATTATTTTTTTGCTATTGATCTCTGGCTTGGGGTTTACAGCCATGCAACCTGCTCACCAGCCGCCCCTTCTAAATTATACAAAACATAAATAACAAAATTAACTCTTGAAACAACTTCATACACAGTAAAATTCGAACGGTGTTTCACT
The DNA here is from genome assembly GCA_036971475.1 of Prosapia bicincta. Classification (NCBI taxonomy): domain Eukaryota; kingdom Metazoa; phylum Arthropoda; class Insecta; order Hemiptera; family Cercopidae; genus Prosapia; species Prosapia bicincta. The sequence continues at coordinate 142,023,518 of JBAIZL010000001.1, read as the reverse complement.
ACATACACACACACACACACACACACACACACACACACACACACACACACACACACACACACACACACACACACACACACACACACACACACACACACACACACACACACACACACACACACACACACACACACACACACACACACACACACACACATATATATATATATATATATATATTTATATATATATTAAATATGGTGATATGTTTTCTTGTAATATAGTTAATAAATTAAAAATATTTCAAAAACAAGAATACTTTTAATGAAAATATTTATTCAAAGCTTTTCGCCGATAAAATAGTATCAGCCTTATAATCGTATCTATTTCAATGTCTATATTTTGTAAAAATATTTCCGATAATATGCTGGACATTGGAGAGCCCATTGTTACAGGCTGATACTATTTTATCGGCGAAAAGCTTTGAATAAATATATTCATTAAAAGTATTCTTGTTTTTGAAATATTTTTAATTTATTATTTTATATATATATATATATATATATATATATATATATATATATATATATATATATATTTAAGAATATAGTTAACATTCTGTGTTTCATTGAACTAAGCAGTTTTTCTATATCAAGGACACATAGAAAGGTTTTAGGTGTTAATATTTGCAGAAGAATAAAAGTTTATTTTTAATATTTTATAGTTTAAAAATTTATATTTAATTGGTCAGTTTTGTAATAAATTTCGTATTAAATTCAAAATAAGATAAGCAAATTCAAATATAGCCTAATGTCAAGATATTTTATATAAAACTAGTTACTGATAATTTATGAATTGTTAATACATTTGTGTATAAAATGTCTGTAAAATACTTTAATATTTTTTCTCAAAATTTGAGAAATAAAAACTTTGAAGAGCGCCTAACTGGACAGGCCTTTGCTGATATCCATGACACTAGCAATATTCATTGTATAATAGTATTTTATAGCAATACACATTTAAAGTTTGCTTAAATGACCTTGTATTTCTTGCAAGCCTTTGACCTGATTACCTAAATAACTGGCCTGTAGACGTACTTAGATTTATTATTCATTGAATGCATTTGAATTAAAGAGAAATTTAATCACCTTATTTTGTCAACTTTTCCAATTTTAAAGGTTAGAATAGCAATAACTTTAAGGTGACATGAAAATGATGCTTTGGGGTTATTAACTATCTCTCAGTCTCCTTGGAATATCAATTCCTCCCCAAAAGAATTTTTGGCTGCATTACTGTACTATGTAAAACTGAGTAAAAGCATAGTACAGTTTTGCTACCCATAATTATAATCCAAATGGTTTATTAATGCAGTAATAGTTTAAATTTTATTTCGATAATTATATTTTATGATGCAACTTAGAGTTAATAAATTATAACTCTGCCAATCAAAAATTCTCTTCTGTATACATATACATATTGATGCTAATCTAGAAAGTTATTATTGTAGTTCAACCTGAAACATTTTCATGTATCCTATATACATAAAGTTATGATTCACAAACAAATTAGAAAAGCAAGAAAAACATAGAAACACAATAAAAAACTACTGAAGTTGGAAATATTAGGTTGTATTTTGGTACATTTATGTCAATAAGCAAGAACTATTTATCAATTACACACACACACACACACACACACACACACACACACACACACACACACACACACACACACACACACACACACACACACACACACACACACACACACACACACACACACACACATATATATATATATATATATATATATATATATATATATATATATATATATTAAATATGGTGATATGTTTTCTTGTATATATAGTTAATAAATTTAAAATATTTCAAACACAAGAATACTTTTAATGAATATATTTATTCAAAGCTTTTCGCCGATAAAAAAGTATCAGCATCTTCAGGAAAAATAATTAACTAATAGTTTATTATTAGTTAATTATTAGATTAGTTAATTATTTTTTCTGAAGATGCTGATACTTTTTTATCGGCGAAAAGCTTTGAATAAATATACTCATTAAAAGTATTCTTGTGTTTGAAATATTTTAAATTTATTAAATATATATATATATATATATATATATATATATATATATATATATATATATATATATATATATACATTTGTGTGTGTGTGTGTGTCAAATATTAAAGATCGAATTTTTCAAAAATAGAGTATAGATCATAAAGAAATAAATGACCAAATTAGTATATAAGCCTAATTGAAAATCGTTGATTAATAACTTTTATTTTACAGAAAACAAGTCAATACGTCTAGTTTACTGGGATATACTGATAGCAGGAGCTAGATTTCATAACACATTTGAGAGTTGCAAAAACTAGGGCCTGGTTTTCAACCCCTTCTCAAACTTCTATATAAAATTATATAGAATCATGTGAAGGGAATTTTTAATTTTGTACTTGTAATTTTTGGGAAGGGGCTGCTGCTCACTCTTGCCCCTGCATACATGACTTTAATACAAGACCCTAGATAAAAATATGCAGTTTTTTGCAGTTATCGTAGAATTGCTAGGTAACTTTGTTTAACTAAAGTTTTTCAAACAGACAAGTTTGTAAATATTTTTATATAAATAAATATTTGCAAAGTTTTGTTGAACATACGCCCTGTGATTTAACTTACTGATAGTAAATGAATAATAAATATTAAAAAAATTGTACTTCTAAGCTACACTACATTGTATGGGAAATTACATTAAATCAAAGTTATTTTTAACAACTAAACTTTATAGGTCTATTTTTAAAAATAAATTTATTCCATGAAAAGTTAGAAAATCCTTCATTTTGTGTATACTTTAGAATTTTTTAAACCAGCCTTTATTTTTCTAAATGATTTCTCACTTTATGTTGTATTAGAACTATATTAAGAGTTATATTTCATTATCAACTCAAACCACAACACTTAAAGTACATGTCAACTTCTTCCATAGCTTTATTTCTCCTCCTTTCATTAGAGTATTGTTATATCATTTGGTCCATAGCATCGATATCTTCATCTTCAACTAAATTAGATTACTGTTTTGTTGTCATTATGTTTTATAGTAAAATTTATAGGTTCTTATTTTTTAGACCTTTTTTTAGTCCAGCAGTAATTTTAAAATCAGAGGGCAGTAGTAAAACTTGTGCCGTTATTAGACAGTTCCAAACAAAGGTATAAATAAAATAATAACTTCATATACTTTGATTTACAAAGTATTACTTACTTTTATATTGAAATCGGATCCAGCCCTTGTGTTTTAATCAGTCCAGGGTCTGGGGTCTTATTTAAAAAATGAAAACTTCTTAAAAGCGTAGGAGTTAAAACCAGTGGAAGGGAGCCTTAGCGTGACGTACTCGTATATTTCATTAAATAATCATAAAAATTAACAATAAAATTGCATTCTTTATATCCATAATTTAGTACTGTTACTTCAGTGATACAAGATAAGTACTTACAGTATAACACTTCTGGGATGGTAATTTATTGTTTATCCCAACCAAAAAAAAAACACCTTAAACCACCCAATCCAACACAAACACGCTCCCTTTAGATCCATGCTCCATAGACTTAAAGAAGTACCAATGACCACAGAAAACATAAACGAAGAATTAAACAACATTAAATATTTAGCAAACACAAATGGATATAACACCACAATAATAGACAAACTATGGCACAATACATAAAGAAATCTAAAAGGGTCTTACAGGGGGGAAAACACTATAAAATTCAAGAATTCTTACTTAGTTCAACAAATTTATTTTAGATACTTTTTTAATATAATAACAATTAATTTAAATAAAGTAACCTAACCTATGCAAAAAAACAGCTGTTCATCACATAACCTCTAATTTAAAATCAGCTGATTTATGAAATCCTATGTTATCACTTTTTTAAGCCAAATTGGAGAAAATAACTAGGTATATTGAATACCTTCGCCCTTTTGTGAAAGGATTTTCTCCCATATAAAACTAATATTAATTCATTAAATTTAATTACTACATTAATATTTGAAAAAACTGTATTAACATGAAGTTAAAAAAAATCTATTTGAATTTCAGCAGATAGATAAAATGTATTGATCATTTGTATTGATTTTGTAAGAAATTTTGTAAACTACTCCTTTAATTCAAGTATATTTTCCCAAATTAAAAGTTTACATTTTTCAAGGGTTCCACTGAGAATCTTCTTCTTTTCAGAAGGAATAGCACTCATATTGTTTTAGGTAGTTTATTCCAAATCACTCATTTTCCTGTATTATTAACAGACTTAAATAAAAGAGGCGGTTTCGTATTCCATCCGTACGTTTTTTTTTAAATGTTTGCTTCACAATGACTTTGGAAGTATTTAACTGAACAAAGTGATTTTGCTTGCAAATGAAAGAGGAAACTTTCCTGTGGTCCTATTATAGGTGCATCCCAATCTGTTTGATTTGGAGACAATAATACGCTATTTTCAATTGAAAAAAGATTTTTTGGAGTGAATTTCTTTTTTATTATAAGGATTATGAATTATAAGATAATTAATAAGCAAAATAAACAAGCGCACATTTATTTACCACATAAAAATAATTCTCAGAGAAAAATAAATGTAAAATGAATGTTTTTTTAAAATCTTGTTTGATAAAGCTGCTTAGAACAAGCATCGTTAAATATTAATGAATGGATTTTCCACATGAGAGTGGGTTTTTTGATGGTCTACACATATTGATATACAACTTGGTAAAACTCGAATGAAATCGCCAAAATAAATACACTAAAAATACGATTTAGTTTATTTACCATAATTAAGATATTCAATAATCCTTAGGTGAAAACGTCATTACTTCACTAAATATCAAAAGATAAATTCATTAAATATAACTTTACTACTAATTTTCACTTTATATTTCTATTAATAATTTTATGTGTACAAAAGGTTTTTCGTAATAATTATTAAAGACAGCGTTATTTTATATTTGCCTGAGATATTGCATTACATGATTATTAACACGCTTTTAAACAAAAATGAAAAAAGATGCAAGGTAAAAAAAATATTGAGGATTCTAAGGAAATTCGCCGAGGGACTTTCAAACATAAACTACTTAATGTATTCATTGGACAAACTGATATGTTTATCATATTCTTTAAGAGTGTGTTGATTATTTGAACAAATAAGCAGTATGATTTAGAGGGATATCCATGTCAAAAATTTGTTTGGATAAATATTGGCATCATAATCAACAGCAAGAAAGGAAATTCGATTATAATGTAAATACAAACCAAAGATTATACCTCTAAAAAAAGAAATACAAATTATAAAAAAAATGGACCTCAAAAAAGAACCCAAATAAATAATTTTTAGTAACTACAAATTTAAAAATAATTTCCTAATAACAAAAACATAATTTATCATAAGATTATTACCTATAAAATTTTGAAGTGGGTGCTACAAACATGCCTTATATTTGCTAATCCGTCAAATCTATTCCAAACATTTCCTAAAAATCTACCTATTGATTGCTTGATTTCCATGAACAATTAGAACAAACCATAGCCTCTTCTCATGAAACAAAAATTTCATGTGTTCGATATTATGAGAAAATGCAGGACAATAATTGAACTTTGTTTTAGGCTAAGACCGTACAATATTAGATTTTGTCCAATAAAAAATATGTGGTTGCAAATTTTTGGTTCAGATATACAGATTGAGGAGAATTCAATGTTCTTTGAATGTTTTACAAGGAATGTCTACATAAATATAAGAGATAATATCTCGTTAAACCTTTTGCCTCATAAATTTAATAAATTTCTTACATCTATAATTAAGTCTAGGGATGGGCCGATTCCTAAAATGTTCGATTCCGATTCCGATTCTAAAATTTTCCTTTCGATTCTCGATTCTTTAGTCGATTCTCGATTCTTTCAAGTTATATTAGCTTACACGCTAAGTTCTCTAATCATTAATTTAGTTAAAATCTTGGTCATATGGCAAAACCTTTTAAAAGTTCTGTTTTAATGTAGGTCTAATAGGCTACACAAAACCTTCAACAATGAGAGTGATATCTGTCTATAATATAATTTATTAAGGTTAAGTTTCGGAGGAATAATACAGTGTTTCTGTTATCCGTCTATTCGCTCAACTGTCATGGCCACGGTTTCGACGGTGACGGTTAATCGAGTTTTTACTGTACTTTTTTTTGTTTTGTTCTGACATTTAGTGAGAGAGAGAGAGAGACGAGCGATGTCAAACGACCAGAAATGGTTACGATCTTGATTGCTGTTGCTTCATAAATAATAATATTTTCGTTTACTTTAATCATTTAATTCATTCAAATCAACTAATACATAAATAAGGCATAGTTGGTAATTAATTATTTTTCCACACAAATATAATAAATTTTTGTAATAAATTTTGTTTGGTAATAAATTACTCCACACGCATATTTTAATAGTTAACAAAATAGGAATCGGAATCGACACTTTTATGATGAAGAATCGAGTATCGACGATTCCTCGATACCACCTAGAATCGACGATTCCTGGAATCGAGAATCGGAATCGGCCCATCCCTAATTAAGTTTATAGAAGAAATTATTGAATAGCTTGTGTCTATACCTTAACTTGTTAATCTATATCCCAAGGAGCTCCAACATCATGTAAAATCACTTTATTTGTATATATATAAGTCCCCAAGTATGAAATTCAGCACCGACTTTAAAGTTCGAATTTTGTAGTTTAAAATTTGGCTGGTAATAAGCTTATGATAAATTATGTTTTCGTTATTGGAAAATTATATTTTAGTTTGTAGTTAGTAAAAATTATATATTTGGGTTTTTATAGGTTGGTATTATTTTTTTTTAAATTTTATTGGACTTTTTCTGTCTCAAAAACAATTTTTCTATCAAACTGGCGACTCTTTAAGGAATATGACTTCAATCATTTCACTTAATTAGGGATTAGGTTGAGTAAATTGTATTGAGAAGAGAAGTCTTCCCACGAAAAGAATTGTTTTACTTCCATCAGAAATACATCACTGTTGAAAGTTACACCTTTTTATTGCTATGACAAAAATTCAAAATCATGTCTAACTTACTTCCCACTAAGCCCATTGATTCCTAAATTTTGTGATAAAACAAAATTCTGGACCGATTGTGTGGCTTGATTCAAAATGGAGTATGATACTGAGGAATTTAACTTGATCTGTTCATAAATAAACAAAAAAATGTTTTGATTTTAGACTGAACAGTTGTCTAGTCAAAGAGTAATTTCCTTTTGTATCTTGCTTGGAAAACAAAAACTGATTAAATTGCTGATTAATTTATATGTTTACATATGTTTAAATTCAAGGATTTATATGAATATATGTTAAAGTGTATAAGTGTAAACTAGAAGCACAAGCTAAAGATGGAACTAAAATAAATATTAGAATTATTAATATAATTTCAGATAGGTGCTTCCTTTATTTCGGTGTGTGGGGCTTCATAGCAACTTTTCTTTTAGAGCTACAAAATTTTTTGATGCAAAAAGTGTATTTTACAGTACCCTGTCATTAACCTTTTTATGTCCTAAAATAGTTAGAAAAAAATGTTTGCAGACTTTTTGAGATTTTTTACTTTCATCTGTTTTTGAATACTAAAATACAGATCCTTTCTAAAATTACATCTGTCTCCATCCCCACTTTTTTACCTTTCTCTTTCATCATCAAAGAAATATGTTTGTACATTCATATGAACAAGGATTATTACTCCTCATTAAAACATTATGTTTTAAAATGCTGAACTAAACTATATTTTTTTGATTTTTTCAGTTGTCAATTAATCATTATTAGTTTGAAGAAGTTGCACTGAATCTTCATTCATATCTAGTCTAATAAACTTTTAAAAACCAAAAAAAAGAAATGTACGTTTTAGTAACAAGTACAATATAAATAGCTGTTTAATAGGCTATATTACAGTCAACTACAGAGATGAACAGGAAAATATGGGAAAAAAGGAAATTATGTTTGAATATAAATAGCATACTCTACAATAAAATTACAAAGTTATCCGGACATCATTATTTGACGCCAATTATAAATAAAAGGAGCATGTACTTGGTTGGGTAGTAAAAGCATAAAAATCCAAAAACATATAAATGAAATTTTTCGCCAATACTTAACAAAGATATTTTCCTTTATGCATATGTTACTCGAGGAAATTGTAGAGATATTAGGAAAAAAAGTCAAATGCAAAAATAGGAAATGGCAAGTGCATGGCAAACTACTTAGTGACAGAATATGAACAAGTTATGATACTTGAGAAAAATAGTTTTAAAAACTTCCACGGGATAAAAAATTCTAAACAGTATTTAAATCTCTCTTTTTATTAATAAAACATCAACTCACAAAAGTTTACAAAATCTTACATACTTATTTATATTAACCAATTATTTACACAGGCTTGTATTAAAACTTTAACAACTGTATTTACAAATTAAAATTTACTTAAACATAGCTTAAGAATACAATGTATTGTTTATAAAAACATGATGTATATTACAATAAGTATATTATGATTAGAGTAAATCTATAATATTTATAAGTATTCCATATACAATAGATGAGGAGCTTCAAATATGTTTCAGAAATTTGAATTAAAATCACAAATTGGTAAATTTTCTTCCATCACTAACAACATTAAAAGCTATCAGTACCAATCCAGCTACACAATCTATATAAATACACATAGCTGGTTACACTCAGTTTCTATGGAAGCTATTGTTTTTATATAATAGCTTTAACTGAATTTATTTTCTATCTGTGTTTATATTGAGAAAACTACTGCTGAAATTCGTCTTTAAAGGTGACTAACATTTAGTTAATCAATAACTGTCAAATGGTTCAAGTTAATAAAAGATTTCTGAAATTAATTTTTTTTATTATAATGTGTTTTTCAAAACCATTATGTTGATAAAATCCACTGCTGAAATTTGTGAAATCGTCCATTTCAAGTCAGAAGACAAACGTCTATAACATATCTGGAAATGTATGACAAGTCACTATACTTTGTCCAATGTATTGAAAATAACGATGGTTTCAGCAAAGCTTTTTCACAACTTCCTCAATGATCGTGGCTAAAAACAACATAATGGTTACCCCATTTTAACTTTTTTTTAAAACAATGTAATTGAGGTTTAATGGTTATCATTTTCTATAGAAGAAATAAAAACAGAGCAAGAGAATTTCAAGATGATAACTTGGGAAAACAAGGGCTTTCACTTATGACAGAATTTCTTAGAGTATTGAAGCAAAAACCATTTACTGTGCAGATGGCAATAAACATTTTCCTTAAAAGTTTAGCTATATTATACACATTGAGTAGATTTATCTACCTTTCATAACATTACAATATTTTCCTCTGTTGAGGCGTTTTAGAATGACTCCATTTTCAAAACTTAAATCATTTTTTGAAATTGGAGTCATTCCGAAACTCCTCAAGAGGTGAAATTTCGTAGTGGTAAGAAAGCCAGTTAAATGTACTCAAATATGTATATAAATATTGCTATCAGGAATGAAGATGACTATATTAAGAATTTTAGCTTTATTACTTTGTTTTGTTAAACAATTTCTGAAACTTTTAATACCCCTTGTTTACAGCTTTTAAAAATTATTTTGTATTTGTAACATTTCATTCAATTTTTACTTTAATATATTGACATTCAAAAGTACTGTGCTAAAATTTATCTAAAAATCTACCTTTACTTAAAACTTATAAAATTATTTCATATATATTTAATGGATAATAAATTGGTAATTATATATAAGAGTTAAGACCCATTATTTCAATTTTATGTTAAATGCTATTTTATAAATCTCAAAGTGTTCAGCCCCTTGAGTAAAAACTGGAGTTTTATTGAAGATTATAAACTTGTTTTTTATCTAATTTATTTTATTAATGGACTTCAAAGTTTGCCTGACTCAAATTGGCATAGGAACTTTTATCAAACAAAAAATTGGTACTAGTATTTGATCCACTTTAGCTAATTTATTTTTAAACAATAAGGTATTTATGAATGTTTTCTATTGCTTTAAATATCACAGGAAGGATTTGAGATGATGTACTGCCTTTTTCCAGTAACTGCTTTATTAGTTCTCAATTTGTACACAATGTTTAGGTTTATTTGATATATTTGACTCTTATTTTACCAATAATTTTTTTACTATGAATATAAATCAAAAAACTTTGTATAAAACTTATTTTTAATGAAAGTATACCTTTTAAGCTTGTATTAGGTTTTCTCTTCGCCACAAATTTAAAGTATAAGGAAAACATTATTTTATAATAAAAGAGCACTTGTGTAACAATCAGGTTTACCAATAACAGAGTTAGATATTGTTAGTTCCTTATTTGGGAAATGCATTTTTTTAATACACAAATGGTTTACGTATATTGTTGTTACTTTAAATAGGTATAGTTAATATAACAAAATATTAGACAAAAAAGGAATTCATATATTTGTCTCAAGACCTTGATGGTTACTAATGATAAGAAAACATATTTATAAAATTGGTATTAATAGGCTCTATGAGGTGTCAATATTGTGCAACTAATAGGTGGTACTTGTTCCCTTTTTGTTTAATCATTTCTTACTTATGTCTACAACAGTTTTTGTTTTATAGAAAACAAAGTTTCTCAACACCGTATTATGAATCAAATATTGGAACTGGTTTTAATAATAATAATATTTTAAATAAAATAGTACAAGTTTAGTTAAAAAATAAACATTTTTAAGGTTCATGTGATTACTAAAAATTATGAACTTTTAAAACAATCTACAAAAACATTATACTTTTCATCTTCTATATAGTTAAACCTGTTGACTTTTGTAGTTACTGACACACTTTATTTATTTTTAACATTTAAAAAATGATGTTGAAATCTTAAAATAGAACCATGATAAGCATGTAAATTTTTCTAATATTAAGTACGAAATTAAACTAAAATACACTTCAATGTGATTTTAATAAAAGGGTTTTTTGTAATGTGTAAAAGAATCATTTTCTTAATGCTCAATTTTATCAATAATTAATAATACCACAATTATTATTTTCAAATAAAACAACACTAATGTAAAAAATAAAATATTATTTATATAATTAGCTTAATCGTAATAAAATCCTATAACTAATATGCAAAACCTCAACCGACTATACCATTGCCAAAACTCTGTGATTTCAGCAACTTAGTTCATCACTAACCAGTCAATACTTAATAATGAGATTAATTTTAGATTCCTAACAGAACCAAATTTACTTTGGAGTCAAACAGGAGGATTGGTAACGTTAATGATATTTGCCATTGTGACGTAAGTATCCTGAGATGAAGAAAGACGACCTGCAGGAGACATTGGTAAGTAATCTGGTTCTTCTAAAGTTTTCTCATTTTTATAATTTTCTGTTAAGTCCTCTTCATATTCGTCTACTCTGTAACACGAAATAACACAGTAATTACCAAGAACAACCATAGCAATGAGAGATGTTCTATCAACCCCTACATTAAATTCAATAGATAACACTGTGAAATATATTGTTACATATTTTTCCTAGTAAGGAAAAGGTTAATGTTAAAGTTATAAATGCTGTAGGGAGGGCTGGCTACTCTTATCAGCCGATATTTGTCCCTTAAAAGGTTTTGTGTGTTAGTTCTAAGCAAGAATCTGACTTGATCGCACATCTCTCCCGTTACGCTCTACATGACATAGTTTGATTGAATTCTAGGCAAGACGTCGATCGAGACACATCTCTCCCATTAGTCTCTACTGCGACGCAGTTTTTCTTTCATTTTCTTCCACTGTATGGTGAAGACATTATTGGACAACCGACAGATTATGTTGGGTAGTTATTAGCATATAGGAGTGACTATTTTTATTTATATGTAAACTCCTTTTCTTGTAGTTAGGTAATGTGTAGTGCGTGAACTGTGTGAACCCAAAACTCGTTGTCATCCATCGAGAAATCCAAGTGAACGAGACATTTCGAGTTTCAGGTATGTGCATTTTTATGTTCACCATTTATTGTGTATCTATATATTACATCATTTGTGTTTTTACCGCTACCACAAATTCAGTATGATTTTTATCAGCATAGTCCTTTGGAAAATCTAATTGAATCATACAAATCTAACATTTTTGGTACGCCGTGTCAGAATACATACCATATACATACACCCTTAATACGTTTGCTGTAATGGCATGTTTATTTGTTGAACCAGGTCATTAGTGTTGAACTGAAGCACATTAATGCAATTCCTAGAACATTACATAACCATGCCTTACAGTCCAATGCACCACTAAAATTGGCTGCAAAACGCCTTAGGACATATCACTGTGAAAGCGATAATTTATTTAGTAAAATAAATGAATTTTAATCCCTGCTAGATTGTAGGTCTAAGTAATGAGTAGGTAAATCCTATGACTCGATACAGAGTAGAAGTACCTCTAGAATCCTATCCTGCCCAAGTAGACCATAATTTTCCTACTCAAAGTACCGAAAGCTTGACATATCTTGGTTTTAGTCTTACCTTATTTGTATATACTTATTTTGTACACCATATTGACAATTCCTCATGGAAATACATTTATTTATAATAATTTAAAAAGAAATATCTTATATGTTGATATCACTGTATATTTCAACTCATAACTTTAGTGCATCATGTTCACATTGCAAATATTAATTATGGTTTACAGGTGATCTTGATGAAAACTTAGTGCACAAACAGCGCAAGCGGGTCATGGTAGATTGTAGGTTGCGGCCGCGGTATTGTCGACATCCATGTAAATCAAACACACTGCAACATATGGTTCTGAACACAATGGATAGGTTGAGGTGGAAGTAAATCTCAATGCCTTGCAGCATGCTTACATTTATGCTTTTTGAAAACAAACTGATTTGATTTTACATGGATGGTCTAGCAAGCTGCCTCACTCTGATTGGTCCATTCAAGGTTGTCCATGCCCCATCACGCAGTGCGAGGGAAATTTGACTGTCAACATCGGTAGTGCGGTATTGGTTAAGTTTAGTATTTGCACTTTTTAAATATTTAGTAACTGCAATATTTTCAAGTAGATAAGTGAATATCTCAGGTGTCATCCTCATATAGGAATAAATTCATTCGGGGTCATCTTTTAGTTCAGTAAAAAGATTTACTTTGTATAAAACAAACATTCAGTGCAATGAGAATAAGAAACTATGGATCTAAAACTTATTTTATCTACTCTTTTCTAACATTGTTTTCTTATATAAAATCTGTTACTACATAAGATCAATATATTATCAAAGGTTGATTGAAAAGATAGAGATTCAGATAGCACAACCTTCTTTCTAGGCTCTAAAGATTGATTTATTTGACATTTTCATATAACAAACAATCTTTAAACCATTGTTAACTTATTCTGTGTTCACTATGTCAATTTCATACACTATGCAGTAGAATCTTGTTAAGTCAAAGCCTGTCAACTCAGATTTCGGGACGACCCAGAATTATTTTGAAGTACAATAAATAAGAAATAACAAAAATCAAATAAGTTCAGTACGTACTTATTAAAAGTCTATCACAACAATAAAATGTCTAAGACCTACACATAAACAAAATAATATTTTGTGCTTCTTGTGCTGAAAAGACTACGGGATGGCACAGCTTGAAAGTGGCTCACAAAATTTAAACAGCCAAAATTAACAGATTTATTTGCCAAGAAATAAGTTGCAGTGGAGTTTACCTATATATACAATATGTACATTCATATACTGTACATAATACTCTTTGTTTGATAAGTATAAATGAGTTTTTCTAATACAATGTCTTCTTTTAATTTTTTTAAAATTTTTGGCTAACCCGGATTTATGATAACTTGAATGGGCCATGGACCTAGTTAGTCCGAACTATCGAGATTCTGCTATACTGATTTTGACAACCAGGATATCATTAAAATTTTTCAAGATTATACAAGTTGTCTCTGAAAACAAATATTTCTTTCCAACTCAAAATTTCCAAGCAGATGAACTCATTATTAGACATGAAAAATATGAGTACTACGTATTATATGAATAATATGTTTTTGTTCATATTATATACATGCCAAATAAGCCAGAAAGTTGGGAACTACACTCATTTAGTTATATCTAAGCTGTATATAGTCATATTTTTTGTTGACTTATTCTAAGTTCTATCTAATGAAAAGAAGTATGTATGTTTTAATCTACACAACTTGATAAATATTTTTTACGAAATTGGTTTTTTTAGTTTTATTTAATTATGTAAAGAATCATAAAAGTTGATTCATATTTTTTTTTCAATTGTTGTTACAATTTATGAATATTATCTCAAACTATCAATTGTTGAATTTAATTCCTATATTTTTGATTGCATTGTGTTATACCTGGAAGAATGATTATTACAATTTGTATTTACTTTAAAATTACAGTTATAACTCTTTTGGGTTCATTGTTTCAAGATTTTAAAACCCATAAAAATCTATTAATTCATTTTAAAGTTATATCGTTTGGGAAGAAGTGGAATTTATGAATAACTTAGACAGATCTTTAAGTCTTCTTTTGAGTCAATATTTTATACGATTTAAATATGCCAATTGGGAAAGATCAGTGATCCTTTATTGGCTTATATTGAACACATAGACCCTCTGTACCCAGATTTGATTCATCCTAATTTAAACCATCATAGATCCAATTCCACAGCTATTTAATTGAAACCTCTCTTGTATATCCTTAAAGTTGGATGTTTTACATTTATAATAATAAATATCTGTTTTTATAAAGAAGTTATTAGAAGTTATATTTTAACTTCGATACAATATAAACTACACAACAGTAACTGCATAATTCTTTGCATTAATTAGGTAAAGGTTAAAAGAAAATGGTGTATCTCAATTTATTGCTTATTGCAGATTTCTTCTGATGAACAAAGTCATCCCTAGCTTGAATACTTTGTTTCCTTGCTTTTTTTGCCATGTGTTGTGAAAGCTCAATGCCTAATTTTATCTTCATCCCATTCAGCTTACACATTTTATTCAACTTCATTATCACATTATTTACAAACAATTCATTTTCTACTAACAGTGCTATTTCCTTAATGATATATAAATCATGTAAAAACATATGTTTATAAAGCACAATCTTTAGATCTTACAATATGAAATGATAAAATTGCAAGTCAAAGTATTTTCTCTAAAAGGGGATGTAAATGAACTTGATACAATTAGTTTCCTCGGCAGGGGAAGCAGACAAGTTACAGTTATTAAGAGACCTTTGGTGTTCATTGCAGTAATGCAAAACAGGCTCACAGAAAAGACAGATATAAATATACTATTTTACTCACAAACTGTCCTAGAGTGGGTAGTAACTAGGAAGCCTTTTTTGTATTTTGACTATCAAAAAATGGTCATTTTTTAAAATCGACTTTAGGTAAACAATCCTGCTTATATGAACCACCATTTTTCTTAATTCCATCACCAAGGGACTATATGTTCCAGATTTCATAGTACCTTTACCCCACCAATGCTTCTTTACTTTTCCAATGCATCTTTTATCCTAGACCTTTATGTAATGATTAAACACTTTCATGTGTCTTTAATAGACACTGAATGGGTTAAATACACTAAACAATGGGTTAAATAAGATAAGGTTGTTTCTGACCAATGGGTCTAGCGTGATGAATGAAATAAACCATGAACAAAGAAAGTCTCATTGCATGTGCATCACTTAAAACGTTTATGGACGATAAACCAACACGATCTAGCAGCTTAATAAGAAATTCCTCTATCTAATATCTGTTATACCTTGACCGTGAATTATACTTGTAACTCACCATTTATTCCAGAATGAGCACATTGAGTCAGGCTATTGTGTTTACCTCATTGGGTTAAATGAGCCAAAATTTGTCTTTTCCTGCATTAATATTAAAATTAGAAACAACAACATTCTATGGTGTTTCCATTTACTTTAAAAATGTCCTATTTTTTACAATTCCCTTGGCTAATGCTACACTTGTAATTTCTCTGTTGTTCCTTTTGTATTTTTAGATGTTTATTGGTTATCAAGATGGCAGCGATATTGAAATAAAAATTTTACTAGGCAATGTGAAAGTCTTCAGATTGAACTGCACTGACACTGAAGTGTTTGAGAAAAAAATCCTACCTTAAAACTACAAGCACACATGCTATAACAGTCCCAACAAGTGGAAATGTATAATGAGAGAAATTAAAATTTTTTAACTTTGAATAATTTTTTTTTTATTTGAAATGTTTTCTCTTAACTTGAAACCTAAAAGAAAGGTAATTTTGAAAGAGACGCGATGTAATTTATCCGTATCAAAGGTCGTATTTAATTATGTCAAACGCCAATTTTCACGTAGAAACATCATCGACATTTCATTGTGATCAGCAGCAGAAATCTGAGAGAATTTCAAGTTATGGAAAAATCGATAAATCACATCTAAAAAAAGTTAGAGGAATTGAAGTAAAAACAGATTATTTATAAAGAAGACGGAAGTGCGAAAATATAACACCAGTTATCTTACAATTTGGACCGATTGCTGATTGATTAAATAACTGCCGAGTAAGAGATATCAAAGGATAAAAGCCTACTTGGAGGGACCATAGCTAAGGCTAGGGCAGTCTGGAAACAACACGGAAGAAGGTGAGATGTCAGGCCTTTTAAACTGTGAGGGATAAATAGAATATGTGCGGCTAAAGACAAGTGGTGACACAAAAATGTAGAATTTGTGTTTCCTCCCGGAGTAGGTTTTAGGGGTTCTCCCCCTAAAACTGAACATGTAACAGGTTTTCAAAGCGCTTTCTGATTTCAAAATTTTATAAAGTACGCGTCAAGCGTTTTACATGAATGCTAAATAATAAAAATAGGTTTAAACGCAAAATTGTAAGTAAGTAGGTTCTAAGTGGTTTTGTAACACCGAAATAAATATCAAGAACAGTTGAATAAAGATTAAAAGTTTAATAAAATTCTATCAAAGTAAACTTTATAAATTTATTAGATAAAAATTAGGGGAGAATAACGAACTTTAAACAAAAGATTTTTTCAAATTTATATAAAAATAGGATCCAATTAAAACATAAATATTAAGACAAAGAAGACATCCAGTGCGCCAAAGCAGGAGCTACGTGGACCAAGAACAAGGAGGCGAGAGAGAGAAATTCTACCCCAGATCATGGTTGTCTTTAAAATTTTAAATTTTGAATACTTAATTTTAGAAATAAGGAAAACAAATACATCACAATACCATACATAAACAAAACATCTGTTAAAATAGCCCACACGTGTCAAAAAACAGGATGCAAAATAGCATACAAAACTAATAACAATTTACAATATAAAATACAACACGACACCTATAACAACGATAAACTACTAGCACCAGGCATATACAAACTAAACTGCAACAAATCCTACATTGGGCAAACAAGTTGCAGCTTAAACAAAGAGTCAAGGAACACAAATAGAACACCAACTCAGCATTTTACAATCACATTTAAAAAAACAGGGCACAAATACACAGACATTTACCATAACCTAGAAATCTTACACATCAACAAAAAAGGACCGCATCTCAACACACTAAAACAATATGAAATTTACAGACACACAAAAACACCAAGTACAAACATATTAAATGAACAAACCCAATATAAATCACACATACTCTTTGATACTACCGAAAACATGCAGTTTTTACAAAATTTAAATTTTGGATAGTCATAGACTAATGTTAAAGTGACTGAATAAGATTCACCGAACGTAATAGACTACAAATTCAAGAGGATAATTTACAGTTTACAACATGCATAAACAAATACTTTTAACACAATTAATGTCAAATATTTCATTATTCTTAATAAATAATAACATTTGCAAGTAAAATTGCACATTAGGCAAGTCAAATTTTGATCACAATTATATAGACAAATCACAGATACATACTCAAATTCTTCTATTTGGAACAGTTAATAAATTTAATATTAAGAATAATGAGATATTTGAATTTAATTATGTTACAAATATTGTTTAAGAATGTTGTAAACTGTAAATTATGGTTTAAAATTAGATTAATAAACTTTTAGCTCTTATCGGATAGAAAATCGAAATGTAGTGCGTATTTTCAAAAGCATGAATTGGTATTGTGATCTGTCATTAACCTTAAACATGTTTAATAGTTATTAACAGACATTAAAAATAATATTTTATGTGTTTTTTGTCATTTAGTGGTGTTTTTTATATCTCCATGAAGGAATTGCAAGGAGAAAAGAATGCCTTCTTCTTTACAGAGGAAAGAATGAAGAGTAAACACTCGGTTTATAAAGTTTTGCGTTTTTGTAAGATAAGGTTATTTTTGTATTTTTATTCAATTTTCATATTTTAAGGGTATTTTTAAGTTTAATTATTTTTCCCATGTTCCTGAGAACTTTAAACATTTTCTGGAGAAATTTGTTTAAATATCTCTGGTAAGTATCACTATGTCTAATCAATAATCAGTTTCTTCATCAAACTAAGATTTGATATGTTACAACTGCAATATTATTATGAACACATACATTTACATATAAAGCTTCAATCACCTGGTTAGATTTAGTTCTGATTTTCTTGGTGGCAGAGGTGGAGGGCACAACAAAGACTCTTCCATGAGCTTTGCTAAGCTCTCATAATATTCAGTCGGTTGTTCTTCAATCTCTTCATAAATTCCTGAAGCAATGGACACACCAGATTCTCTTCTGTTACAGTTAAAATTAGACCTCCTAAATTCTGTATTTAAATCATAAATTGTGTCATCACACTCAAGAGTCTGGTAATCAGCTTCAGTTAGGAACAATTCTTCAGGCCAATTTGTGTTCAAGCACTGGTAATCATGGAGGGAATCAGGTTCGCTA
Source organism: Prosapia bicincta (assembly GCA_036971475.1). Classification (NCBI taxonomy): domain Eukaryota; kingdom Metazoa; phylum Arthropoda; class Insecta; order Hemiptera; family Cercopidae; genus Prosapia; species Prosapia bicincta. The sequence goes on along the minus strand of JBAIZL010000001.1, from coordinate 142,004,607 downwards.
CAACCAGGCGTGGACAACATTAACCCAATGCCAGCAGAAATAAGGCTCGTAGCCACCTGTGAGAAGTAATCAAATTTTAAAAATTTGTTCATCAATCATGTTATAATAATTATTTATTTACTTCATCCTTATTTAGTTTAAAATAGATCTCTGTAAACTAGGTGCCTATTTTGAAATTTTCCCAAGAATAATTTTTTTCCTGAATAGTAATTTTTAAAAAAACAGGAAAACAATTTGATTTGAGATACTCTAGATCTTCTTTCAACAGACAAAATGTATACAAATTTTAAGCTTAAACTTAATAATGTAATGACTTGGTAATGACTTGGAATGACTTGAGTAGGAAAATTTAAGAAAAACCTACTGAGAGAAAATTTTTTGATCTCAGTGAAGATAGTGATGAAGATTATTTAATTCTATCAAAAACATTACGTCAGTAAGTTTTTCTTTAATTTTATGTTCAGTCCTTTGTTATATTATTAGGTTCAAATGAAAAGGTTTTTCTGATCATCAATCAAAGGAAAATCTTTGACAAAATTATAGAAACTAATTTTGCTAAAATAAATTAAAATTTTACCTATCAACTAATGGTACCAATGAAGGTTTAATTTCATTTCTAAACTTATAAATTCTATTACATACTCCGTTTAAGTTTGGTTGAACCATCAAACCTAGATTACATGTGCCCAATAAACCTTCTCCAACTCAGGACTGCAATGGTTTCAACAATGAGCCCTTTACTGGTTGCCTTGCTTCAATGATATAATTTTTTTATAAAATATAATACTATTATTTTTATCAGTTATTTGAAACCTGCATAAAACGTAATAGAAAATGATAACAGTTCCAAATTGGATTGGGTTTATCGGGGATATTTGGAGATGGTCCTGATTTCAGGGTGAAACTAGCCCTATACAAAATGTAATACAATTTAATAAAAAACAAAAATTTTCATTCCATACAAAATTGATTATTAATAAATTATTACACTGTGTTACCATCATCCAAACTTTGTTTTTCTTATTGCCTCCAAACTTAAGACAAAGTTTTCCCCATTTTTGACTATAAATATCTTATTGTTAACTCCAATAATTTTGATTTCAGCTTTTTTATCTAAAGTAATTACAGCTGTTTTTTCCATTTGTTTTTTTTTTTCAAAATAAGATTTTAAAATGTACTAACATTTGTGGCATCAAATTTTGACATTTTTCTGTAAGGGCATTCTCCTTACTTTTGGGGTATGTTCTCATATTATTTCAAACAAATAACATGGGGTTTTCTTCAGCATGAAATTCTTCACAGATTTTATAACGTGAAACAAGCATATAGCCAGGATTTTGTTTTGTGGGGCTAAGTTGAAAGAGAGGATGGTTTGTCCCATTATCTCAATCTGTTGACTGCTTCGAAGGAGAAGAAATGGACATCAGTGATGGTAAATAAGGTGAAAAACAGTACACAGATGTTTTACAGAGATCTTGTTTATTTTTTTTTTAAATTTATATTATGTTTTGTGGAAACCTAATGTTTAATGAATTTAGTTGGATAAACATATTTGTAGGTTTTAGAAGTAGGCTAATTGTAATGTTTTATATATACTGTGTATCAATATCCAATTATATATTTATATTTTATTATCAATATAATATTTTTAAGGTACAAACTTAGTTTTAAGACATTTTTAGTAGACCTATTTAACTTTTGTTTATAGCGTAATGTCATAGATTTAATAGTAGTGTGATTTATACAATTATATTATTCTATGGTATGTAAATATTTTTTTTGCATATATATCCTACATAATATAATCGAATAACTATTTAGAAACTCTTTTCTGGAGTTTTAATGGAAATAAAAACATCTTTGTAAGAAACACGGCTGTTTTTTATTAAACCTGGTGTTGGAGTCAGCTTTGGTAGATTAAACAGCTCCAGTATCGAATTCAATCAGCCTGTGCTTTGTCTAATCGATAGCTCAATCTATGGTTTATCGTCGATCGTTTAAGACCACGTTGTCCCTTGCCGCGCGCCTAATCCCCACCCTAACACACAGTTCCACCACCCCAGTCTTTTGCTTGCCGTAGACAGACCAGCACGTCCGTTGCGGGTTCTAACCTTATTTGCTAACCTCGTGGACGTTAAGTTCGCCCCGCGTATGTCTAAATTTAAGTGTTTCGTATGGTATTTGCTTTATATGTTCGTTAACCGCGAAAGTGTACATTATTTAGTCCAAGTGCCGTGTTCGTATGCGCCTTAACCTCGCCGTTACAAGCCGTCGCTACGGAGTCGCCCGTGCTTATTTAAATACTTATTCAACTGTGAATAACATTAGAATTGAACCCCGTTTATTAAGTTTTACAGCACGAGCCGTCTGCCAGTCAACACTCCACCCAGGGCCCTGCTGCAGAAGTCCAGAAGACATCAAACCTACCGTGCACATAACCCCCTTTGTTCAGCTTAGGGTAAGTGTTAATCAGTTCCAAATACTTTTAGCATAAACTTGTGCCTATTTTTCCCGAGGCTTAATTAGTGATAAACACTGTTTATTTGTCGATTAGGCATTTTTGCCGCCAGCCTTAATTTTATTCATGTACAATTTCAATCACAATAACGACCGCGACTATCTCTCTCTTTCGTCTTCTTTCTAATATTTTAGCGGAGCTGACGCCTCCACCTGGTCTAAATGACCTTGAGTCAGTCATCACGTTTTCTAATATAAAGGTCTATTCACACACATCAGTTCCGGCGCGTCACAGGTCAGTCACATCAGTCACGTCACAGTCAAAACATTTATTCTATAATGGATTTCCTGTTGCGCTATCTACACTCATCCGGCGCAGGTCCGTCAGTCGCTCTGCCGGCGTCCGTCAGTCATTTTCAGATTTCTTCCCACCGATATTTTTGGATTGTTCGGACGCCTGACGGTCGTATGACGGATGTGTTTGCTATTTTAAAAGGATTGCGTTTTTATATAAAAGTTGTATTTCTGTGTAGAATTTATATTTTAAAGACTGTTTGTTACGATCATCAAGATGAACGATGAAAAATTGATAGAATGTGTTCGCAAAAATATAGTTTTGTATGATATCATCGTCCATTAGTCCCTTAAATAACGTGATGAACTCTCCCTGACTTTCCCTTTTCTTCCATAAATCATGAACCCATATCCTCCGCTTTTTTCTCTTATTTTCAATCTCTTCGTCATCTAAGGCTATCGCTATTGCAGCTAACTCTACTATAGTAAAATCAGCCATTGAGGTAATTATATATTATAATTTAATTCACTCATGATAAAATAAGCTTGACTGTAAGATCACTGTATAAAGTGACTGACGACTGACTGAAGCCAACTGACGGACAGTTGACTGACGAATTCCGGACGCAACTTTGACTGAACTGAGACTGAACTGTGACGGAACTGTGACTCAACTGATGTGTGTGAATAGACCTTAAGTCAGTTCTGCCAGGCTAATACTAAGTTTTAAGTTGATCTAGCATAGATTAGATTATATAATAAAGCTCAATTGCATTTATAAACATTGCTTAGTTAAGTAATATGACATCATATTGCCAAAAAGTATATTCTTAGTACTGACAATAGATACAGCACAATTACACCAAAAGTATAAAATACAAATTGTCAATATTTTTATAAAACTTTACTTTTCCAACTAACATTTTTACAAATAACCTAGACTTGATATAAAAAACTAAACTAAAAATTTTGTTTATTCAATTTAGAGCTGAAACCTAAATTAATAAGAAATGCTCTGGTGTTCCATTTATAATAATGTTAATAAGAAAATATAATGTTTCAAAATAAATATTATTTATGTTTAAAAAAAATATCCAGACATTTTACACTTATAAGGGTTTACAGGAAATTAAGACATATTAAGGGGGTAAGTAGCTTTCCTATAGAAGCTTTTTATTCCATCAGAAAGTAAAAATTAAATGAAAAGAATGAGGTTTAGGGAAGGGATTTAACGGTATAGAATATTTTTTTAAAACACTATATCAAAATATTCAACATCAAAACATCAAGTCTTACAAACTATTGATTAGCCAAAATGGTTATACTTAATAGAAATTATAGAAACATTTTATCACATACTTTGGTCTGACTAGGATCCTCTTCAGAAGCTGTGGAAGTTCTGGAGACACTCTGTGATCGAAGGTGAAAAAATGCCCATGGTGATTCTGTCGGCCAACATCTTAAGTCACCTTCACTGCGACTGAGTCTACGAGATGTTAACAGTGGTAATGTGTGTGAAGTAAACATAGGTGTAGGAGGTAGTGGTGATGTGACAAGCCGATGATGATGTTTATTTTGACATTGTGATAAACAAGCTTCCAGATCCCAGGCAGAAGTGCAAAATAACCGGATCTCTCCTTCACCACATGAAAATTCTCTGTTTCAAACGACATTAAAAACTGTTATAAAAGATGCCAATCAAAGTTTCTAGCTAAAGATAAATGAAAAAGAAATATTAAGATTCATAATGGTAAATTGTAGTTATATACAACTATTCTTTGAGCTTAGCTTGTGAGGTTATGTTAAAAAAAATAAAAGACAAACAAAAAACTCACAAATTAATCATTTATCAACTCATACACATTTCAATGACAAAGTCATCATCATCAGTGAGAATGTTGCTACTACAAACTCTAACTTACAACTCTAATTTGTAGTTATTTGTAAGAATGTGTGATTACCTCATTACTAGTTGTTTAGATATTTTTGTGAAATGTTCAGTGTTTCATTCTGCAGGTTTTGTAATGAATTAAAAATTAAGTGATTGGTAGCAACAGTCATACTCCTAAAATTAAAAAATACAACTGATACCACTCAGTGAATGATATCCCAGTTTTAATAACAGTGGAATAGAACTTAGAAATGATGAAGATAACAGGCAGGACCTCCTTTTACATCTACCTCATCAGAAAATATTGAAAGATTTTAAAAAATCACGAAAGCTGTTCTCAGACTTTGATAATTATCATTAATAGGTTCTAATTGGCTGTAGAAGAATTTTACAGTAAGCCCGTAATCGTCCCGTAAATATCCTTTTAACAGCTATTAGAAGAAATAATTAAATGGCGTGTGAAACATGTAGAACAAAATTACATTAAACATGAAATGTTTTAACCATAAGTTGATAGTGAAAATTTATACTTAGTTTATATAAAAGTTTATGAGTTCTTTTCATGATTATAAGTAATAAATTTGGATATCTGAAGAAACACTAAAGGATTAAAAAACCAGCAGATGAACTCACATTCTTCAGGATCAAATTGATATTTGCAAATGAAAAACAATGTAAAAATATGTTCATTGTTCTACTTTGTAAAAACAAAATATACCGGGTATGCTTAAAAATTCATCTTGCAAGTGTTTTTAAATGCCTTTACAAACACACAAATATATAAAATACAAAATCCCAAATCCTTCAGTTTATGTTTAAAAAATGTATGAAATACACTCAATTAGATTTTATTCACAACTAGCATAACTAGTAATAAATAACCAGATTATTTACACCTATCACACATATACTTTAGATATCCTAGTCATTAAGATAATATTTCCTCTTTTGTAGTCTACTATCTACTCTCAAAATGTTTCATATTTATTGAATATAAATAGCTATTGAAAACTATTAACAATTTATAAAGACATAAATGTTTTTGTACATTTAAAAAAAGCTTCAAAAGAGCTGTAGATTTTGACTCAGTGGCGGTTTGTCCAAAAGGGCTCTGGGGCGCAGCCCTCCCAATTACAAAAACTAATTTTTAATTAATATTCATTTGTCTTAAATTAGGTTAAGAAGAGCTTAGAATTATTTAAGCAATGTTAAAACCATAAAATATTTAGCAGTTGACGCACGAAATTAGCCGCAAGCTCCGCGCGGGGCTCACAGCAGAGATCCCCAGACTAGTGCATTGAGTGTGCGTAGAATAAGCTGAAACAGCCAAAACCGTGCGGTGACGTCACTCAACGAGCGTGTTACGGGTGGCCTGGGATGGAGTCCCGTAGTCATGTGCGTGCGCTGAGAAATGACTAATCAGTGCTGCTACTACAATTCTATATGATTTAGGAAGCAGCATTGTAGGCTTATTTGTAATGTTCTCACAATGTTTCCATTTATAGATCCTTTGATGCGCATACACAGTGGCCTAATATACTTTTAAAAGTAAAACTTGATTCACACTACTCTTTGAGTACTCGACGCTTTAGCATAGGCAATCACTTAACTACCCAACCTAGCAACATTTCGTAAATCACACCGTAATACGTCTATTAGTTATAGCAATGTTAATATATTAATCAATAAGTATAACTTAATAAAAGTTGTAGGTTCTTAGAATGTAAAACGAGTTAAATGGGTATCAAATTTTAAAATTGTCTCCGCACCTCGTAAATCTGGCTAGACCCCTTGTCATGTGCCCCACCAATGTAATTGCACAGGAGCCGCCACTGTTTCAACTAGCATCAGCTTCATAAATTAGGAACAAAAAAAAAGAAATAGAAAAAGAATAAATAGTAACAAACAAAAATAATAGTCAACACCACATAATGTATAGAGAGGAAAATGGAAAATTATAAGGAAATTCACTTTTTATTTTTCCACTTAATATTATGATTCTGTCATAGGCGTATTTAAATACACATTTATATTAATTTTAATTATAAAATAAGAAATTAATAAAAATAAAGTTTTTCTTTGTTGGCCTTAGTAGGAATTGACTTGAAAATTTTTTTCTCCAAAATATTAGTAAAGTTTTAAGCCAATGAAATAGTATGAACTATTGTCATTAGTTTTATATACTTAAACATAAACTTGTCAAATAAATATGTCTCATGTTTTCATTTTATAATATAAAACATAAAATATTACCTAGAGGTATGTATAATGCATATTTTATTGTCATCCTCAGTGTTATTTGAAGGTTGTAGACTTGTGTCTTCTATCTGAGACCACCTCCAATGCACCTTCAATTGTTTAGAGTTAGGATCACTGATGGATATTCCAGTTAAGCCTGTACTAAGTGTACCATATAGTCCGGCCAACCCTGCAGTTCTTGAATGGTTTGTGTCTATCAGTGATATAGTAAATTCTCCTTCAGAAACTAGAATAAAAAGTTTATATTTTACTAAACAAATTATTGACTTGTCCAATTTATAACTTGAGTAAGTTTATGAAAAACTCACTTTGACAAAATGTTTTATCACACTAAACAATCTTCATCAATGACTAGTTGGATGTTTGGAAGTATTGTTTTGTTATACAGAAACAAATTTACTGGCAAGTTATCTATCATGTGATCAAATAGAGTATGTAATATATGTTGGGTTTGTTTATTTAATATGTTTTGTTTTGTGTATTGGTATATTTGTAAATTATGTACTGTTATAGTTTAGAGTCCTTATTTTTGATGAAGAGAATTTCTAAGGTGTAACTGATGTTTGCGTAAATCAGGAGTCGGCAAGCGGCCCGCGGCATAATTTTGTGCTACCCTCTTCGCTTGTGGTTTTTAAAATTCTGAGCAGTCTGGATAGCTTACACTTACGGCTTGTAATACAAATAGGTTGCTGCATAGCTAGAACCATTACTCTAGCCACAACAATAAACGCCTAACAATAAATTACAGGCGCGATATAAGTGGAAAGTAGTGTCTGCGATGTGCATCCAGGCACGTTCACCACTACGGCAATTGTTTTTTATTAGTAAAATTTTGTTAATTTCTAAAGTAACTTGTTTTATTTCATTATTTCAGCCCTCCAAAATAATAATAAAGATATCTGTCTGAGCTAAGCTAGAAAATTGTCAAATTTGTTATCAGTTAGTAAGTAGCCTATTATAAAATAATTACTTTTAAAATCCATGAACAGTTATCAGTTTAAGTTACCTCCTGTACTGTATTAAAATCAATTACATTACCTATCTAAAATTGGGAAATATAATAAAATTTATGGTTATTTTATATTAACTGCCCTTACAGCCATGCTAGATTGAACATGAAGCCCTCAAGTACAGAAAGGTTGCCAACCCCTGGTGTAAATGTATCATGTTTCTAATTTGCGAATAGCAAAAATTGAGTCGTTGTTATATTTAATACAGTGTATGAGTTCTTTATATTTTGTTGAAATATGTGACCTGTTTTCTTAATGTACAATTTGTTTCTATCTATAGTTTGTCTATACGTGGTCTCTTGAGATTTTTTTGTTCATGTTGTATTATATATTGTGTTGCAGGTTCTTGTTAGTTTTTAATTATATTCTGTACCTTGTTTTGAAATTTTAGGGGAGGTTAATATATTAACAAAATATTTTTCGTATTGTTTGGTTTTTGTATTTTGTGCTATAGTTTATGAGGTGCATACATTTTGAACGTCATCAGGCAGATCTGGAGGTTATCTCCAGATTATTGAACATCACAATAAAAATACATGTGTTTATGATTTATTACTTTATAAAAGTATTAAATTGAATAAAAATATAAAATTATTTGATTTCCTACAATTATAAAACAGTTTTTAACACATTTTCATGTTTTAATAGTAAAAATGTAATTGTTAGAAATAAACTGATGAGTGAATTTGGCTCCAGGCCTGTCTTGATTTTTACATTCTTCCTTTTCGATACTCATTAGGAGTCTTGTACTTCTATTTTCTTCATTTTGGCAAATTTTCAAACAAATAATGTTGTTATAAGAAATAGTTATAAATTATTGCACAGTAATATAACTATCTATCATAATTTGAAAATATCTATGCAGATTTTTATCCTCATAAAAATCGCATACACCAAAATAAAACACAAAAATAGTCTAATGATATTACACAAATTTTAGGCCAAATATGTAGTATTATCCACTAACATGATCTGCCCCAAATGGAAGTTACTTCCACATTAACAATCACTTCATCAGGCGCAGGAGTGGGAATCAGAGCAGCCAAACTAGATTATGAGATCATTTCTAGAAAGAGGATCATTAAGTAAGCCAACCAAAAAACTACTAACCATACCTGGAGGTAAGCTCCAGTATAAACCCAATAAATAGTTGAAAGGGGTTATATTAGGTAAACTCCTTTTTCATAGTCATGATAAAGAGTAACAATGCTTCAAATGCAAAACCCTGCCCACATAGTGCTATAATTCCTTCTAGAGAAGGAGGAAATTACAAGTTTTCTTCTGGGGGGGGGGGGGGGGAATTGCCCTGGAAGGTATCAAATGGTGTCCAAGTAAAAGCTTGTCAAGACTGAGCCAAAAACTTACTTTATAAGGTACATGTTTTAAACTAATTTTTTTATTAGTGAGTTATGGTATGGTATTTAACGATATGTTTCTCATAAAACACTAATCGGGAGCTTTTAAACTTATACCTTTGCAAAATTTAAAATTTTTAATTGTTTCTTGAATGTTTTAAGTCCAAAAATAAGCCTGATTTTGTTTCTAACGCTGAATACCAAACTTCCTGAAACAATTTGTAAAATTTAATTTTGAACATCATGACTTGTAAAATTAAAATAAAGTTCATATTTTTCTTTGAACTTAGAGTCATATTTAGAAAATAACTTGAATATAATCAAAATAACAACTGATACAGATTAGTATATTTCTTGTCACCAATATTATTCTTTTTTAGTATTTTAATGAGCTCATTGTCAAGTTTTGATTATAAAAAATATACACCTGTCCAGAAAGGCGGGGGGGTGCAATCCTTTCCCCCTTAACTCCACTCATGCTTCTAGGGGTTTATATCATTACTCATTACTCATATTCATAATCTTTTCCCATCCAATACAAGTAGTAATAATCATACTGGCAGATTACTTTGACATGACAAAAAGTATTACATTACAAATCATTAAATTCAATAAGAGAATGTAAAATTGCCAGTTACTTTGAGCATTAAATGAAGGAGTTGGCTCTAGAATCATAAATTTGCTGCTGGTAAGAAGGCGACTGGATACTAAGGAATTGTTGAGCATCAGATTGAGGAGTTAATAGTTGTATGATCATTAATGAGCACTGGCTTTAAAAGTTATGACAGGGTAGAAATGATTGTCCAAAGTAAAATTATCCTTTTTACATTCCTACTATTAGCTATATATATATATATATATATATATATATATATATATATATATATATATATATATATATATATATATATAGCTTCAGGCACGTATCCAGCGACTTGCTTTGGGGGGGGGGTGATCGATGCATTATATATATATAATATGTGTGTGTGTGTGTGTGCGCGCAGCGCATGCGTGTATGTAAAAACATAGAATAGAAAAGGTTCTTTCTACGCTTGCGTTAGAAATTGGTAACGTGATAAAGATTCGTAGCAAATTAGACTTTTTAATAAATAATTATTCCAGTTTCGATAACACTTATGGCTAGAGAATATTATTAATTTCATAATAAGCTATTATTATAAAAATGGTTTATTAATTAATATAAGTAGTTATTCTTCCAACACGAACAATTCCGGAGTCAACAGCGAATATTACGCTTGCAAAATTACGTATTAAAAATCATATGTTCGAGACTAAGCTTCACTAGCGCTATCTGTTGTTAAAATGTTTAGACGTTTACGAGGGTATGCTGAGCGAACACGTCACATTTTCAAATTAAAATTCTATTTTTTATTTACAATAAAAGACGAATTATCTTAAGTAAAGGTCTAATTTAATAGAAAGTCCTAATTTAATAATATATTGTCGATTTTTAACCCAAAGTTCTTGATCGCCCCATCGCCCCTTGGATACGCGCCTGAGCTTGAACAAATTTTCAATCATCAATATAAAACGTTTTTATTCATTCAATCAAGTTCAAATACATTTTAATAACCTGTAATAGATGACAATTGATGTTATTAAAGGTTTTTCAAATATTTATCATTAATTAAAATTTTAAAAAGCTGATGTCTCAGTCGGATTCTAACTGAATTACTAGATGTTTGAAATTCAGTGCTGAGCAAATTTTCCCATTGCTAGAAATCTAATACTTAAAAATGTATATGAAATTATAAGGGAAAGGTTCCTTGCAATATTGCAGCAATATAAGAGATGGATAGAATTAAAAATTATAGACCACCATCAACTTCATAAATTAGGAAAAAAAGAAATCGAATAAATAGTAACAAACAAAAATAATAGTCCAACACCGCATACTGTACAGAAAGGAAATAGAAAATGTTAGGGAAATTTACTTTCTATTTTTCTACTTAATATTGCGATTCTGTCGTAGGGGTATATATATATATATATATATATATATATATAGATATAGATTTTTTGGACTAGGAGACTGACAGACTTACCTTGGTAAGAGTCCACACTGTAGTCTTGAAATAGAAACACATAAAAGCACTTAAACAATCATTGTTTAAGTGCTTTTATGTGTTTCTATTTCAAGACTACAGTGTGGACTCTTACCAAGGTAAGTCTGTCAGTCTCCTAGTCCAAAAAATCTAAATAATCTTTACCAACCAAAACTAACCTAAAAATATATATATATATATATATATATATATATATATATATATATATATATATATATACACACATTTATATTAATTTTAATTATAAAATAAAAAATAAATAAAATAAATTTTTTTCTCTGTTGACGTTAATAGGAATTGACTAGAATTTTTTTTTTCATAATACAGTACTTAAGTTTTAAGCCAATGAACAATATTGTCTAGTTTTAGATACTTTTATAGATAAAATGATTTTTTTACCATTTTTGGGAGAGAGTTTGTTGATCTTTCAGAGGGCTGAAAAATGATCAAATATACATGTTTTGCAATTTCTAAATAATATTATTTAACATTTATGAACTCCCAGTAACAATGGTCACTCTTTACATAGGCATAATCAAGTTCCAAAAATACAAATCCAAAAATTAAGCAGGCAAAGTTCCATAAGCTTATAGGCCAACTTAAAGAACCATTTAGAAAAAAGATAGTATAAAGTGGGAGAAAGAATAAACATTGATCACACATTAATTAACAAGCTTACAAAAGGATTAAAATAATAAAACTTGAAAGTTTGATACATTACTTGAATTAAAGATTTAAGGCATGGAAATAGCTCAACAGATGTATATTTAATCTGGATATTACCATTTTAAAAAATTTTAGTAATTTTTAAAACTGCCAAATTATGGTGTTTTCCACTTCCATTCAGAATCAAAGCTTTGATTATTGTTAATTAATTAGCACAGACAATTTTACTACCATATATTTCAATTGTAAACATGCTCCTTGGTTCTTACTTTTAAATTCCTGTCTGACTTGTACATTAAAAACTCTACTTATAATTCAATAAACGACACTATTGTCTACAATATAAGTATCATTCTCGTTATTGTTTTTACTGATGTTCAATATTTTTATGAATATTTTAATAGTTATGTCATCATCAGAGATGATTTTAATACTTTTGAACATGTAGCTATATTTTAACCCTGTGAGACCCAAGCGTTTCTATATTAGGTTATTTATAAACTCAGTTGTATTGTAGATAGTTGGTTTCCTCTGTACCTTCCCAAAATAGTCCACAGATAGCGATAGTGTCATTGGTTTTGCCAACTTGACTCTTAGTCATCATTTGTCACGCGATAAAGTAAAGTGTGGGGCAGTTGGACCCGGCCCGTTCACTTGAGTGACTTTTTTTCAACACTCACCAATTATTGTTTTATGTTACTTTTTTGTTATTTACTTAACGTCTGTTAGTGTATTAATGTGTTTCAAGAAGTGTATAGTGTAGTGCTTTTTTTATCATTATGAGTAGCAGAAGAGTGGAAACACCGAGTGAAATTGAGCGTATTTTATTAGAGGAGTTATTTGAAAATGAAGTAAGTGACTCAGACGCAGACCCTGACTTTCAATTGTACAGTGATCATGACACAAATAGTGATATTGAACTAGTAGACAATGATGAACTTGAAAATAATTCAGTTGGTTATGTGAGAGAACTCAGTGAGGAATGTAATGACCTACACATACCTGAAGGTTCTGGTGACCCAAGTTCAACACCAGCAGATATACCTAGAGCCCAAAATTATTTCCTTGGTAAAGATAAAAAGACAAAATGGCAAAAAAACTTACCAACACAAACTGTTAGAACCCGGTCTCATAATATAGTATCTCATTTACCTGGAAACCTAAGGGAAGCTAGGAATGTTCAAACTGCACTAGATTCTTGGTCGTTATTTTTTAATGAGCCACTACTTGAGTTGATTGTTGAATCAACTAATATTTTCATCAATTCTGTAAAGGACAATTATACTGATGATCCCAATCTGGCATGACCGACCTCGGCTGTAGAAATGAAAGCATATTTAGGACTTTTATACTTGGCTAGAGTTTTACATGGTGGACGGATGAATGTAAGGGAATTTTGGGGTGGAACAGGGGTTGAGATGTTCAGGGCTGGAATGGCTTTTAGACGTTTTAGGTTCCTTTCCAGATGTATACGTTTTGATGACGTAACAACAAGAAATGTCTGACAACCCTATGACAACCTTGCAGCAGTCAAACAGCTTCTAGATATACTTGTCTCAAATTGTAGAAAATACTTTTCTACATATGAATGTACAACATTGGACGAGATGCTTATTCCCTTCCGAGGACGATGTAAATTTCGAATGTACATTCCGAACAAGCCAGCCAAGTATGGTATTAAGGTCTTTATACTGGCTTGTTCGAAGACATATTATGTAAAAAACCTTTGAAGTGTATTGTGGTACTCAACCCAACGGTCCTTACGAGATGAGTAACAAGGCCGATGATGTTATCTTCTGGTTAGTTGAGCCTATCAAAGGTAGTGGCCTTAATGTGACACTTGATAATTGGTTTACTTCTTACGACGCTGCTAAGACTCTGTTAAAAGAATACAAGCAAACACTTGTGGGTACCCTGTGGAAGAATAAGCCTCAAATACCTCCAAGCTTTCTTCCAACAAGAAACAAGGAACAATATTCCAGTCTTTTTGGATTCCAAGAAGATTTTACAATGGTATCTTACCTACCCAAGTAAACAAAAAGTGTTGTATTACTCTCATCTATGCACCATGACAGTGAAATCAACCCTTCTACTGAGGAAAAGAAGAATCCCAGCATCATAACTTATTATAATTCAACTAAAGGAGGTGTTGATGCGGCTGATGCTATGTGTGCTGAATACAGCGTTTAAGAGGATCGAGATGTTAGCCATTAACTTTGTTTTTTGCTTCAATGAACATTGCTGCTCTAAACGCTTTCATTGTGTTTAAATCAAATGGTCAGTCCATAACCAGGAGAGCTTTTCTATAGGACTTAGCAAAACAGATGCTGCAGCCCTTCTTGACCATCCGGGCTCAGCAAGATAACCTACCACGAGAGATTCGGCAGTTAGCAACTAAATTTTCCGGGTATGAAGCTGAACCTAAACAGAATCCGGCTCCAGGTAAGCGTGGTAGATGTTCCTTGTGTAAAGACAACAAAACAAAGTACTTTTGTAAAAGTGTAAAGTTTGGTTATGTCTAGGCCACGCTGAAATGTTGTGTAGCCAATGCTGGAAAAAGTAAAACTTTGGAACTCTATAAAAACTTGTTTTTTTCAATTTTAAGTAATTGTTATGGTTTTAATGTTAGAACTACTCTTAAATAGTGCGTGTAAAACTACCACAGTATTTTTTTTTTCAACTTTTAGCTTCTTAGTGTAACTTTGATAAAATTATTGCAATTCTTTTGAGTAAAATGTTAAAAAAAGTAAATAAATAGTTATGATTTTTTTTTAGCAATATTATTTTGTGAATTTAGTGTTGAAATACTGACAACATTCCTAGAAGTAGTATAAAAATATGTTTGACTCAATTAAAATTGTTTAAAATTTTTTACTGATTTTTTACGTTTTGGGTCTGTGAGACTTATGTAACTTTTATTTGCCCGTTCACTCTAGGGTTAAATAAGTTATTATGGTTTTTTATTTTTTCACTCATTATTTAAAAACTATAAATTAATTTTTTTGGTTGTCAAATAACAGCCTCTAAATGATTTTAAAACACTGTTCTACATTTTAATTACAAACTGGAAACCTCTTCAAGAAATTAAAAAAATATAATAAGCAATTATTTGAGTAACTAAGTTAATAGTTTTTCCTTAGATACTCAAATAATTACTTAAAAATTCAAGATTATCACAACAAGCAAGATGATTTAAAAGATGTATTAAAAATTTATTATCTTTGAAATAATACATAAATTTACAATTTCATATCAACATCCATCATACATTTTTATAATACACTGAGATTGTAAAAAAATTAAACAAAATATCACGAAACTCAATGTAAAAACTTTAATCTAAAGTTACTATATTTAATTGTTTTGAAAGAATAGCTTAAACAAAAAATCCAAAAATGAAAAATTGATTAAACAACATCAAACAGTTTTTTATGTTTTGTATGTCTTTTTCCAATGTTCCATAAGAACCACTTTTAAATTTTGGTTGTTCTTGTTATATTGTTATGTAAATATGTACATTTTTGTGTTGTTTGAAAGATTTAGTTTCAGCTTGGTCTATAATTGGATATAAACCAAATTGTTGAAACAAGTAGTATAACAAAATTTTAAAGTAAATTCCTACTGAGGTTAACAAAGAAAATTAATATTTTAGTTACCCTAGAGCACTATTTATGATATTGTGTGGTAACCATGGAAACAGTTTTAGGTTATACAATCGAGGTGTCAAGGACAACCAGATGGGGGAAAAAATTCATATACATCATTGAGAAATATATTTCTAAGTATTGGAAAGTTGGAACAGTGGTAAGATGCACTAGAGTTTGAACATTAAGATTATAAGTTCGAATCCTGCTGGACCCCACAAATTTTATAATTTAATTATTGCATAAATACTTTTTATAAACTGTATTAACCTCAATTGTCATCTACTATAGGTTTAAAAAAATGTATTTGAACTAGATTGGATAAATAAAAACATGTTTTATTAATGATTGAAAATATGTACAAGAAAGAAAATTTATATCAGGAAAGTGTGATCAGCAAGATCATAACAAATTTATAATTTATTTTTTACTTTTAAATTTATTGATTACTTTTAAAATTCAAGGAGACAATTTATTTTTATATATTTATTGCTTCATTTAAAAAAAAAATTGTTAGGTCTTCATATTAAATTTTATAAATCTGAGTTAGAAGGTAATAATAAACTAAATTATTTTTATTCTCTAATAAAAGAAAATCCTTCATTAAAATTTTTATGACGTCCATGATGTTGATCAAATTTTTATCACATGAAAATTTTGCCAGCTTTGTAACTTATAAGAACTTTAAATTTCAAGGTTACAAACTTTTCATCTTAAACATAATATGTGGTGAAATATGTGTAGCCATTGTTTAAACTAATAAATGTGAGAAGGTTGTATAATAGTCTTTAATGGTGATTGAATGCCTGTTTCAGTAACTACTAATAACAGTATGGTTTCATAATAACGCCGAAGTGTCAACAAATAAATTACTTCCAACATGTCATTAAATAATCATAATGGCCACTTGTAACCTGAGTGAAGTTGTGATTTGCATTAATTTATATACTGTGAAGGTTAAATTACTAAAGTGTTTAAAATACGCAGGGTATTAAAAAGTGGCAGTTAGGATGACAGGTGAGTTGATGAATAAAATAATCTACTTACTTGTGATTTAGAGGTTATTTCAGCTAAGATGTTAAGAGTTATGGACTTTGAGTAATTATAAAAAGAATGGTGTTGGTTTTCATACATATGAAAATTGAATGGTTATACATAGAAATGGTCCTGGGTCTTGGATATTATTTGTTTACATAGATGAACATGCTCATTTCATAGTTTACATAGATGTTTACTTATCTATATCATGAAAATGCCTATTGGACCTGTTATCTTTTGCCTTTAGACAAGATATATTGGTTTACACAAGGCTGCAAAGTTTTCAACTAACAACATTACAGTAGAATAGACCAGTTTAGTTATAATAATGATAGTACAAGTTTTTTCATGATGGCTGTTTTAGGTGAATTAACTAGTACAAAATCTCACCTGGTATTAACTGAGGGGAAATTAAAAGCCGTATTTTCTGCATCCATGTTTGTGTTTCAGTTTCAGAATGTCCTGCAAGAAACACAACAGCTCTTCTTCCCTTCGATACACTGCTGGAGCTGAATATACCAAAAGCAAATTCTCGAGACCTTCAAATGAAAAATGGTTGTAATCCAACAAGAAGAAATTATACAAACATCTACAAAATAAAAAGTGATTTTGTTTAACATATTTAGATAACATATCAGATAACATAAAAGTTATCAGCTTCCAACAGAATATCAAATAATGATTAATTATTATATATAAAATACAGACTGCAGCAGCATAACTTCCTTTTTTCAAATGCAAGTTATTTAGTCAGTTGATGTCATAGCGAAGCGCTAGTGGTCTCGATAGTCTGGAATCTAAAGTTTTGCTCCAAAACAGTTCAGTCACCATTTATGGGTTGGAACAGTGAGGAGCATGCTTTAGCCGTTGAGGTCTATTTTTTGAGCAGATGTTCTGTAATCGCAAGCCAGCGTGCCTTTTGGAGTCCTTGGCACGTGTTTGGACCCGTTGGCCCATGTTCCGGACAAAAAATCAATCGTTATGTGGGTTTTGACAAACTGCAAGTGCGACTAGACAAAGAACTGCAGTTTCTTGGCCCATTAGATCACTGGACAACATAAAGGTAGTGGGAGCTTCATTTTTGCATTCACTATGGCGTTCTGTGCACAAACATGTGTCTGCATTTGGACTTTCAGATTGTTCTGTAAGGAGAATTCTTCATGATGATCTTCATTTACATCCTTATAAGATGGTGACAGTGCAGGAACTTTCTGAATGTGATTTTAATTCTCGGAGAAACATTAACTCTCAAATAGGGATGATTTGGAGTGGCTGGCCTGCTCTCCTGATTTGGCCCATTGTGATTTTTTTCCTTAGGGTTTTTGAAATCTCGTCTTTACGTTAACTGTCCAAGGACTATACAAGATTTGAAAACCAACGTACACGAAGAAATTGCCAACATGATGCCTGCTACGCTGCCAAGAGTTACAAAAAAACGCTAGAAGTCGGTTTAATCAGTGGAACAACAATGGCAGAAGTCACCTACCTGATTTGATCTTCGAAACTATGTGAAACAAAACTTTAGGTATGTACCTACATTATAAAAAAAATTATAAATTTATGTTTATTAGGAGGGATTCTATTGCGTTTTGAAAAAAGGAAATTATGCTGTCACTCTGTATAAACAATAAAATATAATTACAAAGTAAATTATAACTATATGAAGCCACTGTGGCATAATGTTTATTTTTAAATAAATAAAACCTCTAAACCACAAATAACATTTTATTTAAACCTTATGTACATTTCGATTGCCCAGCAATCATCTTCAGAGGTATTTAAAAAAGACAGTTGTATTTTATAAAATAAATCAGAGTTGTATTTTTTAAATACCTCTGAAGATGATTGCTAGGCAATCGAAATGTACATAAGGTTTAAATAAAATGTTATTTGTAGTTTAGGGGTTTTATTTATTTAAAAACAAAATAAATAAATTAATAAAGCACTATTCCAGCTCAAATTAAATGAAAGCTCCCATTTTATACATGGACATGTACAGTATAACCTTGATAAATCAGACTCGGTTAACTCGGATCTTTGGATAACTGGGAATGATTTTGAAGTGTAATAAAAAAACAATAAGTAATAAATAACAAAATTTGTACAAGAACAGTACATACATAAAAAGTCTAACAAAACAATAAAAAACATCTAAAACCTTCAGATGAACAAAATAATAAACGTAATGTTTTGTGTGTCTTGTCCTAAAATGACTACGATATCACACAACACAAAAGTGGCTCAGAAAATTAAAGAACTGAAACTGATTGATTTGTTTGCCGAGAAATAAATTGCAATGGCGTTTACCTGTATATACAATATGTACATTTATATACAATACTGTGTTTAATATTCTTTGTTTGATAATTATAAAGGTGTTTTTCTGTAAGTACAATGTCTTATTTTAATTTTTTTTTTTTAGAATCCAGCTAACTGGGATTTTTGATAAACTGGAAGGGCCCAGTTAGTCTGAATTTTTGAGATTCTACTGTATACTCGGCAGCATACCTAGACATGCGTGAGAAGTAATTGGTTTTATCATTTAATAATAGTTAACAAAACTTATATTTACCTACTACACACACACACACACACACACATACACAAACAAACAAACACACACATACACACACACCCAACATTAATTTTTATTTATACTCCTCCCTTGATAAAAAAATTCAAAACACTTTGAAATAAAATAGTACTTTTGTATTCTCATTTTACATTATTATTTCTTTTTGCAATTATTTTGCAAAAACAAATATTTACCATCAATATTCATAAAATATTAAATATTTTGGTTATGATTTTACTAAACGTTTTATATAAAATTTACAGACCTACCTTGATTCTGACCTACACAGGACTGCATTGTGCGGGACTTCCAAACAGTTAGTTGTTGTGGTATGTCCATTTCCAAACTGCATCCGGATTATGTTTCCAGGCACTTGTTGAATAACACACCACTGTCTCCTCCATGCCTGCAAAGTCACATTCATTATATGTCTCCTGTCATATTTTTTCCTTTTGGATATTTAATCAACTATAGCTGATAATTTTCTTTGAAACTCTATTTATCAAATGTATAGCGAGTGTTGAGACTGCAAGCAAAAGTAATAACTAGTTCTGCAATAAATAAATGGGAATGAAATTTTTGTACTAGCCGTTGAAATAAAGGGAAAGCTAATCCCAGTCTGCATTCTCAAACATCAGCTGCAAACAGGCGTACTCATTCACAGGCTCTCGTGAGCAAGATCAGCAACTAGTTAACTCAAAAACATAGGAGAATTAGTTTACTCTGATGGATGTCTTTACATTTAGAAAAATGATATAACAAAAGAATAAATTATATAAAATAAATGAATAGATAAAATAAAACTAATGTCTTTGCAAACAAATAAAATAAAAATATAACAAAGACCATATATGAATAATTATTAAAACTCAAAGAGATAAATTTTATTATATAAGAACTGGAAGACAAATATGATTATAAAGTGAAAACCCAGGAAGGATTTTGTTGCTGCTAATTTGCACTTTAACAAAAGACATGTCCATTAAGCAGCTCATTTAAATAAGCTAAGGTTGTCTGTTTCTATGTATCTTGTATGATAAATGGGTAAAACCAACAAACAAAGGAAACCTGGTTCAATATACAAAACTGACTAATAACGACAAAGGTTAAAGAATTCAACAAGGCTTTATTTGCGCACTATGGAACTAATGGGTTGATTCTTACATTAGGGAACTAATGGTTGGTTCTTACATGTCCCCAGTTGAAAGCAATATAAGAAATAAGGTGAATGGAGGATTTCACCGAAAAAGCTGATACTACTTAAATATAAAAACTTAATGATTTCTTAATTATCTGCCTACAGTCATATTTAGAAAATATTTATCCTCAAATACTAACTCAACAGTTATATATTAATATGAAAAGAGCATTGAAACTTTATTTTGGAACATACTGATAATGACAAAGACTCATGCTTTTATTGGTCACTACAACTTATGATATTATCTTCATTCAAATAATTTACTGGAACTGATATTTAATTTCATTTGTTGCACTGTAAATATACAGGTATAGATGAAAGCATTATATGCACTTTGGGCTATACAACCTTTTCAACAAATACCATCATTGTCACAATTCCTCAGTTTATGGACCTGTGGGACCTAGTTTCAAGATATTGTATGAACTAATTTTGTTATTAAATAAGCTACATGTGACGCTTAGAAAAATACTTTGAGAAAGATTATAGTAAGCAATATCAGGGTTCCTGAAGTAAATTTGTAAATTGATAAATAGAGAATACCCTAAATGTCAGTTCTTTAACACATTAAAGGTAAGTAGAATTGAAAAATTACATTTTTTTATGGTATTCATAGATTATTACAAGATTTTCTTACACATAAATGTTTAAATATTTACATTATGTAATGATTACCTAATTTTAAAACAACCTTTTCTTATAATTCGGAAAACTTACTTTCCACTGACTAAACTTGCGCCCTTTGTTTGGAACCTTAACATCAATATAGCCACTGATTTCTTGTCCAATCATTTCCTGCAAAATAAAACAAAAATATCAATAAAACAAAAGCTTTGGTATTCCTTCAACAACCTGAGCTCCTACTTTACACCTAAACAGCTGGACGTAAATTAATATGTAACACATGCCTCTATAGTTGTTTAATGAGTCACAACATTAAGTAAGTGCTACTGTAGGCAAGTGTTTCATATTAATATATGTCCAAGTGTTTAATTAAAACAAAAACTTTCTTGCAACCAAATCCGGTCAGTTTTTTAAAAACATAAAAATGAAAGGTATTATTTCCAAAATGAATATTGTATTTATGTAATGAGGATTATTGACGGTTTGTGGTTAGGGATATTCACTTCAATGTAATAATTGCATTTTTCTAATTTTATTGTATAACAAAATTCACATTGATTCACATTCTTATGAGATTGATTCACATTCTTATAAATATTTAATTATATCTTCAAGCAAATAGCAATATGTATATATTACAAATAGATTTATAAAAAATTATAAACAATAAAATTAATGACATTCTAGAACTATTTACACTAATTTTTAGCTGGATTAAAACTTTCAAGGAACTCTGATTTTGAACTCCGATTTCAAGTACCTGTGATTTTGGTACTAACTGTAAAAGTGGAAATCAAACTAAATAAAAGTGGTATTAACACTTAACTATTTTAATTATTTTTAGAAATTATAAGTTAATGGAGACTGTGTTGTCACAAAAACAGAGACGGTTATCATAAGCCTTTGCCAAAAAATACAAGCTAATATTGTGATTAAATTTCTTCAATTTGATGACTTAAAGTTTTTATATTGAATCGATTCTAACCTACATGTTGAATTTTTGTAAAACTAGATTATAAACCTTTAAATACGAAAAAAATACTGTAAATATAATCCAGGAAAAAATTAAATGCACAATACAACAAAAATTTTCAGATGTAGTTGGAATGTAACAAGTTAAAACTATAAGATGACCATTTATAGGTAATATTATATTTTATGCCAATTAAATATTTTTGTCAGATTAATTTAAAAAGAATAGAAAAAATATTAATATAAATGAAAAACTTAAAACTACTTTCTTTTTGTTTATAATGTATATTTAACACATTAAGATATGAAAATTTTAAAATTGTAGATCTTTATTGACTATTAACAGTGGTGGATCTAAAGGGGGGGGGGCTCAAATATGGTAAAGTGAAAATTTTCAAACTATTAAATAACACTATGAATGTAAAATAAAATGCTATCTCCAATGTTTGCATTCGTCCCTAATTTAAATCCACTTATTAATTAGTAGAATATGTTTACAAAACCCATATTAATCACTATAATACCATACTATATTCATGAATAAATACGCCTACCCACAATGTAATAAATAGGTAGTTTGTATTGTAAATATATGGTAAATGAGGCTAATTAATGATTGTATAATGTCAAAGAGTAAGCCTATAACGATTTTCCCAAGATTGAAGACCCTTAGAGTTTGCACTATAGCTACTATATTTCCTAAATATTTTCCGGGTGGTGGGTACCTTAACTCCCCCCCCCACCCCCAGTCCCCTCAAAATATTTTTTTAGACCCGCTATTGATTATTACCATTGTCTTTGGGTAGCCAGGGGAGGCCACAGGGGCACGACCCCCCCCCCCAAACCAATCAATTTTAGCAAAATATGTTAACCTATAAAACAGCGCTAGGTTTTTAGCGAAACAGTCTCCCGACGACCCAACAATTGTGTAATTTCTAGTGCCAAACTAGCACAAAATATAATTTCTACAGATTAAAATGTTTTATTAAAATAAAAAGACTTATAATTCGTTGAAATTTTGGCAGTATTTTTGGAGAAACCGTAAAAATTAAGTAAATTAAATAAAAATCGATGCCAAATTTCAGCTTAGTTCTTTAAACAACAACAAAAAACTAATTTTAATTTTTTATGTTTCCTGTTTTTGGATAAATCTAAGAATGTACATGGAATTTGCATTTACTTCAGGTGAAACAAAACTAAGTAAAAGAAAATTCCGTTTCTTTCCTGAAAAAAATCTAAAACAATTTCTAATATTTAAAAAAATATCTTAATTTTCTACTTTCAGAAATATTTTTCTACGCCCAGCGATAAAATTTAATCAACGACAACAGTACAAAGGTAAATGTTGGATTTTTCCGTAACCTTGTGTCGCCTGATTGTTTTGA
The DNA here is from genome assembly GCA_036971475.1 of Prosapia bicincta. Taxonomy (NCBI): domain Eukaryota; kingdom Metazoa; phylum Arthropoda; class Insecta; order Hemiptera; family Cercopidae; genus Prosapia; species Prosapia bicincta. The sequence goes on along the minus strand of JBAIZL010000001.1, from coordinate 141,981,149 downwards.
CAATATTTGATTTTCGTCCCTTGTTGACATTACTTGCAAGAAACAAAACAACAGCCTTTACTTTTCCTGTTAGAAGCGTTTCTCTTCTCTGTTGACAGATTTGAAGTTGGCACATTTCATGTTGCGCGTATTTTAAGAACACTAAAGAAAAGTATTTTGGTGTTTACCAGAATTCCGAAAAATCTGAACAAAAGTGTCTTTTTTTAAAATTAAGGTCAAATTAAATAACAGTTTACAGTGATCTTAATCTGGCGAGCTTGATAACCTAAAAATACTCGCTTTGTAAGTTAACTGTACAAATGGTCAAAAGTGGACAAAAATGCAGATTATAATTCAATTGAAGTCAGCCCGCTTGTATAAATTGAATTATTCTGCAAAGTGATTATTTTATTCCTTTCTTGAAACCATTTTCTAACCCGTGCTAGAAACGACAATGTGTTCTTCCTGACATGACCCTATCTCAGAAACGTTTTCGCTCTGATAGCTACCTTAGCCACTCAAGCCACGATCTCTTTCCTACATTATACATTCCTGATACTATTTCCAACCGACTCATCTAAAACCACGCAACTAGACCACCTACCAACTAACCCGATAGAGAAGAGGTCAACCTTAAGAAGCGATCATAACATGTATGCGTTATCTCTCTATGAAGATGACGATATTGTTAACGAAATGAGTATACTAGCAGTACAGATACGTAAATGTTATATGTTATAACATTTCCTGTATGATATTGAGTTTTCTATTTTAATAAGATGGTCATTTTACGAGACTATTAATGAAATTTATGACCAAAATATAGAATTTTTGTTTAAAAGTAAAATAAGCCTGGGGAAATCATATGAGAGAATCATAACTTGCGAGTGGTATGGAGTCTCGACCGTGCTAGTTTTACAGAGGGCGATAAAATCATGGATGTCCATATTCCTTCAGTATCATGAAAGATAAGTAGCTTTCGCTTAAATGGATTGAAAGCCATGTGCTCGCCGTGACATTGGCTCTGACAGAGTGATGTATGCTCGCGCTCAAGCAGGACGTTATCTTCAACAGTATGCACGATTGTCTAGTTTTAGCGGCACGTCTTGGTGTGTCCTCGCTAGGTACACAGTAGTGTTGCTGTGCTTTTGTTGTACAGTGTTGTTTATGTATCGTTCAAAGTGTTAATACAACATGACTGGAAGGATGGCAATGAAATCAATATTTCGTTAAAAACATTTCGTTGGTACAAAAGTAATTATCAGCGAATTTCTAAAATTTTAAATCTATACCGTAATACTAGCTTATTGTGCTATATTTCTAGTAACCCAGCTATGTTACTAGTAATTTGAAACTTCATTAAAATTAATTGTTTTCTACCAGAAAAAAAATGCTCTTTGGTGAAATACGTATTATTTACAACATACCATTATAATAGTGTGTGGAGGAGCAAAATTTTGAACGTTTTCCCCACTCAATGGATAAGTCTAAACATGTTTAGAGTAAAAAAGTAGTTTATATTTTTACATAAACTATAATGAAGGGGACGAGAAACAAAGCAAGATGTGATTAGTCTGTAATGGAAACCAAAGGTATCTGGATGATAGCGGTGGCGAGCCTCCAACCCTTGGATTGTTAAATACCTTTCTAATTGTAACCTTTACTTTCCGGAAAAAAACTCCCTATTTGAGGATACAACTCAGTGTCACAACCAGCTCGCATGGTATCTCTGCGCTGAACCGAGCAGTTTTAACAGAGCAAAACCGCCTAAAACCGATAAAAGCATGCATTCTTGAGTACGAATGGATGTTCCAATAATACTTATAGGGTGATTGTTGACAATGATTTCACTAATTTTAATTTTTCCTGCTCATATACGTTACTAAGAAATAACAGGAAGAAAATTAATTTTAGCTGCTCACAGTAAATATAGGTTAGAATTTAGAATATTACAAACATAACCTCAATATACCTCAAACAGAGCGCTACTTTTACACTACATCCAGTATTATAGTATATACTTATTTTACAATCTATTGATAAAGTATTCAGTTAGGATAGATGTTACTTTATAGAATTATGAAGGATAGAACTACATGGCAAAGGAAAGTGTATCTAAAATAAGGTTATGTTTCCACAGTTGTAAACAACGCAATTTCTAGAATTTATATTTTGCGACATTCAATACCACTTTCCTCCAGATTATAATGTATTTTTAAATTTGAAAAAATTGAAGTTGGGCTATCATTATTAACAATTACTGTACCAGGTAAATGCATATCAAACCATGTGATTAGTTACGGTTGTTTATTTTGTGTATCAATTTCAACATTAGGGTTATGTAAACCTAAGGGGACCATTGTTCCTGACTACCTGCTTCAGACAGTCAAAGTCGCCTTTTATTGCCGCTATACAATTCTTCTATTCATAAATATATTACCAAATCCCAATAATAAACGGTTTTTACAAAAAATAATTTTTCTCTAAATTTAGGTATATGTAAGCAACTGGTCAATAGATTCTACTTTGAGAAGCAGTTCTAACAAATAACTTTTGCATTCTATAATGACGTTCATAAGTACGTTAAAAATTAATCATTTCACCTCTTGTCGCCTCCATTTAGTAGAAATACATTCAAGTCCATAGTAAAACAATACAGTTCAGAGTACGCTAACTTGATTTCAAAATTCTCCTTAAACCTAAAAGGGACCAATATAGTTGGGATTTTATATATTTATGAATAAAAAGGTTGTATCAGAGCAATAAGAGAGAACGATAAGCACCTTGCGACGATCTGAAGCAGGTAATTAGATAGGGTAGCATCTGTATGCTTCCATAACCCCAACACTAAATAACTTGAATAATCTTCATGAATCCGACAACTTCATTCACGTCCAGCTTCATACCAATGGCGGCTCACGGTTGTGCAACCCCCAAACCAAAGATTATAGCAAAAAATAATAACTTTTTTTTATGGACATTATTACGAGTGATTATTCATCATATAACATGATCCATCATTATAAATAATAATAAAAACGTCAGAACCGCAGCAACCATGTGACCGTTCGCTCAGTCGTAGTCAGTCTCGTTCGGCCTGGTTGCAGGGAAACCTGCAACACCCAGTGACGTCACTCCTAATGGAGAAAAACCATACAGACTTAAACAGTCAGGCAGCGCCTTAAGGCTGCTTAGGTTGCAGACGGACTGTAACCTCGAGAGTGTTCGGTTAAGATCAGCTCCGACCGAAGAGATGCATCTCTGCTCCGCTCCGAGTTTATTGCGACTCAGAGTTGAGAATTAATTGAGATTGGTTTGTATAATAAATAAACCCATGATTTAACCGCTGTCTTAGATAAGTAAAAGTAAAATTTAAAAAATGCCAACATATTTCCTATAATAGAATAAGTCACAAAGTATTAAGCAGTGTCTAACTATTTTTCCTACAACAGTCCTTTACATTTTTATGATTACTATTTCTTTGCCTTAAAAAAAAACTAACACTTTACGATCTGCAACCCCCATAGGTTTTAAGCACCAAGCGCCACTGCTTTATATGATTCAATATTCCTTTTAATTAGTTCATTCCATGTTCAAGATACATTTCAAATCTGTCCGGTAACAAACGCACACAATTTCTTTGAAGTACTGACAGCGGTCGAAGTCGCTCAACAGGATCTGCACAGTTCACCGTGCACAATAAATGCTCTGCATGATGAGCTGCTCTCCGAACGACTGTGCGGCATGACGGGTTTGGTACGGGCCGGGAACGTATAATCAACAATTCAGTGCGTTCTTATTTACGATCTATGTTTAAAAGTCAGCTAATCGGTGTGACATTGTCAAACACGATTTATGCAAACACTTCCGTGAAGCAAACCTTACGCCCATTGCTGCCAAGATATGACACACAATCTCGAGCACAACTAATGACGACAGTTATAGTTCCGAGACCTGACTATTGTTTAACGAGTCGCGCATGTATAGCCGTACCACATCAAGCTTGGCCTAGAATGCGTGATCATAAACAAGCCTTCTACGGCTTACGGCGTACGACGGAACGGGTTTCGTAGCAGATACTGTTTACTATCATGCTGCTGTACAGTTTATTGGTTATCTGTTTTGATCCGACCCAGTTCCGCCTATTTGTGTCGTTGTTGGTGTGGTCAATTGAAATCAATTGGACGTGACAAAAGTAAAAAGAAGTGGAAAGGCAGGCACCATAGGAAGATCAAGCAAGTGATGGACAGACTGGAACAAAATGTACAAGACAATTAAAGAGATCCCTTCTATATATTTTTAGAGCGTGAAAGTAAAGATTGATGAATTAGATATAGGCTATGACTAATATGGAAACAAAACTCCGTGAGTCTAAGAGAAGCAATAGAATTATGTCTTGAGTGTACAAGTGCGATTATTGAGCTGAACCTACTCTCTATTAGGGTTAACACAAACCTCCTTGCAGGGAGGGAATATGACGTAATTCAAGTAAGTAGGGTTATAAGAGGGACAAAATGAGTTTAAATGTAGATATACTAGAAGCTCTAGCAGAGTTAGGCGGGTCATGCAGCCATTTGAAATGTTATCAGAAAGTATGGACTTTAAGAGGTCTGATAAGGAAGAGAGACACGAATCATGGCTCAGTACATATATTCTCTATCCAGTGCGGGCCTCCTTCAAATGACAAAATTCAACGAACCAAAAATTACGCAACATTCCACCAACCAAATGACGCGACATTCAACTAATCAAAAGTGCACGGTCTTCAACTAATCAAAAGCGCAACCCTCCGGGGTTGCCTGCAACAACTTTGTGTTAAGGTTTCTTTGTGGTTTTCAGCCAATCACCCAGTAAAAAATCATTTGTCCTGAAAAATGGGAAAGGGCTGTGAATACAGGCAGAAATATGGTAAGGATAAAAAAATACCCTGTCTGGAATATAAGAAATGATAATGTGTGCAGGGTCACATACCTGGAGAAGATCTACTATTTATCGGGTCATAAATAGGTGATTACCCAGAAACCTTCTTGCAGGAAGGATATGTGGAATAAAGATGGAAGGTTGAGGGAACGTACATTATTATTCATGGTATTTCGAATATGAGAAATGTGTGGTATTTTGTGGGCAGAGTCTTTTGTTTTTAAGCAGACTTGCTTTTAACAGGAGGTGTCTGCTTGCTAGCATACCCATGTAGAGATAGAAGTACGGAAGGTATGTGAAATGTATAATCCTACGATTATTGTTTGGACATAACCTTTCTCCTTGCACTGGACGTTGGAGGAGAACTATGGAGAGTGTGTGAGGAGGGATTGTATGAAGGTATTTATCACAATATAACTCTGTATAAATTAACGAATAAGAAAGCCATAGGCAAAATTTATAGGGTTATGGCTAGTCATAGATAAAAATCTAAACTCTTACAGTTTGCTTCATGTGTTGAACGGTTTTCCTACTTATGAGTTCCAGAGGGCAATTCTTTGCCGATGATTGCTCATAATCGAATCCAAACTTCAGCCTTATTTGTGTTTGTTTCAAAGTTTTCTCACAATATTACATTCTACACCGTGACGAAACCTTATGTCCACTGCTCTGTCATTGTAAACATCGCAATTAATCACAGATTAAACGCAGTGACTTGTGCAAGTATCTAGGACAGGTTCTACAGTCACTTAGGTTTGCCGCTAATGATTGGATAGCAGAAGGCCAAGATAGATAAAATCTTTTCTTTGCCCTTTGGGAAATTTTTTCCCTCTGAAATAACATACTAGTAACATTTGGTCCACTTTGAAGCAAACTAGGGTAGCCCAATATCTTGCTTTCTTGCTTGACATACTAGGAAAAGAATGGTCAAATCCGGGATGTACAAAAAGTATATAATGAAGGAGTAACTGGTACATGGGTAACTAATAAAGAGTATTTGGTAAAACCGGGTCTGGTAAAGGGATAATTAATAACATGTACGTAAATAGTGGAAATTTGGTAAAGCCGTATTAGGCAAAGGTTTCTATCTAAGGTATCAGGTAAATTTTGGAATATTTAGTGAAAGAAAGTATCTGGTAAAAGAGTGTTTGCTAGGCGAATATCTACTAAAGAAATATCTAGGAGAGGCGTATGTGGTGAGTATTATAGAGTAATAGAGGTAATAGACGTAGAACAATACCTATCCAAGGAGTACTCAGTGGAGGGGTATCTGGCTAAAAAGATGTCATGAAAGAGTATCTAGAGAAATAATGGCTAGTTAAGGAGTATTTAGCACAGCAGTAGCCTATGTGGTAAATAAATTATCTGTTCAAGTGATTAATAAGATTCACCGAAAGTAATGGACTATAAAATTCAAGGTAAATAAATGTCTAGCGGTGGAGTATCTGGTTAAAGGGGTACCTAATGGAGCAGTATCTAAAAAGTCCGAAGGAGTCAATGGAGAAGTAGCGAAGGAACATCTGATAAATAAATAGCCGTTGTATGTAAATTCGGTAAAAGTCAAATTAATATCTAATGAAGGAGTGTTTTATTCAAGCATCATTTGGAGCAGCATGTGGCGAGAAAGTAACTGTTATATGAGTATGAAATAGAAGAGTGAAGGCGTAGCCAGTGAGATTTATTTAGCGAAAGAGAATTTGGTAAAGGCGTATTTGGCAAAAAAGTAACTAAGGAAGAAGTTCTATCTGGTATGGGTGAAATATTTTATAAACATTACTATGGAATACTGTAGCTAGCGAAACAATATCTAGTGAAAATATAGCTAATGGAAGTATATATTGTAAAAGTAATTGGTATCTGGCAAAATAGTTACAGGCGGCGTATCTGGTAAAGGGCTATCTAATGAAGGTGTATCTGATGAAGGGACAGATAATATAATCAAACCGTATATTTTGAAAAAACTAATTATTTTATTATTACGTAAGAATAAACAATAGTAGGTAACAAACTAAACCCATCCAAGAGTAAAGCTTACTCTTAATTTAAGAGGTTTAGAATTTGTTTGAGGTGAGAGGCAATAAGATGTTACCGAAACTACTGTATAATATTGTAGTTCGCACAAATGCATCGAAATGGCTTTAAAACCCATTGACAATATTATGCACAGGACATACATAATCAGATTTCTTTGTACTTACACGTCAGCATACATACCAAATGCCCAGTGGCTGCAATTAATACTTTTCGAAGAGGTGGCTTTGTACAGATTAGAGGAAGTCGGAAAATATTTCGGTTAGATGAACAGTTAAAGGCTGAAAGCCGAGATAACTCAATGGCAACCTGTTGAAAGTACGAAGGGCTTACGTCATCGTGAGACAAACCTGGAGTTTACTTTACTAACACGAATAACGTAGGCTACAAATTGGGTTATAAATCAGCCATTTAGGTTAGATCAGTTTAAGCCATTTTACCAAGTACATTTTCGTTTTTTCTATTACAATTATTGTCCGTTGATGTCATGAAAAAGAGTGTGAATTTACATAATATAAAGATAAAAGCATAAAACTTTCTGATCTGTGATATAAGCAAGAACTATAACTTACGTAAAGTAGAACTAGGCGCCTATTCTAAATCTTAGATGTAAGACGATCATGTGATAAAATAAACGATGAAAGAAGAATACGGAAGAATTAGGAGAAAATATGGCTGGAATAAAGAAAGCATAATGCTCCTAAGGCACTGGAAGAGGTAAAAAATGCCACGAGCAGGTAAGGACGAAGGAGGAAATGACAGGAATGAGCAAGAACGATCCTCTCTACAGAGAACAGCGTTAAAATTAGAATTAACTATCTCCTTAAGATTGTGTGTGTGTGTGTGTGTGTGTGTGTGTGTGTATGTGTGTGTTTTGTAATTAGTAGTTGTTAGTATGTAGGAACGCCAAACCCCACTCATTACAGATATAAATAGATGACGTCATTAGCCCGATAAAGTTCCACAAACAATAAACCTTTCTACTTTGAACAATGTCCACTTATTTCGAAAAACTCCATCAGCTAGATCGTGTAATATCCGCTACCGAGTAGTGGCCAGACACCTCTCTTTGATCTAGAGAAGGAGTACTTCTGGGAAAGGATGCCATAACTTTACCGCTATTAACATTAGCAAATAAGCATTATGCCCCTTCTATGGTCATCATAACCTAAATTTCTTGTGTCCCAGGCACAGAGTAGATCTGTTTTGAAGTATGCTACTCTGCATACGTTATGCCACTTCAGGACCTCCTATGTTCCCGTCCTATTTATATTATCAACCCTTTACTTCTACTTCATAGGGGATAGTGATCATACTGTCCAATAACCGTAAAGCCACACCAAAATCCAAAATTGAGCTCCACCCAAAATATTCTTAGTAAGGGGTGTTGAGTTAGGATGTTTTTCTAACGACTGTCTGGGAGTAGTCAAGAAAAGAGGAAGATGAAAGTTAAATACCACGGCCTCACTGAAATACTTGTTACATAGTATTGGACGGGGAGGCCAGGAAACCCTCGATTTGAAAGAAATGTTTCCCTTCATTTGTAAGATTTGTTCAAGAGACCCAAAAAGATTTGTTATTCCAGAAGAAAAAAAGAGAATGGATCGAACTCAAGGCTAGGCGAAGAAGAAAGAGATCTAGTCGGAACACGCGTGGCTAGGGGCGAGCCGCTAGGGACCTTATTACTAATTAGACATAGCACGTGCTATAAAAGCCTAGTTTAGGTAACACAGAAGGTGCAGTAGTAATGGTTACGGCATAGGAACGGTGGACTCTGGGATGAAGTGGAACAAGGGAAACGGCATTTGCGGTTGGAATTCAAGGTTCCTGTTTCAATTACGGAACTTAAATTGACCTGTGTTTCTCAACAAGTTGTGCTTGCTATATCTTATTTAGGCGCGCAAGCCCAGAAGGTTGGCTTCATAAGCATAGAAATGTTCCTACATAAATTATATTTTTACAATGAATATAAATATAATCATTCGGATCAAGTATTATTTATGATTTTGTACCCTTTTATAAATGATTTTATTGAAAATTCGTTTTTAAATTGTATTACGTTACTTAAGTCTGGTTAATGAGCATAGGTTTTGTAAAATATATCTCCATAACACTTACTGGCCTACACAGTTGTCAGATATTATCCGACAGCTTTTCAGCCTATCGAGCGCATTCAAACCTAATATATTGATCATTAGAATTTATGACGAAATTAGTTCTTCTTTAGGACTACGATCTTAACATAAGCTCTCACCCAGGCAACGATTATTTAATGTCCCTATATTCAGCTTACTTATATTCCTACTGTCCCTTGTCACTACTCTTACGCCCAGACATAACGTAAGAATACCAATAGAGAGAGTAGGCCACGGAATCTATTAGACCTTAAGAGTAGGACCTTCCTTAAATGGGATACACCTACTCCTCTTCACACGAACATGATAGTTTTATGTCCCATACATGATATACGATCATTCATCCCTACACTTATACGTAGTTATAGCTTGATGACACAGATAGAAATAGTATGTATGGAGTATATTCAATCTTAAGTGAGACACGATCCTTCATCCCAACACTTACACGTAGTTTTAGCTTGATGATACCGATAGAGAGAGTATGTATGGGGTATATTCTACCTTAAGTGAGACACGATTCGTCATCCCTACTCTTAAACGTAGTTGTAGCTTGAGGATACCTATAGAGAGAGTATGTAAGGGGTATAATCTACCTGTGAGACACGATTCGTCATCCCTACTCTTAAACGTAGTTGTAGCTTGAGGATACCTATAGAGAGAGTGTGTAAGGGGTATATTCTACCTTAAGTGAGACACGGATCCTTCATCCCTACTCTTACACGAATTTGTAGCTTGATGATAACGATAGAGTATGTATGGAGTATATTCTACCATAAGACACGATTCTTAACCATTACACTTACACGTAGTTGTAGTTTGATTATACCGATAAAGAGAGTATGTATGGAGTATATTTTACCTTAAGACACGATCCTTCACCCTTACTCTTACACGTAGTTGTAGCGATAGAGAGAGAGAGAGAGAGAGAGAGAGAGAGAGTATGTATGGAGTATAGTCTACCATAAGACACGATTCTTCACCATTACACTTACACGTAGTTGTAGCGATAGAGAGAGAGAGAGAGAGAGAGAGTATGTATGGAGTATAGTCTACCATAAGACACGATTCTTCACCATTACACTTACACGTATTTGTAGTTTGATGATACCGATAAAGAGAGTATGTATGGAGTATATTCTACCCTGGAACAGAAAGGTGTTTTCATACTGATGCAGATCTTGAACATGCTAGATATGATTTTTTCAAAGTACTTTTATATCAGGGTAGTTTTCACCCTAATAACCAATATACTTCGCGCATCCTCAAAGGCGATACTTCTCCTTCCATCTAAAAACACGAAACACATAATACCTACATATTTACATTTAGCTACTCCATGAATGCGAAGTATGCATTACCTTCTTTGTTTCCTTGATCTCCATTCTCGTGTTAGACTTACGACTGTAACCGAATAGACTTTTAAAACAAAACGGTAGGAATTATAATTATTCGATTGTAAACAGCGTTCAGCGATACGATTCAAAACTAGAACAGGATCCAGTTGTCGTAGTTTAAGTTCGATCCAGCTCGAGGACACGGCCCAGGATATACGTGCCATTATTCAAAACCTCAAACTCTAAACATTGGCTGCTCCAAGTTAAACTGTGTCTGCTTGAATCAACGCTTAAAGTGCGATTAGGTTAAGTTATGTTAGATCTCACCGACTTGGTGTACACTTAATTCATTTATCACACCATAAATAGAATGTAGACCTGATGAATGTGCTTAGCAGGTATTGAAACCAGGTCTCTCTGGAAATAGAAAAACCACGATGCCGGTTGGCAATCTAAGTGCGTGACAAGGTCTGAAAGCCGACAGAAATTCACCCTACATACAATCACTGGGAAGGACAAAACCTTTGTGCAATAGATCTGGATCAATTCAGGTAAGGTATATTTTAATTTTTACTTCCATTGGTATCTGTGTTTCCGATTGTCAGTATATTTGACTGTTATTCCCTATGAAAGATACAAAAAAAAAAATTAATTAAAAACAATGGTAAGAACTTGAGACTAACTGGACTGGGAAATACATCCTACCTCGATAATATAAGGTAAAGTAGACCTGTATTTCGGGGTTAAAGAGACCTGTTAAACTAGTAACAGAAAATTAAAACAGAAACAAAGTAAATTTGAAAAAGTGAATAAATTAATTTGGTTGTATGGATGATAAATAGTAATGGGTCGGTTGGGTAAGGAGAAGGAGGTACGAAAAATGATCAGGGAAGACAGATCAGATTGAGCCTGTTTACGGTGGCTCAAATTGTCATCTACCAAACTATTCAGATGCGTCACAAATAAAATCAAAACGAGGTGGTTATTAGCCTCCTTCAAACTGACAAAATACGCGAAGAAGAAAAATATGAATAGTATAAATTGAAGAGAAAGGTTCAACAGGGCCAACAAAATGTCAGAGAGCTGAAAACCCCCGAAATTTTGAAACGAAATAAAAACTTTGAATCACTTTTAAGAAAGTACGGAACACGAGCGATGGTGAAATTCCCATTCCTGCTTTTCCCTTGAAACATCTTTACGCATCTTATTCTTGAATTCTCAAAAGGTCTATCCCCTTAAATTAAAGACAATTGCACTGGTATTCTTAATTTTATTTTAATTCACGGCAAGAGGTCAAACGAGTGGTACTGGAATTACTGTCAGAAAAGTGATAAGTCGTTGAAAGGATCCTTTGGTGTGAAGCTTAAAGTGGAGTCAGAAGAAAAATCGGATGGAAAAGTTAATTACAAAGTTTCCCGAACGAATCGCGACACGTTTAATGAGCAAAACTTCTCAACTCACTCCATTGCCTCTCGCATCGCGCACGTGTCTGGTTTATATTAATTGTTCTCTTGGGCCAAACGTTCCCGATCGTGTGTTCCACATCTGTTGGAGGATTGCGCAACTACTCGCCCAGTGGGTATAGGTTTGTTGCAACCGCGTGTAACCAGGTGCAGGCTTTCAAGGTCGTCTGGGAAGGTGCCCCGAAGATGTACAAAGTGGACATTCATCATCAACAAACAACAGTGGACATTCATCATTACCATACAACAGTGGACATTCATCATTACCATACAACAGTGGACATTCATCATTAGCATACAACAGTGGACATTCATCATCACCATACAACAGTGGACATTCATCATTACCATACAACAGTGGACATTCATCATCACCATACAACAGTGGACATTCATCATTACCATACAACAGTGGACATTCATCATTACCATACAACAGTGGACATTCATCATTACCATACAACAGTGGACATTCATCATTACCATACAACAGTGGACATTCATCATTACCATACAACAGTGGACATTCATCATCACCATACAACAGTGGACATTCATCATCACCATACAACAGTGGACATTCATCATTAGCATACAACAGTGGACATTCATCATTACCATACAACAGTGGACATTCATCATTACCATACAACAGTGGACATTCATCATCACCATGCAACAGTGGACATTCATCATTACCATACAACAGTGGACATTCATCATTACCATACAACAGTGGACATTCATCATCACCATACAACAGTGGACATTTATCATTACCATACAACAGTGGACATTCATCATTGCCATACAACAGTGGACATTCATCATTACCATACAACAGTGGACATTCATCATTACCATACAACAGTGGACATTCATCATTACCATACAACAGTGGACATTCATCATTACCATACAACAGTGGACATTCATCATTACCATACAACAGTGGACATTCATCATTACCATACAACAGTGGACATTCATCATCACCATACAACAGTGGACATTCATCATCACCATACAACAGTGGACATTCATAATTAGCATACAACAGTGGACATTCATCATTACCATACAACAGTGGACATTCATCATCACCATACAACAGTGGACATTCATCATTACCATACAACAGTGGACATTCATCATTACCATACAACAGTGGACATTCATCATTGCCATACAACAGTGGACATTCATCATTACCATACAACAGTGGACATTCATCATTACCATACAACAGTGGACATTCATCATTACCATACAACAGTGGACATTCATCATCACCATGCAACAGTGGACATTCATAATTACCATACAACAGTGGACATTCATCATTACCATACAACAGTGGACATTCATCATCACCATACAACAGTGGAGATTTATCATTACCATACAACAGTGGACATTCATCATTGCCATACAACAGTGGACATTCATCATCACCATGCAACAGTGGACATTCATCATTACCATACAACAGTGGACATTCATCATTACCATACAACAGTGGACATTCATCATCACCATACAACAGTGGACATTCATCATTACCATACAACAGTGGACATTCATCATTACCATACAACAGTGGACATTCATCATCACCATACAACAGTGGACATTCATCATTACCATACAACAGTGGACATTCATCATTACCATACAACAGTGGACATTCATCATTACCATACAACAGTGGACATTCATCATTACCATACAACAGTGGACAAACCGAAGAGAACGTTGTTTTGATAATCTTGCATAATTTTTGTGTTAATCTTTTGCCTTGTTAAAGAATATTTAAAACACAGAAAACTGCTGCGAACACAGCTCCTGTGTCGAATTTTGGAGAGTTAAATATCAAGGAGTTTAAGAAGTACTAGATATACTACGGTACAAACAAAACATTTTTATTGCTTAAAGATGGAGCATTGCTTGTTATCAGACTGCCCGTATAATGTCAATTCATACCCCTGAATACAGGGCTGAACTAACCCCCTCGCTCTTCCTCGTTATTATTGAGGTGAAGCAAGTCATTCGAAAAATAAAAATATATGACATGACAATTCTTGCTTATGTATATCAGATTTTATTGATTTTTAAAACAAAGGGTATAACACTCTTATAGCATAAAACGGATTTTGAGCCCCTAGAGGGCCAATCCCTTGCATATATTATTATGTTTTAATAACATGGAGTGTATGAGTGTTTACCTCTTCCATACCAAGTATTGGAAAAAAGCCTTAGAAAGGGAAATGTAGACTAACAGTTTGCCTCAAATAACTTTGCTATTGAGAGGTGTAACGAAAGAAGACACTGCATATATCGTGGCCATCTAGCAACTCGTCGCAATTATATTCGTTACCGAAGTAACGTAACAATAGTGACCAGGAATAGCTGTTGGGTTTTTGCATCAATACGTCTGTCGTGCTTCTCAGAAACACAGTTACAAGCCGTAGAAAACGTGTGATTAGTTATATAACCAGTAAAACTACGGTTCGCAGGACCACTAGTAGATCTGTCCTCTACTCATCTACTGGAACTGTAACGGGTACTGACAATTATATCCCTCCTTAATTGTAACACAGGAGCTTGAAAGGAAACTCAAAATTTTGTAGGAATCCAAAAGGTAGCCTTGGACAAAAGTAGAGCACTAACGTTAAGACGGACTTTGTTGAAATGGAATTCGAATCGTTCAAATGGATCCCTATATTTCAAAAGTGAGTGTATTTGTTATCCGTTTAATCTGGAGCAAGGTCAAACCTAGTATGATCCCAATTAATTGTACAAACTAGAAACTAGAGGCAATAATAGTTTGGACATTTACGAAGTGCTGCATCATCGACGGGAGGAGGGTAGACTATCGATTGATTTACAATCACTTTGGCTTTAGACATGTTTACTCACGCTCGTCATGTTTGGATGTATTGGGATATTAATAGCACAGATATGTGACCGACCTGCCAAGGTCAGGTGAAACTTGTCCAAATGTTATCTATGTTTAGGAAGCTGCCAAGTTTATACAGGTGTTGTATTGCATTCTTTACCAAGATTTGTTTACCTATTTAGAAAAAAAATGCGTAAACAATCAACAAACTGCCAAACGTTTAGTTGTATTAAGGAATCTAAAATGTGTGATCTGAAAAAAAAATTCTTGACATTAGTCGCAATATTTCAAAAATAATCAAGCGGAGTTTTTCTGATATTTGTTCTTAAACAGAGTGTACATTTAATTTGATTTTGTAGAAATAAAAATCAAATTATAGACATTTCACAATTATTCATTATTACTAAAGCACTTGTAAATATTTTACAACTTGCCGTAAAATATTTACAAGTGTTTTAGTGAAAAGTGAAAACTAGTAGCTCACGTGAAGATGGAATCAACAAATATTCATTATTACTAAATCAATTACAACCTTCACAACTGTAAAGGTCTTTTCCTTTTGAAGCTGTTGCCACATCTATAAAAATCTCCATTTCCTATGATTTCCTCATTACCATCACATATATGTGGCAACAACTCTTCTCATTTTACAAATATACTTTAGTTGAAATTACGTCATATTGTATATAGCCTGCTAGTGGATAAGCCCCCATTATGCTGTGGGCAAAGATGTTCTTCCACCTCTGTACAGTTCACAAACTAATCCCATTTTTATTCATATCTCTTCCACGAGTGAATAACTTAGAGAAGATGCCGAATTTGTAAACAAAGTATATGGGAAAACTAGTTCAAATTCACTTCAGAAAGCGGGAACGAGGAATTCCAAAACGAGATCATGTTTGTCATATGAAAGTAAAAGATCCTTGATTTTTGGTTCCATGAAACATGAAATTAATGGTCAAAAATCTCTCGAAAATGAAAGCGTTGAACGAACATTTCTTATGAAAAAATGTAGTTGATTAATTATAGAGAATTAAAATTAGAGAGGTATTTTAGTCGGTTGAACAAACATTTCTGATATGAAAGAAATTTAATCGGTGATTTATAGGAAAAATTAAAATTAGAAAGTTAAGTTTTCCAGCTAATGATTAAAATTCAGATAATTTTGTATGAAATTTATTTAATTGCAGTAGATTAAAATTAGAAAGGTATTTTGACAGTCAATATCTAAAACGCCACACGCCCATTACAATCAGGGGTTTGTCGTTATCATGACGAAACGTACAAGGGCTGCCGCTGCCCACTTCGGTGCAGTTCCAGTGCGTCTTGCAGTTTCCATAAACATAAAATGGAACAACTACGGCAGAATAACGGCAATATAACAAGGCCATATCATTAGCCCTCTTACCCTGCAAGTTTATACCTTTATAATTTAATGCGACCGTATAATACAATCTTGTTACATCTCTAATTCGTTGTATCTGATTATTTACACATTTATTTCAATAGTACTTGAAACAAACCCATTAAAATCGAAAACAGATATACATTTCAAAGTGCAAGGATATATCTACAAAGTAAACTTAAACTAGTAATGTTGGTGAATAAAAATGTTTTTTTTTCGAAAAAACCAGCTCGAATTTATAACCTAGTGAACTTATAATAGCTAATAGCACATAACTGAGACGAAAATTATACTGAAACCAAATAGAGCCAATGAATGCAATAATCGTACTCTCTTTCTCGATAAGATTCGGCGAGTGTTTCCTCATTCTTCAATCTAGTTAATTATAAATCTCGCCAAAAACCCTTGGTGGCGTAAAATACTCTAATGTAAACAAACCGAAGTGCAATTAAATGAAACTAATTACTGCAATTAGCAGACAGCTGACAACCAGATCAGCTGTAGACCTACAGTAGTGTCATTTAAGTGGAACTAGATTACAATCTAGATACAAAGTTACGCGAGCAGTCTCGTTACTTGACACCTTCAATATTTCTCTAGCAAATGACAGTAATTCCTACAAGCCGTAGTTTAAACTACATGAATGAACAGGACAAGCCAGTTTTATCTCGACGTAATCTGTATGTTTAACGATAAGTACATTCTCTAATTACTTTACAGTTTTGTCATGAACAACAATGCAAACCTAACGTTCAAAATTACAGAACAAATCATACAAATGAATTTTTTTTTTTTAAAAAAGGAAGAACGGATTAAACTAAAAGTATATTATTATTCAAGACGATTAAATGAAATAATCACGCCTGACGGATACCAATTTTCCCTTATGCCCATTTACATTTGTGTTATAGCTAAAACAGTTAACAAGGCTACTTTTACAAAAAATCTATATAGTAATAATTGTAAACAAATATTTATTTTTGTGTAATAGTCATATATATTTTAGTATTGGCAAACGCTTTAACTTATACTCTAGATGGTTTTAGTGTCTACTTAAATTATAAATCAACTATTAAACTAATTAGTTAATAAATGAAATAATTATTCAATAAGAGACCTATTAATCTT
This sequence comes from Prosapia bicincta, assembly GCA_036971475.1. Classification (NCBI taxonomy): domain Eukaryota; kingdom Metazoa; phylum Arthropoda; class Insecta; order Hemiptera; family Cercopidae; genus Prosapia; species Prosapia bicincta. The sequence goes on along the minus strand of JBAIZL010000001.1, from coordinate 141,963,852 downwards.
CTGCTATTTATCATAGTCCTAATTATTTAATAATCATACAAAAGTCTGATTAATTTTAAATAAGTCATTACATTTTAAAGTAGATTACACCAGTAGCGGCTTCAGCCCGGGCCTACCCAACTTTTTAATCTTTATTTTTTAAAATCCTTCTTGATTAATAATATTTTTTTAAATATTATAATGTATATCTAAGATTTTTTTAAAAATGATCGTAATATTATAGCGAAATTTATACTGCACCAAGCAACAATAAAATATTAAATAATTGCTCTTTTGTTTTATTATACCTCTTTACCCTGAAAGTAAAAATGCCCTCAAACACATCATTAAAATTTTTCACAATTTCTAGGGTATGTTAGCCCTCCCCCCCCTAGTCATGACTACCTTAAACTTTGTTCACCCAAAAAATAAATCTTGAAGCCACTGTAGTAGACTACGTTTTCTTTGTACGTCAAGACGTCAGATTCATTCTATTTTTATTAAATAAATAAAAAACTGACATCATTAAAAGAATACAAAGTAATACATGCATAAAATAGAAGAGAACAAAGATTAACTAAATCTTTGTTCACCCTATATTAAGATGAATAAAGAAATATTTTAAAGCGTCTTCATTGGGAGCCACTCGCCCCATGTTCTTTTGATAAAATAATTATCTTTATAATTACCTTTTTATAATAATTACCTTTTTAATGTTACTCTATCTTTCTATCAAATAATTGAGAAAATGTAATTGTTACATCATCCCTTACTGGACTAACTTAATAAGTGCTACTTCCATAAATTTTATTTAAACGTTTAACTCATGATATCTGATCAAATTTGTTTTAAACAAAATTTTATTTCGAAGGGGGCTGAACCACTGGACTCTACACTTGCCTACGCCTTGATTTTGACAACCGAGAGGAGTTTTCACTCCCCTAACAAAATCCCCGAAGAAAAACAAACAACTAAAGCACTGAACGCGCCAATGCGGTGGCGCGAATACCCAGAAGCAGCATTGTTAACACAGATCTACTCCGTTCGAATTAACAAAAGGGTAAGCAAAAGGGTAAGAATCAAATAATTCTAGTAATTTTTCAAACCATTTAATATTCCATGCTTTTATTATTTAATGTTAATAGTTGATCGTTGACGAGCCAAGTCACTCGCCGTCACTAGTGGAGCCCACTTTCTGTAGCTGTACTCAGAGAAGAACCGGTTGCTAGCTGCACATCTAAAGTTTCATAAACAACTTAATTAAATTAACTCAGAAATATAACTTTACACGTCTTATATTAAGCTTAAGAATCGAGTTACAAATATTCCGCGTCACGAATTGAATTAAACAGACGTTTTTCAACTTCTGTATCACAAAGAGGCGCATGACTTTTATAACACAACTTTGCCTGTTGAAACTTCATGACTTGATGTGAACTACACTAGCAGAGGAATCATATTGGCACATTAAATATATTTTAAACTAGTCAAAAATAATACATTTTTAAAGTATATTTCAGTACAAGACAACATATTTCTCCCAAGATATAAAATAAACTGTTGGGTAAAATGGTAAACCGTAGACCAAGGACACAAAACTTCCCTGATATGGGGTACAGAGAACGTAACGTCCAAGTGCGCAGAGTAGAATACCAGTAGCATACCTAATATTTATCCAGGCTATAGGGAATATTTCACCCCGTTGTAGGAGGAAGGATATGATTAAAATATGGACACAAACTAAGTTATTGGGAAGAAGAGAAGTCCCTTACCGAGGAATCCGTAGGATATTTGGATGTAGAAATGTGAACCAGTCACCCCCTACTGGTTTGACGCGATTAACCAGGTAGTTTCCCGATCTGTGGACTCAGTACCAGTCAGCCAATCTCTCTCCCTCACTCCCAGAGAAAGGAGAGAGGGAGATAAAGAGAGTCTCAGCTTGTCTACTTAGAGTTTACGAGATTCTTCGAAAACTTGAGGTTCTGCATCACATTTTTATGATATTTAAAATCTTTACTTACGCGTACACAAAAGCTTTCTGAAATTTCAAACAGAGTGTCCGTTGCAACCCGAGCGTTTCTGAACAAATTTCGGAGGGGCTGCTTTGTCAACCTTCAATAAAGTTCTAAGCCTAATGTCCTTCCAAACGTTTTTAAGTTGTGTGTGCACCATCCACTGTTCGGCAAGGTACAGACACGTAACCAAGATTTTGGGAGGGGGTCAGTACAGATCAGTGACTACCAATAAGGTTGTGCCTATATTTTTTATAATAGTAAGTTTACGAATAATAGGTACCAATTAAAAAAGGGAATACGGTCTTAAATTGTTGGTTTTAAAACTAAACTAAAATTTTGCTTTTTTTCTTCAGCTTCTGGTCTCACATGTGGAGGATTACCAAAAATATGAGTGGATTGAATAAGGAGACTAAATCACATCACCCTTACACTTTTACTGTCGATTTACCGCTACGGCAAAACAAAGAATTGTTTATTGTGATTTGGTTCACTGTTTGATTTAAAATTTTGTATGTAGGCCTACTATTTTTGTGTAGCAAAAAATAGCCGTGTAAGTGGTAGTTTTGTATGTGGTCGAATTGTTCCATTTTTAAGTCTAAAATACAAAGTGTTTTACTGTATGCAGGCTATAGTTAGTAACTACGATGGCAAAAAATTTATCTTTAAATTTGTTCCATTATTTGTGTGATAAAAATATTTAGAGAATGGGGATTCGGACCTTTCGGACCCCCCCCCCCCCCCAGCTACGTTTGTGCGGGGTCTAGTCACCGGCGCACGAGAAGAGCCCTGGTGTAGAAATGAGTCACGCTCGATTTTCAGTGTCTTAATTTATACCTGCTTTGGGTGAGGGCTCTTCTCGTGCGCCGGTGACAGGTGCTAGTTTCTTCTTCTACGTCCTTCTCAGTTTAAATCGATTTACATTCGTTCAATTTACCGATGCAAAGCGAATGCTGTCGAAGGTTTGAACTGTCCGTGGCTTATCGATAATAGATAACTTGATCAGCGTGGACAATATTCTATGCCTCGTTACACCGTATAAAACTGTAACAGGTAAGGTTAGGTTATAGTTAGGCCTAAATATTTATTCTACTCATGCAGAATAAGCGATAATTTACCTGCCGTTTTTACTACCTACAATTATAACAATGTTCTGTTTCGCAAATACACGAAAGTATATCTAAGTATATAGCCTATAATCTTAAATAAAAGAATATTCTATAAAAATAATGCAATCAACAATTTAAGGTCAAAAGAAACGAGATCCAGGTTCAGATCAAGGGAAACCTAAAAAGGATACTATGTGACATCCTAAAGGACCTACGTGTGTTAGAAGCATAGTATCTACGCTAATATCTATAACAAGTTATTTTTAAAAACATACTTTAAAATAATAATTCGCATTTAGTATAAATAAAAGTTACTAATAAATACTTCGAAGATATCGCTAATTACTAAGACTCGATTGTTACTAATAGAATAGTTTCAACCGACTAGTATCTACGACGATGTCGCTTGAACTACTGACACCAACATAAACCTACAATGACTGCAACTCTAAGGTCTATCACTAATGACGGCATCATCGTCGCTGAAACCAGTCGTTGAGTAAACTGTTTTATTTTAAAGAAACTAGCCGTATTGTTTTGAAATGTTTTACCATAATCGTGTACATTACCTCATTATATAATTATTTATAACAATATATAACATTTTAGGTTAGTTTAAAATTTACTGATCCGATGTTCAAGAAAATAAGAACAACAATTTTGAAATTGTAACACTGTGCAAAATTTACAATAAATATTAAAATTGTTCAATATAAATCTAGTCTTTTTGCCTCTTAATTAAAAAATTACTGCATAAACAAAAGGTTTTTGCAGCACAATCATGTACGAAAGATGTTTTTGCATTGTAGCAGGAAATTTTCAATTTAAAAATAAACTGCCAATAATAATAGTGATAAGGACCTTCAACTAGGAATGAAGCTAATGCTTTAAAAGAAAAGTTGAATCCATGAAGTTCATTCATGGTGATTTTTTTCGCGTAAATACAAGAAAGGTTTAAGAAGGTAATAGTGCTTAAATTTGAAGCTTTTTAGTGCTTAAATTTGAAGCTTTTAAGTGCTTAAATTTGAAGCTTTTTAGTGCTTAAATTTGAAGCTTTTTACTGCGTAAATTTGAAGCTTTTAAGTGTTTAAATTTGATGCTTTTAAGTGCTTAAATTTGAACCTTTTTAGTGCTTAAATTTGAAGCTTTTTAGTGGTTAAATTTAAAGCTTTTAAGTGCTTCAATTTTAAGCTTTTTAGTGCTTAAATTTGAAGCTTTTTAGTGCTTAAATTTGAAGCTTTTAAGTGCTTAAATTTGAAGCTTTTTAGTGCTTAAATTTGAAGCTTTTTAGTGCTTAAATTTGAAGCTTTTTAGTGCTTAAATTTGAAGCTTTTTAGTGCTTAAATTTGAAACTTTAGGTGCTTAAATTTGAAGCTTTTTAGTGCTTAAATTTGAAGCTTTTTAGTGCTTAAATTTGAAGCTTTTTAGTGCTTAAATTTGAAACTTTAGGTGCTTAAATTTGAAGCTTTTTAGTGCTTAAATTTGAAGCTTTTTAGTGCTTAAATTTGAAACTTTTAGGTGCTTAAATTTGAAGCTTTTTAGTGCTTAAATTTGAAGCTTTTTAGTGCAAAAAACTGACAAAGGTAAAACAAGTACAACCATCAATGATATCAGCAATATGTTGCATCATTTTAATGAAGTTTACACACATCCAAACATTGGCATCGCCTTAGAAATGGTTTTAGTACTCATGCCACAAAGTGGATAGGAGATAGATCATTCTCCACCTTTCGTCCTCTAAAGGCTAATCTAACATCTTCCACTAGCATCATTGGCCTTGTTCACTATCGAGAGAAGGCTATTTTAAGTGCCGTATGATGTCTTAAGGCTGACTTGTCATACGATGACATACATGATAGATTCATTCGCTCAAAAAATGCAAGGAGAAAAGCTATATACTTTGAATGGTAAATATTTCATATGAGTAAACATATTTTTCAACTTGTTATGACTACACTTACCTTTTTATATGAGTAAATGTATTATTAATCAATTTATGCGAGTAAACTTATTATTAAACTATTTGTATGAGTAAATTTATTATTAAATTATTTATATGAGAAAACGTATTATTAACCTATTTATGTGAGTAAACTAATTACTAACTATTTATATGAGTAAGCTTATTATTAAACTATTTATATGAGTAAACCTATCATGACTCTATTTATGTGAGTAAACTTAATACTAAACTATTTATATGTGTAAACATATTATTAAACTATTTATATGAGTAAACTTATTATCAAACTATTTGTACCAGTAAACTTTTACTACCCTATCTATATGAGTAAATTTACTATTAATGTATTCACGTGAGAAAATTTATTAAATTTTTTATATGAGTAAACATATTATTAAATCATTTATGCGAGTAAAAATATTATAACCTATTTATGTTAGTAAACCTGAAGTGAACTTATTATTAAACGTGTTATATCACTTTATTATTAAACTTGTTATTTGAGTAAATGTATTACTAAGCTGTTGATAGGTCTATGAGTAAAGTTATTATAAACTCTCAATTTTCATATTTTAAGTAACAAAAAATATTTAAGAATGTTATTAATGTATCTTGCATTATACATATTTGTATATACTTGAGAGTTGATAGCTAATTTTGAGAGATTAAACTTATTTTTAACATCTTATTTGACTGTTTCCCTCATTTATTAAATGCATACAAAATACAAACGTTAAGTCCTCAAATCGTTTTCCCGGGTAATGTTATTAGGTTTATCATTACCTATTAATATCAATAAATTATTATAAATTAGGGTTATTATCATAAGGATTACTGTATTCAGGAAAATTTCCGGCCTGATCGCCCTTTCACGTTGATGGCATGCAAAAGGGGACAAAAAATCCTAGCGCTAGGAGCGTCCAAAATTTTAATCCTCTCCTATATGAAAGTAGGCACATTAAAATTTTTGAGAGTATTTATTTTCTGGACAAATTATTTTCGTATGTAGCCACACACTCTCTCTCAAAACTTCACTTAATCATGTGCCGTACTTATTCTCTTGTGTACTGATTCTTTAAACAAAATGTTTTAATATTTACTCACTTTATAAAAACCAAACTATTTCCGTGTGTAGTTAATCTGTAGATTAATCTTTCCGAGGAATAAACGTGCTCAAGTTTGTAACGACATTGTGCTCAGACTGAGACAACACCTGTTTTACGTCATTGTATGTTGCAAACTGGTTTCGAGTTAGCGTATAATAGGCCAATGTAAAGCGTGCAACTTGCTGGGTAGATTAATAACTGGTATCGAGTCGAGGGAGTCGAGTTATTTGACAAATTTTAGTGCCAGAAGTGAAAGCGACGAAATGTATGTTGATTAAATTTGAACCAGCGATGACATTTTTTTATTTTATTTGCACAATCAAACTGGATTTAATCAGTTGATTCCATAGTCCTTTCAACGTTATGAGAACTGAATTATTTAATCAGTCAAAGGGAAATGAGTAAAATGACGGAAATTAAATGTTTAAACGCTCAGAAGCAGCAGCTAATCAAATCCTGAAATGCAAATCTTCAATTCGATAACGCCTTTATTACAAGAACATTTTCTCTTTTAAAAGCATTTGTGTGCCCTATGCTATCTGGCTCAAGTTCAATATGCCTTAACCCTCCAAATTTCTTAAGCACGCCTAGTGGTCGATTGCCTAACATTCGTCCTCTTACAAGCATTTTTGTACTCTGTCATTTGACTCAAAATTTCAAATGCTAACATCTTCCAAATCCTTTAGGAAGCCCAGTTTGAACACTCGAATTCTTTCACACATTTTTTGCACTATACCCTCTGACTCAAATTCAATATGCTGCCACCCTCCAAATCCCTATAGGAAGCCCTAGTGGTCGTTTGCCACACATTTGCCCTCTTACAAGCATTTTTGTGCCCTTTGCCATCTGGCTCAAATTCAATATACTAAGAGCCTCTAAATCCCTACAGGAAGCCCAGTGTTGTTTGCATATTATTCGCCTTCTCACAAGCATTTTTGTGCCCTTTGCCATCTGGCTCAAGTTCAATATACTAACATCCTCTAAATCCCTACAGGAAGCCCAGTGTTGTTTCCCTATTATTAGCCTTCTTACAAGCATTTTTGTCCCTTGTGCTATCTGACTCAAGTCCAATATGCTAACATCCACCAAATCCATATCGGAGCCTTTCAGACATCCAGTGGTCGTTTCCCAAACGTTTTCCATTCTTGTTACAGAAACTCTCTTCCCACACTCATCCTCTTTAGAGCCGAATATCTTCCTTATAAAAGTATTCTGACTTACCCTGAACGTTCTTGTATCCGGACAAAGTAGTAAGCAGACAAAGCGAATAGAGTTCGATAGGGAGTAGATGTTCTTCGGGAATCCCACCGTGCCCACACCAGGCATAACTTCCCTTAAAGGGGGGGCTCAGGTCCCTATCTCAATTCCACCTAATAATAATCATATATATCTACATGTATTTCTACATGGGCACGTAGTGGGTAGGGTTTTGGATGAACAGTAGATGTACCTCAGAGATACAACTATGGGTCAATTAATGATTCTTATCTTAATTCCAGAGTGGCTTCACGTCATCATGCATACATTTAAAATAGGTTATATTTCTTTATCCTTTCTACATTGGAAAGAACTCATGCATTTATTCGTGTATTTGTTCGTGGTAGGTTTTGTTCGAGCTCAGGCTCTTTCGATTAAAACTGACACGTTTTTTACGAAATGGGAAAACCGTGTAATGTTTATGTCACGCTGGAGGGACAACCTCGCTGTGTCGAAAGTTAGTGCTCCGTGTCCCAGTTAATGTACGTTAAAATGTTTAGTCTGTTCCTTTGTTACGTGACTTTTGTTTCTAAAATCGACTCCGTGTCCCGAAGTAAACATTACATTACGAAACAGTCACAGTATCTCTTCCAGATATTATATAATTCCTCGATGCAAGGTCCCTACAATAATTTTCTTTGTTCGATCCAGAACTGTTCTTTCGGGTTGAGTTCATGTATAGAGGCGTTCCTCGCGTTTACAGCTGAAACGCCTTTGGATTGGTCAACCTTTGCTGGCCCTGCAGCTCATCACACACTCGTCCCGATAACTAAACCTATCCGTACATTGAGTGAGTGTAACGATTCCTATGCGACGACAGTTACGACTAATCCCGTACGATCCGAGTAGCTCGGTTAAATTCTTATGGCCCGACTAGTACAGTTGCATTGGGAACGGCATAGCCGACAGATCATTTTGGGCTGCGTATCTTCTGCTTGAAGAAGAGGAGGAAGAAGAGTTATTACTGGCCGAGCTTAAGAAACCCTAGCCTAATCTACTGTATCTTGCCAGGTGCGAAGAGGGTTTTCAGAATATACTAATTCAGAGACATCTTATAAAAGATGAATCAATGTTTAGAAAGTTTTTTGTTTGAACTTTAACCAGTTTAATTACATTTTGTCGTTAATTGAAAGTGATTTAATAGGACAGTCGTGTAATAAAGTGAAACAGCCCATAAACCCTGCAGAAAAACTAGAATTGATGCTCAGGTAAGAAACTAATCAAAGTAATAATTGTTTAAACTCAATTTATTAATTAAAGAAACTTTGCAAAGATAAAGATATCATACAATTCGAAATTTTAAAAGGGAATGTAAAAACTCATTAGTTGTTCTGTGGTACTACCTCAAGAAAATTGAAACCAGACATGTTTGTCATAAACAGCGATGTTGTTCTCTTTCAAAGAAGGCGGTGATTGGTGAGAAGTAGATCCATGAAAAGTAGGATTAGGCGATAGTACTGAAGATGACGGGCTTGAAGTTTTACAGATTTCTTCCAACTCTAGTTGGCCTACAATCTGACAAATCTTCATTTTGGCACGAATTTGACTTTCAGGCGTCATCTTTTTAACTGACATCGCCATACTATGGAAAAACGCATCTATTGGATGCTCTTATATAGTTGTTTTTGCTAAAATTGTTGATAATACATTGAGCACCTTTCCCAAGAAATGATGCTCGTGCCGATAACAAAAAAGCTGTTTACAACTACAGACTTCTTACGTGCAAGAAGAGTGTCTGAAAATTCTTTCGCTCTACTGAGTCAAATTTTCCGTATTTTTATACCCCAGTATTTTTTAACTGGCTGTTAAACCAGTTGTTACATACCGCTTAATAATGACTACTTGTTGTCTTCACAATATGTTAAGGGAAGCATTTCTTGAAGAAATGAACAATGTTTTTTGAGGTTTCCAGCTCAGAACAAGTACCAACACAAAATTTGATTCCTTTGCGTGCTAGTGGAGGATTTGGAAACATTGATGGCTTTGAAATACGGGAAGGTTTTACTGATTACTTCAACAGTAGCAGAGGATCCGTACATTGGCAAATTAACCAGGTGAACAGGACATACAAAAACGATTGAAAATCAAAATGTTACATTTTTGAGCCTATGAATACATAAACAATATTATTAGGGATTGTTATGTATATATTATTGTGTATTATTGTATGTCTATATTTTATGTATAAATTAATAATATCATATTGTAATTTATAAATTAAAATTTAATACTTTACCTGATATTTTCATTACGGCCGCAATTTTATCTGCATTTGTTCCAGATGGTCTTTATGATATGAACTTGTTAATAATTTTAGATTTAATTACAATAATTTAATTTAAAATAATTCTTAGAATTTAAATATTCGAGAATTTATACAATTAAGACGCTGAAGATGTTTCCAGCCCGTAACTTAAACAAACACACGCGCGCGCCTGATATCTAAACCTATCGTGTGTGTGTGTGTGTGTGTGTGTGTGTGTGTGTGTGTGTGTGTGTGTGTTGTGTGTGTGTGTGTGTGTGTGTGTGCGCGCGAGCGCGCGCGCGTGTGTGTGTATGTGTGAGAGAGAGAGGTACTTTTGTAGTTTCAAGATGATTAGCCAGGTACACTATTATCGCATACGAAGGATAAGCAAGGATTGTATTATTGATGGGATTGAGGTTGGGATATAAAAACCCTTGGCATAGTGCGCACTGTTTGGAGTGTAAGGAGAACGGTAGTCCGAGTTGGTCCCGATATACTTCCTTAGGAAGTAGGGACTTTACTAGTACAGTCAACTCAACTTGAAAGTAGTATACACTATCCCGTCTCAAGGTAAGTTGAGACAAGCCAGGTATCGACCGATGAATAGGCTGGGACGCCCCGGCGAGTACATCCCATTAGTGACGTATCGCCGATTACACAACTTACAAATGTTAATCAAATAAATACGTATTATAAGACAAAAACGTTGATATGGTTTTCTTAGTCATTATTAAACAAACAATTGCGAGTTTGTCTCATGTTAATTAGCCAACTTCAAGTGTGATTACCGGTTACGGTATATATATATATATATATATATATATATATATATATATATATATATATATATAGACTATATATATATATATATAACTATTTATTTATTTATTTATACATACTTTCACAATAAACATGATATAACATTTCAAGTTTTAATTCGAAAGGTACATTTTAACTGATTAGAGAAAATCTGTTTGTGAGATGGATGAACTTGAATTTTTTCACTAGCATGCCTATTTGAGGTTGTATTTTAGTAAGGGCACAACTCAAGTCATTAGCAACATCAAGTTTGTTCCTATATTTTGTTATTATTGCAACAAGTGCTGACAATGTTTTTTCGCACATGTAGGTATAATCGAAGAGCTGCCTGTGATAGACTTTAAAGTATTTTATCCAAAATAAAGATTTGTCCATTTGGCGCTGTTGCCACATTGAACGGCAAACATTCGTTTCGCAACACCTTTATACTTATTTCAAGTTTACAAAATTTGCACAACCATTAGTTATATTTCTTTTATAAATGCGTAAATTTATAAATGCATTTCATTTCAATTCCTGAACATCATGGTCAATAAGATTACCTATGTAACAACAATCTGAGGTGTAAATTTGGTTTTAAATTTTGATCAATAGTGAACATAAATTTCAACTAAAAGAGAATTTATCTTATTATTTTCCAACTGGTCTCCGCCCCCTCCGGCTTGCCTTCACGCCCCTAAAGGGGGGTGCGCTCCTCATTTTGGGAACATATGATGTACATAAAAGGGGATTCGAGACTTATGCTCTTTTACATAAGTGAAGGAGACTTCCTTTCACACGTCAATAGTATCCTAGAGTCCTAGAATATATATTTGTATAAATAAACTCTTATAAAAAGAAATTTAATGTTGAAATAAGGAAAATTACAAACAAAAATGCATCCCCATGGATAGGCTACAACTAACACTAAGCGGGCTTTATCCGTGACAAATCATAAACAATAATGACTAAGGACTCTTCAGAAACAAGACCTGACCTCGACCTTGACCACAGCTTCGCACCGGGAATTAACAGCGTGAAACAAGGCAGAAATAAACACTTGATTCTGCACAACAATAGAAGGAAATAACCAGAGAATATTTACGTAGAACTTGTGTAATAAAAGTGTGTAATTTGGTTTAATTTAGGAAAAATACAAAGGGTTTGTGGGCGAGTGACAGCAATTAAAATAAGTTTTGCTAATTTTTGCGTCCACAGTTAACCAACCAAATAGGATACTGTCTCTTTCGTTAACGAGGTGGCGACAAACTGCCGAAATCCGTTCAGATAACTAAAACCCATGCTAGGGTTTCAATATTTTTTATATAAAAACTATGTTAAACAGAAAAATTAAAATTGCCGAATTACTTGACGAAATATTTAAAAAATTTTAACTTAGAAGATAAAAAGTTGTTAAAATTATTTCATGCTTAAATTAGACCCTTCAGAGTACCTTATTATAAATGTTGTAAAACCTAAATTTTATTAAAAAAATCTCAAACTACTCTTTTGAGAATCTTTTACTTTTCCGCTACGATTTATATTCTTATTTTGAGTATCATAATTATCCGCTATCCTACCCATTATTATATTATTCCCTGACGCGTTTCAGAGAACCTCCATCAGTCAGAAACTTTTATCAACTCTAAAACGTTTTGACTGATAGAGGTTTTCCGAAACGCGTTAACGAATAGTCTGACTAGGAATTCTAGATAATTATAATACTCAAAATAATAAATCAAACTACGCCCTTAAGAGTATTTACATTTTTCTGAATAATTGGTGTGCCACACAACATTATTTTAGTTTTATAATTAGAAAGTAATATTCTCTTCCTAAGAGGAAAATGGGGGAGTTTCAAAGAGAAAATTAGCTTTGTTATTATTTTCGACCAATTAATGATTAGTGTTTTTTTACGACTACCATTTACAGTGCTTCAATCTCTCTCTCCACCCTTATCACGAAGCAATTCCATTTCCCTCACCTTTCTTCTACTTCAGAAAAACGTGAAGCTTAAAATCGTGTTGGGTAAAATTCAAAAATGCCTTTCTAATTTTTATTCTGCAGAATGATCCTATCTTAACTATTGAAGTATATATCCCAATAAGTATTGATCTGTGCACTTAATAATATTCGTATAAACATCAGTATCTAAGTGAGTGGATCTGGTTTCGATTCCTGAAGAGGGCGGACAGTATTTTTCGCGATTTTAGATTATTCATTTCTTCCTTTTGTAAATTTCTGTCTCTAACAGACACACTCAATTTTAACCGTATGCGTGAATAAGTACAGATTTTACACAACACGGCGCAATTATTTTTCAGAATTAAACAGTCAAGTATGAGTTTTTGTTCATAAAACTGTTTTTATATTTTTTAATGGCAGTTACACTTAGTAGTTCTTCACTTGTATTCTTTGTAATATATCAAACATTGCTTTTTATAAAATATTTACAGTATATGTTCTGTATGTGTTACGTGAACGAGCACAAACCGTACTACTCACAACACGTATGTATTTTTTTAGTCATACATGATTTGACAACACATTATCTTCCCTAGTGTAAACTAGGCACTGTCAATAAAAATCAAAGTTCTATCAAATATTTGACAATCAATATTTAAATAAACTAAATAAATGGTTTGTTATGATTAATTTTCTTAAAATTATATTTGTAAAAGAAAAAATGTTTAAGTAGATTTATGAGGATCAAACCAATAATTCCTTACTTGAAAATGTGGATTCCTTATCGGCGAAAGTCGTACTTTTCCAAAATAAGACGCCTGCAAAGAGCGACAAAGAAATTAAGATGATATGATAAGGGGAAGCGATGGAAGGGATGAGCAATAAAAGAGTCGTCGAAGAAGGAAGTTAAGTTTTGCAGTCCAAGAGGGAAGCTCGGGGAGCCGAATAGTACAGGAGTCCGGGAGCCGGAGAGGACAAGAGTTTGAGGAGCCAAAAGGACAGGAGCCCGGGGAGTCGGAGAGGACAGGAGTCTGGGGAGCATGAGCGAGGTTAAGTCGAGTTTTGGGAACCAGGAAAGAAAGTCAAGGAGTTGGATAAGTAGTCCAACCCTGGGCTTTGGAGAAGGTAAACCCATCCTTGGACACAAAGCAGAACACGAAGTCAACGTACGGGAACTCTGGGGATCAACGCGTTACTCAACACAAAATTAAGTATAGCTAGTCAATTATTTAATAATTTTATTGTAAAACTAAATTAAAAGCAACATATAAAATTCCGAAAACTGCATATAATTAAATTTATTAACATTATAAGCCATAAGATAGTAACATACATTTAACGCCTACAGACACATACATTTAACACAAGTTGTACCTAGGATAATACTAGATTAGATACAGTACTGTTAAATTGTAAAGAGTTCTTGCTGTTTGCTTTATCGATTAAGTTAGCTGGAAGATTGTCAAATTTTATAATTTTTATTGTTAATTTTTAGTAAATGAAAGTAAGGTTTAATAATTAATTTAGTGAGTTTTTGTCGCTTGTTACATCTAGAAAATCTTCTATTAATTTTAATCTGTTTCAAATACAGATTCGGCGCCCAATAATAAATTTGTTTCAATGTAATATTTGATAATATTAATCAATTTAAATTAATATCCTTTGTATTTTATTTTGTAAGATTACAGAAGCGAGTTGATCTTATAATTTGACACCTAACGCGAAACCTTTTCATGTTCCAATACATAAAAGTGAAATTATGAATAAGATCTTAAAAGAACTTTGACACATAAAGAAATAACTGATAATAAAGCATATCTGAAAAGAACATTGAATGAACGAACGGCCACCTATCAAACGATTCGAAATTCTGCTTTCACCTATAAAACCTGTTTGTGTTATACATAGGCCTATACACTGTTCATCCATATTGCTGACTTATTACTGGCTGCAGAGGTTAACAGCTAATGAAGACAAAACTGGGAAGCTATTTCAGAAAGGAAACTAGGAGTCTGGCAAACACTACCCTGATGAACTCAAGTGTTACTTGATCAAGACACGACGCGCATGAAACTCGACACTGACAGTTAACACTCAATGACAAAACTTTGACGGAAAGCCAAAGATCTTTCTATATTTTTTGTACAGAATTTAGCTAGAATTAGTCTTAATATTTTCTGTTTGTCGTACTTCTTAGTTACAATGTTCCGTATCTAATGGTGAATCGTTTCTCTTCATTTGCTTTCTTATCTCTTTTTATTTACTATTTTAATGGCGGCTTTAAAAAGCCATTTGCTATTACGTTTTACTTTATCTTGCATTATACCGGACGATTACGCTAGTTTAGGACGAAAGCTATAATGGTTGTACTTTAGAAATGCCTAGAGACAACTAGAGTACCTGGAGAATGTAAGTGATAAATGTTAGACCTCTCTAAGTACCACGTGACCTCATGCTCCTATTACAAATTACTTTTCCTTCAGGAGTGTTGTCGGTAGGTATGGGCATATGAAAAAGAATCAAATATTATATGTAAACTATTTATTTATTTATAAATACTTTCACAAGAACAATGATATAACATTTCGCGTTTTAATTTGCAAGGAAGATTTTAACTGACAAGAGAAAAATGTGTTAGTGAGATGCTTAAGCTTGCATTTTTTACACTAGTATGACTATTTGAGATTGTATTTTAGTAACGGCACAATTCAAGTCGTTAACAAAATCAAAATGTTCTTTAATATTAAATATATATATATATATATATATATATATATATATATATATATATATATATATATATATATATAATTAATAAAATAAAAACATTTCAAAAACAAGAATACTTTTAATGCATATATTATTCAAAGCTTTTCACCGATAAAACAGTACCAGCATCTTCAGAAAAATAATTATCTAACAAAATTAAACACAATTTAATTATCTAGAAGATTTTGTTATTTTCCTGAAGATGCTGGTACTGTTTTATCGGCGAAAAGCTTTGAATAATATATGCATTACAAGTATTCTTGTTTTTGAAATGTTTTTATTTTATTAACTTTATTACAAGAAAACATATCACCATATTTAATATATATATATATATATATATATATATATATATATATATATATATATATATAATTATTTTCCAACTAGTCGCGCTCCCCGACTTGTCTTCACGCCCCCTAGTTTGGGAACCCATGATCTAAAGCAGTGGTTCCCAACAAAATAGTGTGGGGGACCCCCTACATTTACATGGGAATGCTGAGGACCCCTAGGGGGGACCCCAGAAAATTTTTTAAAATCAAACACCTGAAAATGACATTTTGTAATATTCTGGTACCTAAAAGTAGGGGGTTACTGTATATACATATACATAAATATATATATACTTTTTTAATATAATTATGACATGAAAATAATGATAATTTTGGTATTATTAACACAAGTGTATTCCATTTCACTAAGCGTACTTTTAAATGACTATTTGTAACCAAATCATCTATAAAGAAATGAAGAGTCATCGGAAGAAGTAGTCAAAGAATATCAGACATTAGCAGTGAGAATAAAACATCATTCAGCTGTATTTCACAGGCGTAAAACATTGATCACGATGTAAAAGTATAAAATCCATTTACAAGCATTGGAGTTTGTTTTCTACAGTCTATAAGACGAAATAGACTCATAAGAAATATTAAAGAGCTTATAAATCTTTATAGAGAACTGAGTGTGTGATACAGAAGACCACCTACGAATAATAAAAATGTTTTGTTGAAATCAAGATATCTGGATGAATATAAGTTGTGGTTTACTAAAATAGAGTTTAAAAAAATAGAATTTTTCAGTCTGTAAGTAAATAATAATATCATATTCTTACCAAACCAACCAATTTTTTTATTGTACGCCCTCTAAAAATGTAAATATTCGATATCTTTGGAAGAAGAAATTAATAATCGTTTTTTTATTAATTTGTGTTAATTTTTTCCCCTCGAAGCATTAAATAAATAAATGTTGGTCAACCAATCAACAAATAAAGGTAATTGTGTATAAACAGAATTTAATGTAAAGACAATCAACAACTGCAACCATTCCATTATAATTGTAATACTATTTAATAGTGAAATAACAACATAAAATGATGACTTTTCGTAAAGTGAGACATGTAGCAGCTGATATGGTGGATAGCTTATAGATTTAGTGTATACTTATTGGCCTACAAGATAAGTAAAATATATGAACTACAAGCAATTCTAAATAATGATTACAATATAGAAGATAAATATATCAATTTAATATGAAAAGTACTTACTCCCATAAATTTTAAAAACGGGAACTGTTTTTAGTTAGGGCAGTGGTTCCCAACAAAATAGTGTGGGGGACCCCCTACATTTACATGGGAATGCTGGGGAACCCCTAGGGGGTGTGGGGGAGACCCCAGAAAATGTTTTAAAATCAAACACCTGAAAATGACATTTTGTACTATTCTGGTACCTAAAAGTAGGGGGTTTTCTATGTTAATTTTCTTGCAATAAAAAGTCAAAACAGGTAATATTTGCAAGAAGTATTTGAATTAGTATTAAAAATCAATGTAAATACAAGTAAAACGGCAAAGGAGTGAAAAATTAGCTTTAAAATATTTATTAATCTTATTGTACATATAAAGAACCAAGTAAAAATTTTACATACAATAACAATACCATCGTCCCATTTAACATTTGGAGAAGGGCAAGAATGTCTATCTTCGATTTGTATCTCCAGTTCCTAATATTGACTACTAATGTGACACGTTAAATCTCTTTTTTGACTTAATAAGTTCTGAGATGTTGGGTTGAATGCTTGATACTTTGACCCGAAAATAGTACTGCATATCGAGCCGGTTTCTGTATTTGTTTTTCATGAAGCACATGGTAGAAAATGCTTGTTCACAACGATATATTGTTACAAATGGAAGGAGTGTCTTGAGGACTTTGCTGCTAAGGTCGTGATGACATTCATGGGCCATTAGCCAAAATTCAATGAGTTTTGTATCATCAAAGACATTTTTCATTGTCCCATTACTTGTTAAATCGACAAGTTCATCTTGTTCCTTATCTGTGAGAGTAGAAATTCTTTCAATATCCCGGCAAGTAAATGGATTTCTGACCCAATCATAATTGGAATCTAATTCTGGAAAATATTCTCCAAATGTACCTGACAGACCTCGAAGATGTTCAGCTATTTCACCTATGAATTGTTGAGGTAAACTGACATCAGCTGATTCAATGAATTGTTGCAGAGTGGGAAAGTTTGTGGTGGAAGCTTTCTCAATACGTGTTGCCCATATCTGACACTTTTTTATCATAGCACTAACTTTATCGTGGACTTGAAACATAACAACATTGTTTCCTTGTAGACTTTGATTTAAGATATTTATATGATCGAAAATATCAGCTAGGTAGGCTACTGTGCAAAGCTGCAAAAAGTAAGTGAGGAAACCCTCATATTGGCTTCCACTAAGAAAGACAAGAACCTCATCTCTATGTTCAAAAAACCGGCAATTGTGTGACCTTTCCCAGACTTTGCCACAAGTTGGGAAACTTCGTATGATGCTATGGTTGCATTTTCACTTGAACTTATTCCAGCACTTACTGACATTATTTTTTTGCTGTTTTTAAGTTCACCCAACTTAATTTTAAAAAAACTCTGCAGACTTGCTTTTACAGTCCGGATGCTTTGTTTCTAAATGGGGACGTAGTTTAGCAGGTTTCATGGCTTCAACACACTGTTGTTTAGGTTTATTTTCAGTCCCAGAATACGTGAATCCCAACGATAAATAATCACTATTTTATTTTCTTACTTTAGCCGAGACACTGTTTTTCGAGAGGTTATGTTCGTCTGACACTGACTGCACTTTCACTGGAATAATGTCATCGCCATCTTCTTTAACTTCCGATCTGTCCCTTTTTAAAGTGCCACACTTTAACCACTTATCCATGATTACTATCCCAAACAACACTCGTAGTATTACGACAAATAAACTTGTTATGTACAGTTTGTAACAAAACAAACATTCCTAATGACAATGTCAGCGCACTGGTGGCTAGTAGACAGACGGCTAGACTAGACAGAGTAGACCCTAGCGCAAGCTCGCTGCAAGCGGCAGTCAGTGTAACTACGTTTGTCAAACTCAAGGTCAATAGACGTCGTCAACGCGTTGTGAGTTTCCATACATAGCAATCACAGGCGCTGTCACACCATTTTGCGTTATGCGTGCCTGTGTTTGTATTACGCGGCAAGAAAAGTTTTTGGTCATTCTGCGGACCCCCTACGATGGCTTCGCGGACCCCCAGGGTTCCGCGGACCACCTGTTGGGAACCACTGATCTAAAGGATGTGCGTCTAACTTGAATCCTGACCACTCTCAGTACCATTGTAATTCCGTTAGGCTACTTATATAACACATTACTCTCGCTTCCGAGAGTATAGCCAGAGGACACTTCTCATGACCTCGATAGACTTTAGATCTACATAAAGTTGGTTCTGACTTGATACTCCTTGATTCATTACCACTCTTAGTAGCAGGGTAACTCCGTTAGGCTTCTTATATTACACATTACTCTCGCTTCTGAGAGTATAGTCAGAAGACACTTCTCATGATCTCGATAGACTTTAGATCTACATAAAGTTGGTTCTGACTTGATACTCCTTGATTCATTACCACTCTTAGTAGCAGGGTAACTCCGTTAGGCTTCTTATATTACACATTACTCTCGCTTCTGAGAGTATAGTCAGAAGACACTTCTCATGATCTCGATAGACTTTAGATCTACATAAAGTTGGTTCTGACTTGATACTGCTTGATTCATTACCACTCTTAGTAGCAGGGTAACTCCGTTAGGCTTCTTATATAACACATTACTCTCGCTTCCGAGAGTATAGCCAGAGGACACTTCTCATGACCTCGATAGACTTTAGATCTACATAAAGTTGGTTCTGACTTGATACTCCTTGATTCATTACCACTCTTAGTAGCAGGGTAACTCCGTTAGGCTTCTTATATTACACATTACTCTCGCTTCTGAGAGTATAGTCAGAAGACACTTCTCATGATCTCGATAGACTTTAGATCTACATAAAGTTGGTTCTGACTTGATACTCCTTGATTCATTACCACTCTTAGTAGCAGGGTAACTCCGTTAGGCTTCTTATATTACACATTACTCTCGCTTCTGAGAGTATAGTCAGAAGACACTTCTCATGATCTCGATAGACTTTAGATCTACATAAAGTTGGTTCTGACTTGATACTCCTTGATTCATTACCACTCTTAGTAGCAGGGTAACTCCGTTAGGCTTCTTATATTACACATTACTCTCGCTTCTGAGAGTATAGTCAGAAGACACTTCTCATGATCTCGATAGACTCTAGATCTACATAAAGTTGGTTCTGACTTGATACTGCTTGATTCATTACCACTCTTAGTAGCAGGGTAACTCCGTTAGGCTTCTTATATTACACATTACTCTCGCTTCTGAGAGTATAGTCAGAAGACACTTCTCATGATCTCGATAGACTTTAGATCTACATAAAGTTGGTTCTGACTTGATACTGCTTGATTCATTACCACTCTTAGTAGCAGGGTAACTCCGTTAGGCTTCTTATATTACACATTACTCTCGCTTCTGAGAGTATAGTCAGAAGACACTTCTCATGATCTCGATAGACTTTAGATCTACATAAAGTTGGTTCTGACTTGATGCTGCTTGATTCATGACCACTCTTAGTAGCAGGGTAACTCAGTTAGGCTACTTATATTACACATTACTCTCGCTTCCGAGAGTATATTCAGAAGACACTTCTCATGACCTCGATAGACTTTAGATCTACATAAAGTTGGTTCTGACTTGATGCTGCTTGATTCATGACCACTCTCAGTACCAGAGTAACTCCGTTAGGCTACTTATATTACACATTACTCTCGCTTCTGAGAGTATAGTCAGAAGACACTTCTCATGATCTCGATAGACTTTAGATCTACATAAAGGTGGTTCTGACTTGATGCTGCTTGATTCATGACACTCTTAGTAGCAGGGAAACTCCGTTAGGCTACTTATATTACACATTACTCTCGCTTCTGAGAGTATAGTCAGAAGACACTTCTCATGATCTCGATAGACTTTAGATCTACATAAAGGTGGTTCTGACTTGATGCTGCTTGATTCATGACACTCTTAGTAGCAGGGTAACTCAGTTAGGCTACTTATATTACACATTACTCTCGCTTCTGAGAGTATAGTCAGAAGACACTTCTCATGATCTCGATAGACTTTAGATCTACATAAAGGTGGTTCTGACTTGATGCTGCTTGATTCATGACCACTCTCAGTACCAGAGTAACTCCGTTAGGCTACTTATATTACACATTACTCTCGCTTCTGAGAGTATAGTCAGAAGACACTTCTCATGATCTCGATAGACTTTAGATCTACATAAAGGTGGTTCTGACTTGATGCTGCTTGATTCATGACACTCTTAGTAGCAGGGAAACTCCGTTAGGCTACTTATATTACACATTACTCTCGCTTCTGAGAGTATAGTCAGAAGACACTTCTCATGATCTCGATAGACTTTAGATCTACATAAAGGTGGTTCTGACTTGATGCTGCTTGATTCCTGACAACTCTCAGTACCAGGGTAACTCCGTCAGGCTACTTATATTACACATTACTCTCGCTTTCGAGAGTATAGTCCGAAGACACTTCTCATTAACTCGATAGACTTTAGATCTACATAAAGGTGGTTCTGACTTGATACTGTATGATTCCTGACAACTCTCAGTACCAGGGTAACTCCGTTAGGCTACTTATATTACAGATTACTCTCGCTTCCGAGAGTATAGTCAGAAGACACTTCTCATGACCTCGATAGACTTTAGATCTACATAAAGGTGGTCCTGACTTGATGCTGCTTGATTCATGACCACTCTCAGTACCATTGTAACTCCGTTAGCCTACTTATATTACACATTACTCTCGCTTTCGAGAGTATAGTCAGAAGACACTTCTCATGACCTCGATAGACTTTAGATCTACATATAGGTGGTCCTGACTTGATGCTGCTTGATTCATGACACTCTTAGTAGCAGGGTAACTCCGTCAGGCTACTTATATTACACATTACTCTCGCTTCTGAGAGTATAGTCAGAAGACACTTCTCATGACCTCGATAGACTTTAGATCTACATAAAGGCGGTTCTGACTTGATGCTGCTTGATTCATGACCACTCTCAGTACCAGGGTAACTCCGTTAGGCTACTTATATTACACATTACTCTCGCTTCTGAGAGTATAGTCAAAGGACACTTCTCATGGCCTCGAAAGACTTTAGATCTACATAAAGTTTGTTCTGACTTGATGCTGCTTGATTCATGGCCACTCTTAGTATCAGGGTAACTCCGTCAGGCTACTTATATAACACATTACTCTCGCTTCCGAAAGTATAGTCAAAGGACACTTCTCATGACCTCGATAGACTTTAGATCTACATAAAGTTGGTTCTAACTTGATGCTGCTTGATTCATGACACTCTTAGTAGCAGGGTAACTTCGTTAGGCTACTTATATTACACATTACTCTCGCTTCCGAGAGTATAGTCAAAGGACACTTCTCATGACCTCGATAGGCTTTAGATCTACAAAAAGATGGTCGTAACTTGATGCTGCTTGATTCATGACACTCTTAGTAGCAGGGTAACTCCGTTAGGCTACTTATATTACACATTACTCTCGCTTCCGAGAGTATAGTCAGAAGACACTTCTCATGATCTCGATAGACTTTAGATCTACAAAAAGTTGGTTCTAACGTGATGCTGCTTGATTCATGACACTCTTAGTAGCAGGGTAACTCCGTTAGGCTACATATATTACACATTACTCTCGCTTCCGAGAGTATAGTCAGAAGACACTTCTCATGATCTCGATAGACTTTAGATCTACAAAAAGTTGGTTCTAACTTGATGCTGCTTGATTCATGACACTCTTAGTAGCAGGGAAACTCCGTTAGGCTACTTATATTACACATTACTCTCGCTTCCGAGAGTATAGTCAGAAGACACTTCTCATGATCTCGATAGACTTTAGATCTACAAAAAGTTGGTTCTAACGTGATGCTGCTTGATTCATGACACTCTTAATAGCAGGGTAACTCCGTTAGGCTACTTATATTACACATTACTCTCGCTTCCGAGAGTATAGTCAGAAGACACTTCTCATGATCTCGATAGACTTTAGATCTACAAAAAGTTGGTTCTAACGTGATGCTGCTTGATTCATGACACTCTTAGTAGCAGGGTAACTCCGTTAGGCTACTTATATTACACATTACTCTCGCTTCCGAGAGTATAGTCAGAGGACACTTCTCATGACCTCGATAGACTTTAGATCTACAAAAAGTTGGTTCTAACTTGATGCTGCTTGATTCATGACACTCTTAGTAGCAGGGTAACTCCGTTAGGCTACTTATATTACACATTACTCTCGCTTCCGAGAGTATAGTCAGAAAACACTTCTCATGATCTCGATAGACTTTAGATCTACAAAAAGTTGGTTCTAACTTGATGCTGCTTGATTCATGACACTCTTAGTAGCAGGGTAACTCCGTTAGGCTACTTATATTACACATTACTCTCGCTTCCGAGAGTATAGTCAGAAAACACTTCTCATGATCTCGATAGACTTTAGATCTACAAAAAGTTGGTTCTAACTTGATGCTGCTTGATTCATGACACTCTTAGTAGCAGGGTAACTCCGTTAGGCTACTTATATTACACATTACTCTCGCTTCCGAGAGTATAGTCAGAAAACACTTCTCATGATCTCGATAGACTTTAGATCTACAAAAAGTTGGTTCTAACGTGATGCTGCTTGATTCAGAACCACTTCCAATAACAGGGAAACTTCATCTTCCTACATATATTCCACTTTTTCTCCACATTCCACTTCTTCAACCAGGTAAAGCGCTTAGATATTTCCCTTGATCCCAATGACTGTACATCTTCCTAAGGAATGCCAACCACCAATTACAAGTACTTAACAAGATTTCGTAAGTCTATTTGTATATGTTCTTTCATATCGCTTTTCCTCAGCCAAGTAAAAGGTGTAAACTCTTCTCATGTTCCGGGTAAAGTATAGATCTGCCTAAAGTACGCGAACGTATTGTTGCGCGTCACAATTCAGTACCATTTCATTATCAGGAAAAGATTATATCTATACTATATTCCACATATCTTCATTTGACTGTTTATAGCAGGTAAACTACTTCACACGATCTCCAAAAATAGAAGATCTCTATGAGAATCTGTAACGTGAGCCATGGTTCACCTCATACAGCTCGGATTAAAAGTATTTCTCCCTATAAATCCCCACCATGAATTTTCGAGAAGAACATGAAATCAATGGGACATGTATTCTAAAGTTAGCTCGTGACACATCCCGATATTTAGACACACGAAATTTTACGTTTGGATACACGTTGAATACGTTTTGGTACAGCGTATGTAATCAGGAGTGACATATCGCTCTGTCTATCACAGTATATTCATTATATTAACTCCAGACCCGAAATATGATTCAGTATTGAGCATAGTCTACTACTATCTGTAGCGTCCGCGAAATAACTCAACTCAACATCCGACGGTTATTATTATTACAATTCACACTTTAATAACAATTTCTCTAAAATTATTATATTAAAAGTTGTTAAAATTAAATTTTTAGCAGAATGTATCTATTACCATGTCAGATAGTCAACACTTTATTCAACAGTTGAAGTACGGTATTTCTAATATTGTCACTTTACAATAACAATTTATTTACTCGCAAAACGCGTGCAAAGCAATGATTGTAATTAATTTAATAATCTGATGCCGTAGTTAACTGAGCGTTATCTCAGGAGATAGCGCGCACCTTATGTCTGTGTTTACCGTTACGCTGTAAAAAACGAACTATTTGTTTGCTTTTTAACCTTATCTTTGCCACCAAAGAGACAGGGAGTGTCTTTCTTATACCACTAAGAAGACAAGTGAGAGTTTTTCTCATTGCTAAAAGAAAACTGACGAGAGTCATTCTATTGCTACGAGAAAATAAGAGAGATTTTATCACTGCTACAAGAAAACAAGTGAGAGTCTTTCTCGCTGACACCAAGGAGACAGGTGACTTTTTTCTCAGACGGCTGTGCCAAGAATTCAGATGAGAGTCTTTCTCTTTGTTCTAAGAAGGAAAGAAAGCCTTTCTTCTCACTACAAGAAGACAGACGAGAGTATCTCTAACTACTACTAAAGTTTTTATCATTGTTAAAAGAAGACTAGTGAGAGTAATTCTCATTGCTACAAGAAGGAAGGTGAGCCCTTTTTCAATGTTATAAGAGGACAGTCTAGTCTTTCTCATTGTCACCAAAAAGTTAGGTATGGTTTTTCTCATTGATCTAAGACGACAGGTGGGGGTTTTCTCATAGTTACAAGGAAACAGGTGAATGTCTTTCTAGCTGCCACCAATTAGACAGGTGGCGGTTTTTCTCAATGTGTCAAGATTACAGATGAGAGTCTTTGTTCCAATAAGGAAATAAAGTCTTTCTCCTCTCTACAAGAAGACAAGTGAGAGTTATTCTCATGCTAGAAGAAGATAGATGAGAGTCTCTCTCACTACCACTTTATCATAGCTAAAAGAAGACAGGTGAGAGTCTTTCTCATTGCTACAAGAAGATAGATAAGAGTCTCTCTCACTATCACTTAAGTTGTTATCATTGCTAATAGAAGACAGGTGAGAGTCTTTCTCATTGCTGCAAGAAGATAGATGAGAGTCTCTCTCACTACCACTAAGTTTTTACCATTGCTAAAAAAAGATAGGTGAAAATCTTCTCATTCCTACAAGAAGGAAGGTAATCCTTTCTCATTTGTATAAGAAGATAGATGAGTCTTTCATACTGCCACCAAGAAGAATGAGGGGTTTTCTCATTGCTCCAAGATTAAAAGTGAGGACCACCAAGAAGAATGAGGGGTTTTCTCATTGCTCCAAGATTACAAGTGAGGACCACCAAGAAGAATGAGGGGTTTTCTCATTGCTCCAAGATTACAAGTGAGGACCACCAAGAAGAATGAGGGGTTTTCTCATTGCTCCAAGATTACAAGTGAGGACTACCAAGAAGAATGAGGGGTTTTCTCATTGCTCCAAGATTACAAGTGAGGACCACAAGAAGAATGAGGGGTTTTCTCATTGCTCCAAGATTACAAGTGAGGACCACAAGAAGAATGAGGGGTTTTCTCATTGCTCCAAGATTACAAGTGAGGACCACAAGAAGAAAGGTTCTCATGGCTAAAAAGGACAAGTGAGGATTTTTCTCATTACTAAATGAACACAAATAACCCTTGCCATTTCTACCAAGATGATAATTGAGGTCCTTTGCCATTGCCCATAGATGACACTCTAGTCTATTCACTTACTTTCTATAGTGGAAATCCCCATTCTTTACAATGTTGCTTCAGGTAGATTATTGTCTGTACCCAGATTCCTAAATTTTTTAACCTTACTTTACAGATCTATTTCAGATAAGCAATACTCCTTAGTGAGATATAACACCGACTTCCTCAGACCTAGATATCTCTACGTCCCTTCCTGAATTTCATTGATTACTAGTGTTGTAGTAGCAGGTATACCTCCGATGTATCTCCATGGCACTAACAGAGAGTTTTATATCGTCACTACTATCAGGTTAAAGGTTTTTTTTTATTTTCCTAGTATAATCCTATATATAATGTCAATCCTTGTCGCTTCCTTATTACGATTATAGATTAATATTCTAGTTTCCTGAAACACTAAAGGTAAAATTTATACATTTCATTGTAGTTTGATAATCAGCAACTTGAAACACGAATTCTTTTGTTTTATAAAATTTATCCGTATTTTTGCTAACCAACAACACGCTGAATACGATCCCATGTTTAGCAAAATATTGCTCCTTTTGAAATTATATTATGCTTATGTTTTAGGCATGTATATTTCCCCTCAATATGTTTAACAAGGCGACAACAAATTTTGCTTTGTGATCATTTTTCCAAGTAATTGAGTTTTACAAAGCTTTGAGGTTTCTACTCATAGCCGCAATCAAATACAGCTCACAGGTATTAAACCCGCAAAATTGCTACAAAGCTGGTATAATGTTTATACGCTTGAGTGCATAAAAGAGTAAAGGACAATGCCATATACAGAGCAGCTGATTCTATAAGTAAAGTTTGGTCATACTTTAAAGCGCAATCTTTCTCTACGTTACGTAATTACATTTTATTGATTTCTAATTTTTCTGCATTCTGATGGAGCAAACAATAGTTTTAATAAAGCTCCCAACAATGTGTACTAATCACAATTCAGTTATTGGGGTTTAATAGTTTATTCATTGGTACAACAAATCCAATTACTGTGATTGCTGTCCAAGATGGAATGGTTTTTTCAGTCTCTAAATCTTCGTTGATAACTGATCAACTTCTCGAATTGTGTTAATGAAATTTTAATTTTTTCCGCTTATAAATTAAACATTTTGTATAAGATTCAGTTTCATTGTATCTTCATATCCGTATCTATGTTTTACCTTATAATACATTTTGCAAGTACAAAGGCAGCAATTATCAGAAGCGCCATTTTCAGAATAAACAATTTTATATCTTGGGATTGGAAGAAACCTTCGGCCGTGGTTTCAGTTCCTTCTTTGAACGAACTTTGGTTTGCTTGAAATACCCTTGAGATATAAGTAATCGGGAGGCTGGAAAAGAATTATATATTTTTTAGCAAAATCCCTCACACGTCAAAGACAGTTCATCATAGCTGACCGAAACATTTTAAAGTTCAAGGAGACACGCTGCATTTCCAGAGCATTGGGACCGTACCACGATATCGGTGCAGTGGGATAAGCAATAACCCATAAATTGAGGAGTAACAAGACGTAGAATTACAGTCGAGAAATCTGAAATGTTTCTGAGACTTATAAATTAGTAAAGAACAGTCAAAAGAATACAAGGCACGCCGATCAGTTTTGTAAGAGAAAGAAAATGAATGTCTGATATTAAAACTGTTGGAAGACTCGTCACGCGTTTAACTCTGTGATAATTTTCGTTTCTAGAAGTGAACTGGAGAACTAAATAGAGTATCGGAAGTAAACAAGATTTTAAACAATAAAGAGATGCTATTTTTCAACGACATTGCTTCTAATCAACTTAATTTCTTAAATACAAAACCCGTTTACAGGTTTATTTTGCCTAGCACAGGTCACAATAGAACTTAAAATATTATGTTTTCATACAGAGAGGGAGATGAGATTGGAAGGAAGAAGGGAGAGGAAGAGGTCTAAAGGAGGGAAGGAGAGAGAAAATGAAAAGATGAAAGTTGCGGAGATGCGTTATGAAAGAAAAAACGAAGGTAAATAGAAGGTCATAAAGATAACTATTCAGTTTAAATCTTACAAAAAAATATTAGAAATTGCAATCATGTTGCAGTTTTTTTTTTTTGAAGGTGAAAAGCAAAATGTAGATATCATCGCCTTTTAAAGGATAAGCTAGGTTAAGTTATAAGTTATGAGGATAAGTTAAACGATGATGTAACTTGAGATATGAAATTTCGAATAAAGCAGTCATACTCTTGCCTAGTGTAAAGAGAAATTGATGTGATATCTGATCGACACCCTCCGGCTTTAGTTTTTTCAACTACCATTCTTGTCTATGATTCCAATTAAAGGGATGAAAATTTCGCTCTGATATAGCTCATTGGATATTGTGATTTAGCTTGGGCTCTTTCCTTTTACATCGATATATGTCAAAAAATTATCATTCAACATCCACTAGCTACGATCTTGCACATTAGCTGCTTTCTTGTACCTCTTCTATGATATTGTTCTATATCTTAATTGTTGCAAATAGTGGATAATTCCATACTCTGTTAGGCATAAAACTCTGGCTGCTCTTCTCTAATAATCTATTTTTTACGTGTTTCACAAAAAATGACATACTTCAGGTAATAACATACTATACTTAGGCCTACATTTTAAGTATAAAGTTTTTTGTGCTTGGAGTTCCTCTCTAACCAAACAATTTATGATTTTTGCTGTGAAATTTGTGTACAGATATTTTATTGCGATTACTAATCTTGCCCATACTGAACTTTTCTTCACCTAATTCCATAGTTTTTGTTTGTTGCCGCAGTGTCTCTCGCTTTTCTATGGTCCATAAACACGAGATTAATTTCTTTGTTAATGATAATCAACTTTATCGTTTATTTTGATAACTAGAAAAATACATGGGTAAAATTTGAAAAGTAAAAGCATACCAATAACATTGAAAAATGTATGACCAAAATTCGAAAAAATATCTATTTCTTAGAATAATACAACCCATTTTATAAGAATATTTTTTTAGAACCTTCATCATATTTTATCCACTAAGATCTTCTTAGCACTAATTCCTAACATTAATTATAAAATTATTTCTCTCACAAGGTACCCAGGAGTACAGAACAGCATATGATGTACTCCTGTGACATATGTCGTATGATGTCATATGTTGTTACGTCAGCAATGACGTAGTGTAACAAACGCCTTTGGATTGTGAGGATATTATTTTCAAGATAAGAGAATTTTGCATGTTTATATGTCATTAAAATATACCCTCAAACGCACCTTTCTTATAAAGAGAATTTGTTTTTCCTCTTTCGTCTTCATTGTTTCAGCTTTTACTGAAGAAGAGAGAGAGCGGCTCCGACTTTGATCACACGAAAATATCGAAGATAAACCTGTAGAGACAAATTTTGTTTACAAAGCATAACGCGCAATTGCAAGTGAATTACCGCAATGTTCAATGCAAGTATTTTACTTTGTAATACAGTATACTAAATATGCTCTAATTACACATACAGGCGGGATAATTTACTTTGTAATACGCATATACTAAATGTGCTTTAATTGAGGCAGAATAATTTACTTTGTAATGTCCTAATGTGCTTCAACTACCACAAACAAGCGGAGCAATAGTTTCTATATTTAGATAAAAATAGACACAACTCTGCAACAGCATAACCAACGCTCTGTCTGTATTGTTATGACAACGATTGAACGGTTCCAACAAAACCGTTATGTAACAACCGAACATTAATTATAGTTTGACACCGAAGCGCCGCCTCGGAGGAGTATTTGAACAGTTGGCATCAGTGCAGAAACTAATATTGCCCACGTCTATGTTGCCAGTTGCCAGCTGTTAATTTCTGTTGCCATTTCACTTTTCATTGAACCAAACTATTTACAGTAGTTATTGCCAGCTCTGTCTGTAATGAATATTCAAACGATTTGCGGCGTTTGTGCTTTGTTAATGTCGATTTCTTTGGCTTCTAAGTGGTCCACGTGTTGAACAGGCGCCACGTACGTGTTTCATTGTACTTTTCCTTTCATCTGTCTACAGTTAGTCAACATATTGATTTACCCTTAGATAAATCCCAGACTAACAAAAAGTAACATTTAACGAACGTTAAGACGTTTGTTGAGGTTTGCTGGTTAGGATTTACCTATGAATAAATCAAATTTATTGCTAAGTGTAACTGAATTGGTTAACCGGTAAAAACCTATTCTAACTTTTATAGATTCTTATGATTATTTACACAAATTGATTATATTCGTCATAAATATATATGTAGTCCTTATATATATAAATAACGTTTAAACCAAAGCTGAACGTTGGCTTAATACTGTTACACTGGGAGCAAAACGCAAAGCCTGAAGGGCCCTGAGTGTGACCACTTCTGCCCTGGTTCGACATTGCTGGAACCAAGAAGAGCTGTGTTGAAATGGGTATCAATTGCATTGAAGAAAGGAGCGCGAGTTTGTGCGTGTGTGTGTGTGTGTGTGTGTGTGAGAGAGAGAGAGAGAGAGTGTGTGTGTGCGCGTGTGTGAGAGAGAGTGTGTGTATGAGAGAGTTGTGTGTGTGTGTGTGTGTGTGAGAGAGAGAGAGAGAGAGAGTGTGTGAGAGAGAGTGTGTGTGTGAGAGAGAGAGAGAGAGAGATTATGTGTGTGTGTGTGTGTGTGTGCGCGCGCGCGTGTGAGAGAGAGTGTGTGTATGAGAGAGTTGTGTTTGTGTGTGTGTGTGTGTGTGTGAGAGAGAGAGAGAGAGAGAGAGTGTGTGTGTGTGTGTGAGAGAGAGAGTGTGTGTGTGAGAGAGTCGTGTGTGTGTGTGTGTGTGTGTGTTATGATGTCATAATTGTTCATTGGAATAGTTGGAGAATGCTTGTGAATTGTAAAATGTAAAATTATTTTATTATTGTATATTGGCGCATGTTTACTGCTTGTAATGGTATTTTCCGATGTGGACAGTTGTAATTTCTTCTCTACGCTCAGCCCCTCTCCTTTTTTACCCAACCGCACCACGTACCTTTACCAACTGTTACTTAGTACCGCATATACTGTGTTAAGCCATTAGTTACCTACATAGGTTGAAAAGTAACAGAACACAGTAATAATTTCCAAAACGTACAAACGCATTAGCAGCGGTATGATGTGTTAGTAGATTTTTATTTGAAGACAAACGTTACAAATGTACGACCACGGCAAAGAGGCCTATAGGCACTCGATGAAGATACTGTGAAAGATCAGTAGTAACTTTATTTCTTAGTGAAGATTAAACCGTTCTTGTTATGAAATAGCAGTTTTTTTTTAAGATCAACATGTTCAAACTTCAACAGGCCCGTACTAAAGAGCTCTGCTCCAAGGAATCAACCCTGTTCACGATTTTCATAGGTACTCTTCACCACACTGGGGGTCTTATGTCAATTTCTCAGTCCTATAATTATTTTTACTTATCCCTTTTCCTAAACGGACTAGCGGTAGGACGTTATACCTCTGGGCATGACTGCCCGTTTGTGTCCTAACTCTTCCCCTGATCACAGTGCTTCATATCCCCTCTCGCTGACACCGTAAACGGATTATAGAGGAAACATGTACTATCCCGATCGAGAGAAACTGAATACTTAAGTCATGGTAAGCAGCGTAAGCATCAAGAGCACCAAAATGTTTGAATGTAATGATGACACTGAGCAGAGACTGAGACCTCAGACGAGGTACACAGTTTTATCTTTACAGAAAGATTAGTGTTTATTTGCATGTTTTTATAAGTCTCCAATAAAACAGCGGCCGCATTAAATTCCCAATAATTACAACCAGATAATGTTTTACTTAAGCCAGTGCACAAGCCATTTAGCAATACTAAATAATTTTAGGGTTCAACGTTCATTTATTAAAACTGATAGAATTTTTGTATTAAAACAGCCCGTTCCTTCGTTGGTGTATTTCAAATTTGAAAATTCAAGTTAAAGTCAACGATAAAAAGGAAAAAACTTTATGTCCGACCGCGTTCAGAGAAGGTCGCTTAAAATTAGCGCATGAACTTTACTTTAAAGCGTTTATGTTTTAAAAACATATAATTTCCGTTCACTTTAATAGCAGTTTTGCATGGATCATCTTGTTCAAACTTCAACAGGCCCGTACTGAACAGCTCTGCTCCAGGGAGGCAACTCTATTCACGATTTTCATAAGTACCAAAACCCAAACTATACGTAGGTTGTCTGAAATTTTCATCACGTTTCGTATTAAAAAAAAAAAAAAACATTTCTATGGAGATGAGGCGCCTTACTACTGCAACGTGTCGCTTACTGCTTGTCTAGATACATCGTCTTGTTTTTTTTTTCGCCACGTCTCCTAGAGGCAAATATAGCAACAGTAGACTGAACGAATAAAATAATAATAATAATAATTTAGAACCGGTTTTCAGTTTACCACACAAGTAAAATAAAGGAAGCATCACACAAATCCCCTGGAGGATACTTAGAGGCTTAGATACTCTGGATGGTAGAATTAGCTTAAACCCTTCTGGAATTGCCCTTAAAGCATTCACCTTCCACATAAGATGTTATTAGAAAAATAAATTGGTTATGGCACTCGGGTGAGTCCGACAGAAGTGATAACAAAATGGAACTAATAGTTTCACAAAAGTTTCTACGAAAATCGCAGAAATATGAAGTTATATATTTTCATTCAATTTTTACACCTTAATGTGAGAAATGTATTTAATAAAGACTAATATTTATTGTAAATAATAATAAAATAATGTGGGTAACAAAAAACCTTTATTAGATGTCTACTGAATACAATTTTTCCAGCAAATTTAATTCCAATCAGTTCTTTAAAAAGTATAAGACGGATCTAAAAATGTTTTAAAAAATTGGATTAAAAATACATAATTCGTTATTATCGTTATATTCAATTACTTGTATTAAGATTTATCAAAATTTACATAAATTAATAGACTATACGTATGTATTAACGGATCAAAACTATTTAGTAATAATCTACATGTAAAACGGTAATCTACGTGTCTACAACAAAACCTACAGCAAAAATTCAGCTGTTGCATGAAGGTAACATGAAGTTGTAAGGAATATGATGTAAGGTATGCGTTTCAGATCTCATGTTTTGTTCACCTCACGTGAAGAAGTTATCACTTCAAAAAACTCCTAGTTATTTCAAATAGACAAGTGTAGATATATTCTTATAAAGACCCAAGAATTTGCTATTGCAAGTTTCTTCTGAATCTCGACAGCTAATAGTTGCATACGTTTGACTGTGACGCACTTGCAAGACGAGACGTGCAGACACCAGGAAAGATCCACCCAACCGCTCATCAAGGCCAAGGTTAAAGCTTAATGACATAAAATCTGCGTTTGGATATTTTTATGTTGTCAAGGACGTGGTTGTTTTCTGAACTGGTTTTTAGTGCGGTTTTTGTGGTGCTTCTATTAATGAGTGTTACAAGTTGTACATGACTGCGGCACCAGGTAAAATTATTATTCATTATCGCAAACAGCAACTAGTACAAAATTTCAATTCTATAGAGTTATATTTGTAATATTTACTTGTATAAGTCTAGTTTATGTTTATATGTTGCCAACTGTTGTAGTCACAATTTATTAGAGCCAAGGCAGATGTTTCTATAGAGTTCACTTTAATTAAGAGCAGCTAATATGCCTTCAGGAACCTCGACACACTCTCAATAATAGAGTTTTTAGCTCTCCTTAATCCTAATTAATCATGCTTATCTTAATCTCTGTACATAGATCGATACCTCCCAATCATCCCGACAGAGAGTAAGTCTACATTCTAAATATCGAAACACCGAAAGAAGGTATGACTATACTATAACAGAGAAGTATTCTCGAACCATGACTTACACATCTCCAGACCAAGAGAGTTGTAAGAGAGTTCCTACCTAAGCCTCTAGATCCTAGTAATCATTTATTATTTGTATCCTTACCCTGCGACTGACAGCTATGTGACCCCAAAATGGAGTAGGTCTAACCCAGCGAAGCTCCCTCAAGCTAATATGTTTACACAATTCCCACAAAAAAGTAGTTATATATCACTGAATAAATCCTACATATATTCTAGCTATCATTCGTTATCCCTATCCATAGACAGGTGCAAATACTCGTCTGATGTCACTGAAAGGAGATCTATCTATTAGATGTTACCGAACACACTACAGTTTGGTGTCTTATCCATGATTCAAGATACCAAACTTTCATTAGAGACGATATTTTCTGTCTTGGGCACTTCAGTTAATAACTATTTTACATTTGTTGATTCCATCTTCGCGTGAGCTACTAGTAATCACTTACAACTTTTTAAAAAAATGTTTTAACTTGTCTATAGTTGCACTTACTTTTTTTGTTGTTGAGGACGGCCGTTTCGGGAGATGTGTCCCTTTGTGTCCCTAAAGTAAGTGCTACTATAGGCAAGTTAAAACATTTTTTTAAAAAGTTGTAAGTGATTACTAGTAGCTCACGCGAAGATGGAATCAACAAATGTTAATATTGCAAGCCAAGCATCAACCATCCATCGATACCGTAACGTACATCTCAAGGTAACAAAACTTTCCCTTCACATCTCTTTCAACATACAATGTCTAAAACATAAAATTACACCCAATTACGCCAAAATACAAATTAAAAACAAAAATAACAACCCAGCTGCTATAAAAACCACACACCAAGCTCAAACACTCTACATCAAAAACACTATAAAACATTTATATAAACAAAAAAACGATCTCAACAAAATCGCTTATAACCTATATCAACAGCTTACCATGGAACTACACTACATCGAACTGCAAGAAGTAGTAAACTTCACTAATACACTAATCACAGAAAGAAAAAATAAAATAAAACTTACACAAAACAAAAAAATACATAACCTAAAAAACGCACAACACCCAAAACAGGTTATTAACACAACACACGTTTTTCACCCCAGAACTATAAATCTCACCAACACAACATTTTCAATTAATGAATTAAACCTATTAGACAAAGGCTTAAAACATAACATCACACCCAAATACAGCCAACAAAATTTCACCAAAACCCTAATATTAGATCTTGAAAATACAATCCAACACAACACACCGTTAGAACAACAAGATGCAATCAGACACCAAATAAAACAAAAAATAACCCAAATTAAACCCCCCAAAACAAACACCCAAGAATTAAAAGCAGCCAAATCCATCAAAAACAAATTAAAAAAACAATATTTAACCATTACCAAAGCTGACAAAGGCAACACAACGGTAATTATTAAGAATAGCGACCTCAACATAAAAGTACACACCTTCATCCAAAATAACAACATCATTACACTAAAAGAAGACCCAACAACAAAATACAACGCTCTAATCAAAGAAGCAATTAACAAAACAAAACTTATAATCCCACACCACACCAAAAAGCACCTAAAACAAATAAAGCCAATAGCCCCCAAACTAAACGCCCTGCCCAAACTTCACAAAACAGACATCCCAATACGTCCACTAATAAACCATACAAGCGCCTCTTCTCATCTTCTAGCCAAATTCCTCGACAAAACTATCCGAAACCATATAAAATTTAATAACCATTGTAGCATAAAAAATAGCCTAAATCTAATAGACAAAATTAAAAACGTAAATATTCCACACAATTCCACCTTAGTCTCTTTTGATATATCAAATCTATATACAAACATCCCCATTCCAGAAACCATAGACATCCTCAAAAACATGCTAATAGACACAAATACACCACATACACACATTGACGAAATCATCCACCTTACAAGATTAATCACTTCTCAAAATTACTTCACCTACAATAACACATACTACAGCCAGAAAGATGGACTACCTATGGGCTCCCCCATAGCAAGCATCTTAGCAGAAATAATCATACACCATATCGAACAAAACCACATTTTACACAACAACAAATACTCAGATAACATAATTTACTGGTACAGATACGTCGACATCATAACATTATATAAAGGCAACACACGCAGAGCACACATATTTCTAAAACACCTAAATTCCATACACCCTAAACTAACATACACCATCGAAGCAGAACAACAAAACTCCCTTAACTTCTTAGACCTCACAATTAAACGAACAGACAAACAAACGCATAAATTCAACATATACCGAAAACCCACCAGCACTAATACGACCATACACAGTTCCTCAAACCACCCACACCAACACAAACTAGCTGCTTACAATACCATGATATATCGCCTCCTTAAAACACCACTAGACAAAGATGAACACTACCAGGAGTTAAACACCATAAAATATATAGCACAAACGAACGGATACAACCCAACAATGATTGACAAATTATACAACCGCCTAAAAAATAAACATAATAATCCAAATACAAACACACAAGATGACAATCCCATAAAATACTTATCAATACTTTACAGATCATCCAAAACCCACAATCTAACCAACACATTACGAAAATACAACTACAAAATAGCTTACTCTACACACAACACTCTCAACGAACAATTTAAACCCAACAGCAAAATCAACGACATTTACAACACCACTGGAGTTTACAAACTAACTTGCAGTTCATGCCCCAGTTTTTACATAGGCCAGACAGGGAGGTCATTTCACACACGTTACCAAGAACATATAAAAGCACTAAAAAACAATAACTACCAATCAAACTTCGCCGATCATCTCAACTCCACAAAACACGACTACACAGACATAACATCTAACTTACAAATTCTTCATAAACAACACAGAAATAACTAACGCTACACAACCGAACAATACGAAATATATAGGCACTTCAAACTACACCCTACACACATACTCAATACACAATTACATTACAACTCACACGCACTTTTTGACATCATAACTCCTAATACACACAAAATACACCCACACCACCAAAATATCCCACCCCCACCCTAACCTACGTAAACCTTGAGATCAGTTACGGTCTGAGTTGACAAAGGGACACATCTCCCGAAACGGCCGTCCTCAACAACAAAAAAAGTAAGTGCTACTATAGGCAAGTTAAAACATTTTTTTTAAAAAGTTGTATGTAAGTAACTATTTTACATTAAATAAAGCTTACTCAGATAAAAAATGCTACAAAATGCAGGATATTTTACCAAATAGATTCTTTAAATAAATAGACTATAATAGTATTCTACCGATTTTTCACAGTTATAAAATAAAGTTACATTTTTTACTACTGTCTGATCAAATATTCTTTGAGCTTAGCTTGTGAGGTTATGTTAAAAATAAATAAAAACATACACAAAATTCACAAATTAATCATTTATTTCTCATACGCGTTTCAATGACCAAGTCATCATCATCAGTGAGTGTTACTACTACAACTAGGGTGAAAGTAAGGTTACACTTCCGTATTTATACAGTAGGCGTTGCCTGTTAATTTGTCAAAACAACAGTTATTAACCCTACTTTAAACATGATACATCAAATAGAAATTTTGTACCTAACTCAATAATTACAATAAAATGTGTAACATACAACATAATTACATATAAACAAAATAGATAATTAATATTACACTTTATTATTATGTCGAAATATTTAACCTAAAAGTTACAATAAACTTTTTTCCCCTTTTGTGTCACGCTAATTACAATAATATAGAATTTTGAATAGGGCCTGACTCATTTTTTACAATATTATTTTTATTCCTATTAATATACAAAGTTTCCCATGCATCCAATTCACTACACTTAACAACGTTTTTTAACAGGGTTACATCGTCTACTTTAAATTCGTGCTCTTCCTCTAAACAATGTTTTGCCATCCCAGATTTTTCTGGTCTGTTATATTTAATTTGGGAAAAATGTACTTTAGCCCTAGTTGTAATATTTCTTTTTGTTTGGCCTATATATTTCAGAGGACACTCGCTACACTTCAGGCAGTAGATTCCTGACTTTTCTTCATTAGGTATGGCGTCTTTATGGTTCCCTAACAACTTCT
Source organism: Prosapia bicincta (assembly GCA_036971475.1). Taxonomy (NCBI): domain Eukaryota; kingdom Metazoa; phylum Arthropoda; class Insecta; order Hemiptera; family Cercopidae; genus Prosapia; species Prosapia bicincta. The sequence goes on along the minus strand of JBAIZL010000001.1, from coordinate 141,926,003 downwards.
TTAAATTATTTTGCAGTGGCAATTGTGACGTTCAAATTACTATATTTTCCTAGAGATTTTCTAATTTTATTAGACAGCGGTGGATGGGGTGTTATTTTTACCCATTTTTTCCCCTTTAAATCCCTTATTAACGTGCTTCTCTGATTTCTTATTGTCTTATTTTTCATCTTTTTGTGAATTTCGTCTATAAACACATTACTATATCCATTGAACCTTGCTGCACTATAAATGTAATTCAGCTCATTTTTATAACTTTCCTCTGATAAAGGCAAATTAATTAAACGATGCACCATAGAATTGAAAGCTGCATTT